>CM040826.1:33291328-33640714 GCA_022828995.1 Vimba vimba
ATCAAAATAAGCAAGTGCTCTTCAGTTTTTAAATGACCTTTTTAATTTTCCAGAACGGTATAGTCAATGCAATTGCATTCATTATAATCATGAATGTTTCCAGTATGTTGGCTTCTCAAATGCAAATATCTTGTATACTTATTATTCATGTGTAAAATCATTAACAATTCTTTCTCATACTAATTGGATGCAGCAGTTTAGAAATTTGTCCATTTTGTCAGTTTTCACTGTCAAGCTTTGCACATTTGCTGCTGGTGTCACATTTTCTGTCGCTAAGTGCAGTTCACACAATTTGAATATGCTCCAAGCTGTTGCACCAATCAGCGATGGCGGTATTTGCATATCCTGATGTTTTGCTTCTCGATTATTCATGCAGAAATATGACTCGCGAAACATTTTTGGAATGAATCTGGTTGCTCTACCAATCAAATGCAAAAGTTTTAAACCCCATCTGATCTGCAAGCAAGTGGCGCCGCATGATAAAACTAGATCTCTCACATTATAAGCCCGGGATTTGAGTTGGTTCTGGATCTGAAGCGTGCGTTGATGTCAGGCCCAGGCAGAGAGATGCACTTTGGGTCAGCAGAGACAGTGGGGCTCTGGGTCTCGCTGGGAGCCTGGAGAAGATTGCTTTTGGCATGCATAGACATGTGTCTGCCTCTTTGCATAGCACCATCTCTCTGGCCTTTATTAAAGAGGAGAAACTTGCATTGAGGGCAGATGGGGAATGCAAAGGAATCCATAATCAGCTTTAGTGTGCACTCATACACATAAACACACACACATACACATACTGTTGAATTTAATGCAGGATATCTTTAATGAATTTATTGCACGTTCAGTCTGTTCATGCTCTGAATATATGAGTGATTTTGACAGAGACAGAGTTAAATGACCTTGCTCTGCAAATCGGCTTTTCAGGGTCATTATGAGTCATAAAAATTGTACCATATATATTTTAAAATAAATTGTTTGATGTTTATAATGCACTGGCATTCATATTAAGTGTGACTGAAGTGTCCATTTTCAGGAAAAACATTTCAGAAAAACTAATTGGTGAGGCTAAATGCCATTGTAAAAATGACTCAGAAAAGGGTAAATGTTTGTGCTGAGAATAACTACCAATTATCTTGATACTTTATTATGCTGTGTCATTCATGCATTTTAATGCATTCATTACATTTGCATAATAGCTATTGCAAGTGTCTAAAACACTTTTTGGGGTCACTATATTTTGTATTTTAAAAACCTTAAAATCACCTGATGCTGTGAAACTCATTCTTAAGGCCCTGACACACCGGCTCAGTTTTCGCACCGTCGACACTAGTTGGACCCCGATTGAGCATGTTGAATCGGCATCGGCGCCGGGCGGTGAGAGAAATCTGATTAGCTATTCAGCTTAGCGAAGCTAATTTTTACGTCATCTTACCTGAGCATTCCAATGCTTGAATATTTTCATAATGAGCCATCTGGAATGAAGATCAGCATGATTGATATTCAAAAATGTTAGCATGCATCCTGCAGTCCTTTTCCTGCAGTTTCGTTTTCCCTTTTTGAATGACGAATATAGACTGTAGATTCCTGCTGATATAGACAGTCACACACTGGCTAGTGGCTAGTTGACACTCGCCTTTAGTGCACTTAGTTTGTTCAAGCGCAGCTTTTTAGCCGTCGAGAGGCGACAGCTTTCGCCGCCGCTAGTTCTTATATGATGGCTTGGTGTGACATGGCCATTAGTGCAGGGCTGGGCGATATGGACAAAAATATAAAGTATTGTGATATTTTTTTCCATATCATACGATATCGATATTTATCACAGTATTCATTTACCATTAATGTAGAAGAAAATTCTTTCCACATAATCTCAGACCTTGAGGATGAATGTAAACATGTAAACTTGTTTGTTCACAATAACACTCCACAGAGTATCTACCTTTTAATTTAGGGCCCATTAAATCCTTTTTTTTTTTTCTAAATTCTGTGTTTTCCATTTAAAAAAATTTTTTGGGGAGGGGGGAATTCTGTGTTTTTAGATTTAATACAAATGTATATAAACATTAAAAATAAAAATTGTCAAATACAGAACTGCACAACAGAACTGTATACATTTAAAACATGGATGAAAATATATCTTGGTCATAAAAGATAATATATTATTATTATTACTTTGAGAAGTACATGTCAGTGTAGTGAAATATTTCTGTCATCATTTCTTGAAGTTAAACCAAACTTGTCGTGCAGATCTTTCAGTTTTAGAAACCGCGCATTCATTCACACATCCATCCATACATCCATATCGAGTGAAAACGTCCAGAGCTTATCAGCGTTATTAACGTACATTTTATCACAATCTCGATATGATATTGTTTATCGCCCAACACTACTTTAGGGTTCTTTGTCTTTTATTAGACAGACAAGTGATTACTGGAAATTACTAGAGAGAGACTTGAACTTAACTTTTCTATATGAGCGCCACAGGTCAATGAATCAGCCATTAACCCCTGTGCCAAGGCTCTGACTTCATTGTTATTGTCCAGCTACATCTGCATAAGCAGTTAACAGTCTCTCCACTACAGGACACAGTCTTCACTTCACTAGTTCAGCTGGGAATAACAGTACATTAGTAGTGCTTCACTGTCTGGTGGGATATTATTCAGTAGATGGACTAGAGAGGGCTTTGGATTGGCAGTGAGAGGAACTTAAGACTATCCGGATACATTTGAAAACGGCGTTTTCGTTTATAAACGCTCTCCGTCCACACTAGCGTTTTCGGACGTTTCAGTGTGGATGAGAAACTTTTGAAAAACGCCTGAAAACGCTAAATTCACCTTTACTGCGCATGTGTAAAACCCCACAAAAGCTCACTGATATGATTCAGTTGGAAAAATAAATAATGAAGTTATCGCGCAATTCTTCTGACAGGATAATTTTATTTAGTAAAATATCTCACCATTCACTGATGCGTCCAGGTCGCACGCAGACACCATATGTTTGGTCTAAAACGCGACTGTTCTCATGTATTACCGCAGGACAGCAAATGTGAGTAAATTCTGTCATCTTTGCAGGACTGTGATATAAAGAGTGTGCAATGTAGAATATTTTTAGCAACAGTGTGAGAGTGAATAGCACATAACAGGCACAATACTGGTATAAACATGAATGTATTGGTACAATATGACTAAGGCCATGTCCACACTAATACGTTTTCGTTTGAAAACGCATCTTTTTCTCTCCGTTTTGGCCTTCCGTCCACACTGAGACGGCATTTTTATTAATGAAAACGAAGCTTTTTGAAAATGCACTCCAAAGCATATACATTTGAAAACGCCGTTTTCGCGTTGTAGTGTGGACTGTGAAACCGGTGGTGTTTAAAAACGATGACGTAAATTTAGGCCATGTCCACACCAGGGGCGATTCAAGGATTTTCATTTTAGGGGGGCTTAGCCCCCAATCAGGGTATGATAAAAAAAAAAAAAAAAAGTGAGTTTATGGTCTAATGCTCATTATTAACTAATTTCATTCATTCATCCAGTAACATGCATATGGCAGGGTTATATAATCACTGAGGTCCCGAATGTGAGGTATTAGGGGGGTTCGGGGGCATGCTCCCCCGAGAAAATTTTGATTTCTCTGATCTACATATGTGCATTTTAAGATGTTTTGAAGGCCAAAAAAATTGGATAACAATAGTTTTAAAACCATGTGCGGGCAGCTGGTTTTTTTTCTCACCTCATCAGCATCACACTCTTTTTCTCTTTGTTTTTATCTTGCTCTGTCTTTTCCCCTTCTAAAGCTGAGCTTTGACTGATATAGGCTTTTCATTTTTGTCTGTCAGTGAAGAAAGTAAACATAGGGTCAACTGATAGGTTGATATATGAATCATTTTCTCAGACAAAGCTACCAGGAAAGCTAGGTAACTAAGTTTATTAAATTCATTCACAATATGTACACATTCATTATTGATCTAGGCCTAATATATGGCCGTAGACAGGGCTTTATAATCAAAGAGGTCAAAAAAATTTGAAGTTGTTATGGGGTTAAACATTTTTATTTCTCTGATATGTGCATTTCAAGACTTTTGAAGGCCAAAAAAGGATAAGAAATAGATTTAAAACCTGCTCTCTCCTCATCTCCATTACTCTGTCTTTTTCCCTCAGTCTCCTGATCTTGCCCTGTCTCTTCCCCTCCTAAAGCTGAACTTTTTTAATTTACTGAAGGCTACAAATTGTATTATATTAATTCTCAACATGTACACATGCATTATTAATCTTGTGCCTATGAAAACGGCTTTGTTAATGTTTCTTGTCCCCTCACAATGACATAATTACACGTTATTAGACAAAAGTTTATTAGTTTTCTAATTATTTTTGTCATTCGTTTAACATTTATGACCTAAAAAACTGTCAAATATAAAATGTTTAGTTTAGCTACTTATTCTTAACTTGTACTTGACCGTAAACTGAAGCGTCAGTCGTGCTGCTAAAATTCGCGCTCGGATGAGAAACCGAACCGTCCTGTGTTGCTCCCAATGCTCTAGTAACATTACATTATGTAAACTGCAATGCATTTATGACAAAGAACTGCACCTATGCAGATGTAATATCATAGCAATCTATCAATAAATGCACTCACGACACACCTTGTACTCTCTGATGTTCGCTCTGCTCGGCGCCCCTGCAGATTGAAAAATGCGCTAAATCCAAGCAGACTCAGATAAGGGGAGGAGCCGAAACTTGACGCAGCTTTTCGCCGTTTCAAATTAGTTTTTTAAAAGGGGACTGAAGCGATCAAAAATGTATTAATCAAATATTTTTTAGGGGGGCTGGGCAGAAGTTTAGGGGGGCTGAAGCCCCCCTAAAAAGGGCCTAGTGACGCCCCTGGTCCACACTAATACGTTTTCATTTGAAAACGTACATTTTTCTCCCCGTTTTGGGCTTTCGTCCACACTGAGACAGCGTTTTTATTAATGAAAACGAAGCTTTATGAAAACGCACTCCAAAGTGGATACATTTGAAAACGCCGTTTTCATGCACGTTGTAGTGTGGACTGTGAAGCCGGTGGTATTTGAAAACGATGACGTAAATTTAGTCATGTGACGCATATTGCACCAATAGATATTCATGTTTATACCAGTATTGTGCCTGTTATGTGCTATTTTTTGCTGTCCTGCGGCAATACATGAGAACAGAAGCGTTTTAGACCAAACTGGTGACTGCGTGCGACCTGGACCGCATCAGTGAATGCTGAGATATTTTACTAAATAAAATTATCCTGTCAGAAGAATTGCGCGATAACTTCATTATTTATTTTTCCACCTGAATCATATCAGTGATCTTTAGTGGGGTTTTACGCATGCGCAGTAAAGGTGAATTTAGCGTTTTTCAAAAGTTTCTCATCCACACTGAAACGTCCGAAAACGCTAGTGTGGACGGAGAGCGTTTATAAACGAAAACGGCGTTTTCAAATGTATCCGGATTAAGTTAATGTAGACGTAGCCTGATTTGACGTTCTCTGCTTGCTGATCTCCACATTAACAGGCCATTCGGCGTGCGGTGTGTGTGATTTGTTATATCAGGAGACGTGTTTGATGCTTAAAGTGTTCAGTAGAGGATTTGGCAAGTTCGGTGTTCAGCGCCGGGCATTTTCTCATTCCCTTTCAGGTGGCTGTTAGTTTTTGCTGTAAAGGATGATCGTTTCGTGTGCAT
Organism: Vimba vimba; assembly: GCA_022828995.1. Taxonomy (NCBI): domain Eukaryota; kingdom Metazoa; phylum Chordata; class Actinopteri; order Cypriniformes; family Leuciscidae; genus Vimba; species Vimba vimba. The sequence continues at coordinate 33,297,034 of CM040826.1, forward strand.
CGCTGTTCAAAAGATTGAGGTCGACGAGATTTCTTATCTTTACATATTGACAAAGAAAGGAATTTTCTGTGAATTAAAGTGCAATCCTTCTGACTTGACTTGAAGGCAGTTTGAGCCTGTAGGGCTGAAGCGATTCTGCCGTATCACTGTTCTGCGGCGCGCCACTTTGTCATGTTTAACGATCGTGCTTCTGCGCTCTACCGTCACAGCATGTGTTTATGAACCGCAGTGAAGCCTGGATCACATGATCTGACGCCGCATCTCTCTCTGTGCTCTTTTAAGTCCTGGTGCATTCATTCTGTTTACTTTCCCTCTCTCTCTCTCTCTCTCTCTCTCTCTCTCTCTTTCTCTCTCTCTCTCTCTCTCTCTCTCTCTCTCTCTCTCTCTCTCTCTCTCTCTCTCTCTCTCTCTCTCTCTCTCTCTCTCTCTCTCTCTCTCTCTCTCTCTCTCTCTCTCTCTCTCTCTCTCTCTCTCTCTCTCTCTCTCTCTCTCTCTCTCTCTCTCTCTCTCTCTCTCTCTCTCTCTCTCTCTCTCTCTCTCTCTCTCTCTCTCTCTCTCTCTCTCTCTCTCTCTCTCTCTCTCTCTCCCTGTTCAGATGATCAATCTTTATGAAACAGACACTCACTCCAGTCCTATATTATAAATCATGAGACTGCTGTTCAGTTGAGTTGTTCATCTGAATGCTGAACGCACAGCTACTGTGATAGAAATGATTTCGATTTGCGAGTAAAGCATCTCTTACTTCACTACTAGTTCGCCATCTTTAGTTTTGTATTTTTAGCGGGGGTGCTTTTATTAGCATGCTGACAGCTGTTAGACAGTTTGCACATTAAAATCCTTCATCCCCTTTTAAGCGCTGCATTTACATAGACAAAGACATCGACATGCAGACAGACATTTTTGGCCTTTTGAGTCATGACTCACAGTTCTCTATCATAAGCATCGCGTTTTAAGATGGCGTGTCGAGTTAAAAATAGTTTTAACAATAAACTTTTAACAAAGCACCTCAAGACCCCTCCGTCAAGCTGGTTTTGTACTCCACAACACATAAGTAAAGCATCTAGAGGTCAGGTGAACCTGAATCCAGCTTGATTGTGATTGAGCAATTTTGTGCTTTTTGCACATTTAGAAGCCAACCTAAAATGGTCTTAACATGATAGAAGACTGGTTTCCAGGATTTGGGCACTTTTTCAACAGCAAAAAGCCTTTCCAGGCTGAAAAAAAAGTTTTTCCAGGCTGAGAGACCAGCAAATATCCATTAAGGCCAGAACTTTTTGAAGCGTCAAAATTGTAGATGCGTAGCTGTCTATAGAGGGTCAGAAATCTCTCAGATTTCATTAAAAAGATCTTCATTTGTGTTCCGAAGATTAACGAAAGTCTTGCGGGTTTGGAATGACATGAGGGTGAGTAATTAATGACAGCATTTTCATTTTTGGGTGAACTATCCCTTTAAGCTAAAAGAGGTGATCTCTACCTTTAGTGGTCATTAAAAACCTTTAAAATTTGTTGCATTAAATTTTACCCACTGTAGGGAAATCGCAAAAGAAGTACACTAACGTTCTGAACTATCATCTCAAATGATATGCATATGTAGGTAGTTCAAGTAAAAGGTCAGTTGTTTATTGGGTGAAAAAATATAATTTACTTGAACTTAATGATGATTAATTAGCTAGTCTTTCAGGCGACCCACCTAATACTACCTTTGAGATTAGTAGTTTTGCATATCCCTAAATACAGCTGTCTGTTTATCTTACTGTGATGGTATTGTTGTCCAGTTGAACTTGCCCAGCCCATCATGAACACCACTTCCTCTTCCTTTTCCTCTTCCTCTCCATTCACCCTTGATTATTTTTACTTGTGTGTTGAGTATCTTAACTCATGTAGCTCAGTGTTTGCTCAGCCTGCCAGGAAGAAAGAGAGCGAAAGAAGATAAATGAGGTGGTGTCGCATCAGAACGGGCGGGTGAATACGGAGTTGGACGAGCAGAGAGGAGGTGGGCGAACGACAGAGAGAGAGAGAGAGAGGGAGGAAAAGAGCTACCCGTTCCATCTCTCTCTCTCTCTGTTCTATTTGTCATAAGCGGAGGGATGTTGTCGGTATTGCAGCAGTGAATCTGTGATTTCTGAGGCGTTTCCTGAAACTGATCCAGCGTCAGTGACAGTGGGCCGGCGTGTTTCTCTCCGAAGCCGTTTCTGCTGATCCTGAGTCAGTCATGTCTGTGCTCAAACGCAACAGACACAGCAAGCGCTCTTCGGACTCCATCTATGACATGCTGCACCTGGTGAGAGATGTTTGATGTCTGTGGTTTTTCTTAAATTGCGCTATTTTATCAATTTCTTCTTTTTTTTTTTTTATCCTGAGCTGGATGTTAATGATGCTTTGGGTTTTTGCACAGATTTTTTGTTAGTGTTTCTTGAATTGTTGCTGTCAGAATGTCAGATGTTTGTGTTCACTGGTAAAAAGTGCCATAATTTTACGTAATGTTCATATGGATGATGGTGATTACATGTTTTTTACATGACAGTTCCATGGTGTCCTTTGAAATACCTTAGAGTAGTAAATATATATATGCATAATGTCATATCAAAGTACCATCTAATACTATGATTGTACCATATGTACTGGTTTTTACTTGCTAGTCTTTGATTTGTTTTATAGACCAATCAGCTTGTGTTCATCAGCAATTTTGTGCTTTTTGCATGCTGGGAAAAAGAGTTTAAACCATCTTAAAGTGGTCTTAAGATCCCAAACTGGTTTCCAGTAAAGGGATTATGTGCACTTTTTAACATTAAAGAAGCCTGGGAAACCTGTATCAAGACATCAAACAGCCTTAGGCTGGTTTAAGTTGTTATTTTAAGCAGGGTGTGGTGATCTTGTAGGGACTTAATGGAGGGAAGTTCTCTGGAAGTGTGCATTTCCCGTTGTGTAGGTGCGCTTGTTTGTTTCTTCACAGTATGCAACCTTTTGTACTCATAACAAGATCAATAATTCCAGTTTAACACTGGAACCCCACATGGTTTTAAATAAGGATGCACCGATATAAAAATTTTGGCCAAAACCGATAACCGACATACTGGCCGATAAATCTAAATCCAAATTTTTTAATAATTTTTGAGAGCCTGATTACAAAAAAAACAAAAGTTTCACCATTAAAAGCCATGTCCCAAGCGCACAATTAAAATGTTCTCATTATAATTTTATGCAGCCTATATGAAAGGCTTGTGCTGTGCATGTTGCACTTAACTGTATCATATTTCATATTTTCCCATCATATTTCAAGCCATTCAAAACCATAATGGTGAACAGTGCGCATCTGAAGTGTCTCGGCTGAAGGAAATAATCTATTATTTATCGGCTTTAATATATCGGCCAAATGTTCTTATCGGGCCGATAACGATAACATCAAAAATCAACATATATTGGCCGATAGTGATATGGTGGCCGATTTATCGTGCATCCCTAGTTTTTAAAGTGACTTCTTAGACAAACTTTTTTGCCTGCAAAAAGCACTTTTAGGGTTAGGGTTTTGTTCAAAGTGTGAGTGTTACACCTTACAGAGAACACAACTTACAAGTGTTTTCATTTCACAGCAGTGACAATGGCATTTTCCCAGCAGTTAATGTGCTTTATTGTGTGTGGGGTGTCATATTTTCTGTCATGCTGTTCTGTGACTCAAGGACGTTGGGAAAAACACTGCAATTCATCCTTTGTGTGTCCTTGCGTGGGCATTCGAGGACCGCTAAGACTCTCTCCGCTAATGAACACGGAAAGCAGCTTTCACACGTTTTGAAAAAAAAACTGTCAGCCAAAACAATCACCTGTAGTCCGCTAAGTAAATAAAAGTAGTTGAAAGTCACTGTTGGTGCAGACTCTTTGCACAGTGATGGCTAACGATGACCTAAAATTTGTGCATTCTGGGAAACCCGTCGGTGTCTTCATACGTTGCTTCTTCAGATGATTGTTTATGTCTCTCCTCAGATAAATGAAAAATGTTTTAGTAGACATATGCTGGGTTTTGTGCAGCGGTTGTCTGTGTGCGCATGAACACTAGCCTTGATCTTCCTCTTCAAATAATCTTTTATGTCTCTTTTAAAAAAGCCTCCAATGTGACTTTGTGTGTGTGGATGTGCGATGTAGGAAAGGGCTACTTTTGTGGTTTCCTAATGTACTCGTCTCAACTCTCTAGCTGTGCCGTTTCAGAGAATGATGGAGAAATGTGGTGGAAAGCTGACAGCTGCTGTATCTGAGAGCGTGTGAATTTGTCTCCGTTATAACGGGATCACAAACATCTTGACAGCTCTCCCGGCGCTTGTACGCCATGGTTGTGGCAGCTGATGATGTTTTAGCTAATGACTAAAGTGACAGGTGAAGCCCGACGCCCCTCGGAGATGAAATTCTGCGTCTCTGATTTAGGAACTGATTTATTTGTTTACACACAGAGACAACGGGAATCCAGTATTCCCTGACACCCCTGAGGAATTATTTTGAAGCATTTCTTTTTTAATAACGCAGAAAAAATGCTCCCACTACCCTGACAGTTGCCACTAAAATTGGTGCCCTGAGAAATCACTCCTGATGTAAGCTTTGTGAACAGCATAAACAAACCATGGACGATCAGAAATGCTTTATTTACAAGCATTTAGGTTTGCTGATATCCAGTTTCAGGATAGAGAGCATGTAGTTGAAGATATGTGATCTAATTGAGTAGTTGTGTGAAAGTTAGCGCAATGACGGAAATCACTTCCAGAACCTTTAAAGCAATTAAAGGGGTCATCGGATAAGCATTTTCCACAAGTTGGTATGATTCTTTAGGGTGTTCATGTAAAGTTTGTAATATACTTTGTGTAAACAGTGACCTGTTTCGGTTCATGTCTCTTTAAATGATAATGAGCAACTGCTCACCCCACCCCTCTCTTCCATTGGGGGTGTCGAATGGCTGAGCGAAAATATGCTAATACGGGACAGTCTGTCAGTGGTCGTGGGCGGAGCATGAGAATTGACATCATAGTGCTCAGAAAATCCAAACGGCTTGATTATTGAGTGTTTAGACTTGGAGTGAATGGATTTTTTTCATTGTATGGTGGTTGTGTCCACACACTGCAAAGACACATTTATATGCAAACGCCATATAAAAGTGAATTTTGCATCCGATGACCCCTTTAAATCAGGTTGACTTTATTGTATGAATTTCCATTGGCTGTCTGTTCATTGTGTTGCTGCTCATTTACATGTATTGAAACTCTACTCAACTTTGTTGCATGCACCAACGAGCACTTTCAGGGACGATTCGATAAAGTCTGCTAAGTTTGTGCCATTAAATCTTTTAAAGATATGCAAATTTTAATTTGAGACACTTATAAGTTTGGGTATCGTTTGAATTTTAATGATTCCAATAAGATTAAAAAATAAATAAATCATTCACATTTATTCTAAATTTTATTGCAAAACATTTCATTTTTAGCTGAATACCATGAACAAAAATCAACAGGCTAAAGGAAGGAACTTTTGTCTATGGTTTAAAAATAACCGTAGCAAAAACAACTAGCCTAACTAATATACATTTCAAGCATTATTAAAGACTAGTAAACACTGTGACTAAAAAAGGAACAAATAAACAAATTAGCAATTGCACAAATAAATACAACTGAACAAAGATACAATTAAAATAAACAGTGTTTTAATATTTCCAGGTATTCAGGTACAGAAACTGCAATCAAATGTAAAATAACAGCACTTTTATAAATAAAATATGCATTACAAATATAGTTACAAAAGTCAAAAACAGCGAGTGCATTTTCTGTCTTTTGTTGTTTGATTAACATTATTTTAGAGACATCAGCAGGAATATTAGGCTGCTGTCACTTTAAGAGCTGCACGGATCCAATATACTGTTACACATGCATTTTCTTTGTAAACTGTTTACGTTCACTACAGACAAAAATTACTTTACGAGGATATTGTGACATATATTTTTGTGTATATTTTTCTGTTCAAGAGCAAAAAGACTCAGAAGAGAACTCAGTTCAGGATGAAAGGGTGGCATTCTGTGCACACACTTTGGATGCGTGTCCAAATCATGTTAAACTGCACAAAAAGGAATCGATAAGAGGAACTGAAATTTTAATTTCATAACAAGTGTCCAATTGCTGACCGTAAATATCTGATTCCAAGTTCATGTATTTTAACTAAAAAATGCACACAAAGGTTGGTGATCTAGAAGGAAACTCTTCAGCTTTGACAGAAAGAGTGAAAGAGAGTGATGGTAGATGGATGGATGGGAAATTTGAACAAAATATTTGAATAATGTAATTATTTCATATCACAGTAACTCTATATGTGCACGTGTGTGTATGTATTTATTATTACAAGTTATTTATTTAATTTTTTTTTATTAGTTATTTTTTACATTTTGAATTAATTACTTTTTTATGTAATTTAATTATTTGTTTAATACATGTTTATTGCTTCATGCTTTGGCAACATTGTGCTACTCTACACATTCAAGCCAATAAAACTTAATTTAATTGTGTTTAATTAGTATGAAAATATAGTTATTTTTTCTAGAAATTATGAAAATAATATATTATTTTTATATATGAAATAATAATGCGGTAATTTGTATTGTTATATAATCCTAATAATGAAATGAAAGGCACTTTCTAGTCATTTGATTTTTAATTTTCTCTAACTATTCAACATCAAAAATCTTTTTCAACATCAAAAAGATCAGATCCAATTATTCATAACAAATGAACGAGTCTGGCATCAGTGCAAAAACAGCTTCACATTGTGAAGTGCTTGAGTTGAAAACAAAAGACTAATATTATAAAATGACACATTCTGAAAACAGGCATATGTTTGGGACAATATCCAGCTTTCTCATGTGCGAACAAAGTAAAGTTGTCCTGCCTATTATCCATGCATATATACTGTATCTACTGTAGTATAAAGAATGTAGCAAAATATCTTCCGGTTGACACCGAGTCCTAGTAGATGGATGGTACTTTCTCTCAGTCCGTCAGTGTTACTGTGAGAATGACAGTCCATGTGCCATCACAGCCGTTCCCATAGCAACCGCATCCATGGACAGGTGCTTGTGTTTTGATTGCCGTTCAGATGAAATGAAGACATTTCAGAAGAGCAGAGAGGGAGGGAGGGAGAGAGAGAGAGAGAGAGTGTGAGAAAGAGAGAGAGGGAGAGCCAAAAAGATGAAGTGATGGAGGAGATAAGAGAGTTTTAGAGGCTGAAAATAGAGCAAATGAGCGCTAATGATTTTTATAGCGTTCTGACAGGCATCTGAGCAGAAGGATCCAGCTGCAGGTGCTGCGAGTGTGTGTGTGTGTGTGTGTGCGTGCGTGCGTGTGTGTGTGCGTGTGTCCTAATAACAGTGCAGGACTCTGTGAGATGTCTCACTCTTCATGTCTGTCTCTCTCTCTCTCTCTCTCTGAAGAGTACGGAGCAGGTCGCAGCTTTCTGTCGCAGTCTTCACGAAATGAATCCCTCATCCGAAGCCGTCTCTCCCTCGTCCGGCCCGGAGTCTTCCTCGCTCCCTCCGAGCAACGCCACCCCACGCCAGCTGTCCGATGCCGACAAACTCCGCAAAGTCATCTGCGAACTGGTGGAGACGGAGCGCACCTACGTCAAAGTCAGTACCTGTGTGTGTGTGTGTGTGTGTGTGTGTGTGTGTGTGTGTGTGTGTGTGTGTGTGTGTGTGTGTGTGTGTGTGTGTGTGTGTGTGTGTGTGTGTGTGTGTGTGTGTGTGTGTGTGTGTGTGTGTGTGTGTGTGTGTGTGTGTGTGTGTGTGTGTGTGTGTGTGTGTGTGCGTGCGTTATATACTTGTCTAAATGTTTGACTTACAGAAGTTTGTGCCCTTCATCGAGACAGGCCTGTAGGGGGAAAACTGTGCCCTTGGCTTGCCTTTTTCTGCTCCCACTCACTCTCTGGCTGCTTGTGGAATGAATACTACTAGACTGCGTAGTACATACTGTAAACTATTATTTAAAAATAGCATAGTGATTTAAAGTGCTACAGTAATGTCATGTGACCTCAGGCTCAGACTACAGGAGTTTATTAATCTTAACCGATTATGAAACCTGGTTGCATCACACACATTTCTTCTTTCAAATCTCAAACCTGCACACACTACAAGATCTGAAATCTGTGGCGCATCACAGACTATAAGATTTTCTTAAAGGTGCTCTAAGCAAGGTCACGCGTCTTTTAGGCCAAAACATTTTTTGTCACATACAGCAAACATCTCCTCACTATCTGCTAGCTGCCTGTCCCCTGAACACACTGTGAAAAAAACCACGGTCTCTGTAGACAGCCCAGGCTCCATAAACTGCAACAAAAACAAACTGGCCCAGCCTGGACCACGAAACACAACAAACAGTGTTCCAGCCTATAAGCGACAAGAAGGATTTGGGGGTGGGGTTTGGGGAGTTAGTGCGTGGATGAGGAGGAGGGAGGGTTGAGCTAGCCTCCATTTTGTTTGACAATACTTTGAACTTCAACAAGAAGTGACACCTTTAGAGCACCTTTAAGATTATCATGCCAGATTTAGCACCTCACATGATCTCAGGGCAGAGCGGATGTGAACTAAATGGAGACTGTGTCGCGTCAGACATTATATGATGAGGACACATTATAAAGGCAGTCGCGTTGTTGCCACATTTCCACCAGTCGTTCCTCCATCCCCGTTGTCCGCTGGAGCCGTACAGCTGCTTGTTGCTGAAACTACTGTAGTCTGAGCTTTAGCAATTAGTATGTAACTATATTATGAACAAATATACAGTCTCTGCTAAAATGGCTATTAAACATGTAACATTAACATGATGAATGGTTACTGCAAAATACACATTTTATTGCAAAATACCAATTTTTTAAAGAGGCATCCTCTCGCTTGAAGATATCCACCTTATTTTTCCCCTTTTACACTAAGGACGATAACTATAACGATAAAGATATAGTTCTAAAAATCGTTCTAAATATAAAAGAATAGCCGACACCACAACTGTAACGATAACAACACTGAGAAACGATATCATTGGAAACACTTTCAGAATGATTGTTTCCAGCTGATGAATAATAAAAAAATTATAGCCAATCAAAATCCACCCTGCTTTAACGAGCTCGAGCATTTAAAGTGACAGGCGACAAAACTTCAGCTCGTGCTTAGAATAAACAGAACGATATTGTGTGCGGGTGTGAACGCTAATATAGTTATCTTTATAGTTATCATTCTTGGTGTGAACTTGGAGCAGCGCCGCTATTTGTAACTTAAATGTACGAGGCTTTCAGTAATTTAGCTGTGCAAAAACAGTCCATTATGCTTGATATTGCGACTTGGTATTTTTTTATTATTATTAATATTATAATCATCATAGACACTAGTTGTAGTGCAACTAGTTTTACCTTTAAGTGAACTTTGATATTCTTCTGGTTATTATGCTTTAGTGGCGAATGAATAAAAAAAACCTCTTACTTCTGCATTGCAAAATAAGGTGCTTATTCTATGAGTTAGCTGTTTATGTATATTTTTTTAAGACAGCAGGATTGCTGTATGATTCAGCATTGAAGACTGGAACTATCCATTTTATATTACACTTTTTGGCAATTGTCTATGCGCAAAGACGATTTGCACCCTGCGTACTGTAAAAGTAGTAGTATGGTAGTATGCCATTCAGACACCCATCTTTCTTTACGGCAGAGACAGACAGTGATTCTCACTCTATAGCTCGTGTTTGCTTGCTGTGTCGAGCTTAGCGTCAGAGACGTGACAGTATTTCCCGTCTGTCTGAGGGTGGCTGAGATTAGATGAGATCTTGTCCGTCGCTGGGAATATTTGCAGTGTGTTTCGGATTCGTCTGCATGTTTGAGCAGAGAACTAAATCAACAGTCTGAAAAAAGCACTCCAGCGGAACTGAAACCTGAAATGGGTGTGTGAATAGATATATTTATTACATGGCTTGGTTGAATTCTAATGTAGAATGCGGTCTGTTATTTCTTGATCTCGTGTGCATGCATTTATTGCACATATTTTTTTTATTTAGCAGGTGATATCGTTCTGTTTATTCTAATCGCCTCTGCCACTTTAAATGCTCAAGCTTGTTAAAGCAGGGTGGATTTTGATTGGCTGTCATTGTTTATTATTCATTAGCTGGAAACAATCATTCTGAAAGTGATTCCAATGATATCGTTTCTCAGTGATGTTATCGTTACAGTTGTGGTGTCGACTCGGCTATTCATTTAAATTTAGAACGATTAATAGATCTTTATCATTATATTTATTGTCCTTAGTGTGAACGGGCCTTTAGTGTTCACATTTTCCCTTTAGCACTGTCAACCCTCAAACCACCTGCCAAAATAAGTTCCTATATTGAAATGTGTTAAATATCTCTCTCAGGGATATTAACAAATTATACAGCCATGAAATTGGTCAAATATTTGGCAGAATATAGCTATTGTTAATATTGCATATTTGTTGATAGGCTGTTCTTTAATGTGATTGTGTGTGTGTGTGTTCTCTCTTTCAGGATCTGAACTGTTTGATTGGGCGATATCTAACCCCTCTGCAGAAGGAGTCTTTCCTCACTCAGGACGAGGTGAGTCAAAGCACCGCTGATGCTTTCATATTATTATCAGCTGGTGAGCTCGAACACACCTCCAGAACATAGAACGATATTTCATAATCGTCCTGATGGAGAGGAGCGTGTAGGAGGACATGGAGATGGAGACAAACACACACTAGAAAGGCGAGGTAGAGAAGGGAGTGGGAGGGAGACACAAAATGAGGAAAACTTACATCAGACAGAAGAGAGGAAGTTCTCAGTGTCATGTTTCTGCTCCTTTAATGCCCTACATATGGGAGAAGAACTCATTATACATAACTGCAGACACAAAAGACATGTAGTTTGACGGATACATATATAGATATAGAGCAGAATACACACTTTAAACTATTTAAGAACATCAAATGAGATTAAAATACGGTAACAATAAAATTGCTGATATGAACACTTACTTTACACATTTTTTATTTGATATTTAATTCATATTAAATATGTATATATTTGTTCTGTCTCTCTCTCTCTCTCTCTCTCTCTCTCTCTCTCTCTCTCTCTCTCTCTCTCTATATATATATATATATATATATATATATATATATATATATATATATATATCAGGGTTATAATAATTAACTAAGACTAAATTCATTTAGAAAAAAATTTTCCTTAACTGAAAATCAAAAGAAAAAATGTGTTCTTTATTTTTATTTCATTTTTTATTTAAAATTGAAAAAATTTAGTTTTACTTGATGTACTAAAATAAATAAAACTAAAACTAAAATTTAATAAAAATTAATAAAAAACTATGCAGACTATAAATGTAAATGAATAAAAATGACAAAAACTGAAAACAAAAAATGAAATGCCACAATTAAATTGAAAACTGAAATGCAAAAAGTAAAATAAATTAAATAATTAAAGAAATTCATACTGTTAACTATATATATATATATATATATATATATGTCATAAAAGTAGTCAATATGACATAATTATTGTTTTTTTATTAGCTGTTATAATTGACAACATACATTTTCCCTGCCTATGTGTTTAATAGTTGGACGTGCTGTTCGGAAACCTCCCGGAAATGCTGGAATTCCAGGTGGAGTTTTTGAAGACTCTGGAAGACGGGACGCGACTGGTGCCGGACCTGGAGAAACTGGAGCGAGTGGAAGAGTTCAAGGTTTGTGACTGTGGTTTCATTTACGCTCCATTAAACATTCAGAGTGTCTGGTCTGCGCATTTTAATGTCATTGTTATTATGGTACCTTGTTTTTTGGGCATGTACAATGCGCATGTGTGATGATATAACCATGTTTTTTGGACGCACCATGTTATTGCATCACTCAAAACTATTCATAACCAGATTTATTCATAACCAACACAAACCATGATACCTGATGTATTTCTCTCAAAATCCCTCTGGTCTTGCAGAAAATCCTCTTTTCTCTGGGTGGCTCGTTCCTGTATTACGCCGACCGCTTCAAGATCTACAGCGCTTTCTGTGCCAGCCACACCAAAGTGCCCAAAGTGCTGGTCAAAGGTGCGTAAATCTTAGCTCAAAAATGACCTTGCTCCCTGTGAATTCTGGGATTTTCACAGAGCCCTGCGTGAGCGGCTCTGGGGCGTCAGTTGTATAACCACTGTGTGTGTGTGTGTGTGTGTGTGTGTGTGTGTGTGGGTGTCTGTGAGGTTGGTCTGGATCTTCTCGCTGTCTGTTTTTATTATTTAACATCCATTCTGTGGATTTGTGACATTTACTTAACAGTTGTTTTCTAGTTAGTTACATTAGAACTGAATGTCCTTAAACATTTTGCATATATTGTAATGTAAAACATAACAAATGACACCAGTCTTCAAATCTTCCTATCAGTATCAAAACACACAATCCTGTGACAGCATAATCACAACTTCCTGTGTTTGCATTCTCTCCAGCGAAGACAGACGCGGCCTTCAAGGCGTTCCTGGATGAGCGCAACCCCAAACAGCAGCATTCGTCCACGCTGGAGTCGTTCCTGATCAAACCCATCCAGAGAGTGCTGAAATACCCTCTTCTGCTGAGAGAGCTGCACTCGCTCACCGACCCCGACAGCGAGGAGCACTACCATCTGAACGGTGAGCTTCATGTCAGCCTGTGTGCATCTGAAAGCTTTACGCAACATATATATATATGTTTGTGTGTATATATATATATATATATATATATATATATATATATATATATATATATATATATATATATATATATACACAAACATATTTTAATTTCTTTGGAATTAACATGCTCAAACATTTCTTTGGAATCTCACATGCTCAAAAAGGCAAAAAATGTGCTAAAATTCAGTAAAAAGTCATATTGTGAAATTGTGAAAGTGTTTTCTATTTTAATATATTGTAAACTGATCAAAGCTGAATTTTCAGCATCATTACTCCAGTCTTCAGTGTCACATGATCCTTCATAAATGAGTATAATATGAGGATTTGATGCTCAAGAAACATTTCTGATTATTATCAATGTTGAATAATCAGTTGTGCTGCTTTATATTATATATACAGTCAAACCAAAAATTATTCAGATCATCATTTATCATTACTAGTGGGTGCAGGACACTATAGTTCATTTATGTAAGTGAGGAGAGCAAAATAAAGTAAACTGTGACATATTATACCCAAAAATTCTTCATACAGTGGACTACCAGTAAAATTTATCAAAATTTGGGACCAAAAAATCATTCAGACACTTTGACCTGACCGTGTTTTGCTTAAGTGTTTTTCTTTAATTGCTAATGCGACCTTTTTACACCCCAGACTGAACTAAATGAAGCATTGCTTAGTAATTGGTTGAGCTAAATTGGTATTAATTGTGTAGTTAAATTTAACATCTGACAGATATTCAACCGGATTCATTTGTGAGAGTCTAACAGAAGGATGGACAAAACCAGTGAAATATCAACTGAGTTCTGGTCATATTTTATTACCATTTTCTAAACTATAGCGAATAAACTGTGATAATGTGAGAAATGTGGAAGATGTCTGAATAAATGTTGGTTTGACTGTATATATGATGCAGGCTTTGAATGGTTTCAGATGTGACTCGTCTAGTCTGATGTTACAGCTGAAGATCTGCTTTAAAGCCATTAATCTGAACTGTTATGTTTTGACCAACTTTCTGCATGCAAAGCTATATAGTTAGCATGCATATGATTGATATATAATTTCTTTTCTTTCTGTTGTGCAGTTGCAATGAAGGCCATGAACACGGTGGCCAGTCACATCAACGAGATGCAGAAGATCCACGAGGAGTTTGGAGCCGTCTTTGACCTCCTCATCTCTGAACAGACTGGAGAAAAGAAAGAGGTTTGTGAACTTTACATCAGCTGTTTCCAGTCGACTTTCACTGGACAAGCAACCGTCACTGCTTGCATCACTCAACATGTCCAATTTCAGTTCAGTAGTTATCATCAATATGAACTGTGGTCTTTTGGGGAAAACAATAAATGGAATAACAGGCCAAATCATTTCATGTCTAAATGTGAATTGCTCAGTATTGACTTCTTGTTTATGTATATCAATATAAAAATGATATTGTGTCATTCACATAGTGTCAGTTCTCTCTTTATTTTTGGTTGCGTTTTAGTATAAGTTGAGATAATGCAGAACTTAAGTCTCAGTCCATGGGGTTTCAACCCTATTTCATGCTCTGCAGCTGATAAAATGTTAAAACAGTTGTTCGGATCAGATTTCCTTCTTCATTCCTGAATTTATCGACAGCATATTTAAATCTTATCAGCTTATTATGTGAATACAATGAAACTTTAGTTGCATAATATAACTGTAGCCCTGAATGATGCAGCCAGGGACAGACGTGATTCCTTCTGGATTGCAGATTGCAACCTCTCTCTGTGTGTGTGTGTGTTCGTGTGTGTGTGTTTGTGTGTTCGTGTGTGTGTGTTCGTGTGTGTGTGTTCGTGTGTGTGTGTGCGTGTGTGTGCTGTGCGAGCTCTCTAACAGAGGCGTCTGCTATGATTACAGGTTGCTGACTTGTCTATGGGAGATTTACTCCTCCACACCAGCGTGACATGGATCAACCCGTCCTCCTCACTAGGGAAGTGCAAGAAAGAGCCACAGCTGGCCACATTCGGTACGTTCAAACCCCACACAACCTCAACTCATGGATGGATGGATAGTTAGTTAGTTAGTTAGTTAATTGGATGGATAGATAGATAGATAGATAGATAGATAGATAGATAGATAGATAGATAGATAGATAGATAGATAGATAGATAGATAGATAGATAGAGATCTCCTCGTTCTATATCACCACAATCTCATGGATGGATGGAATGACAGTTAGTTAGTTAGTTAGTTAGTTAGTTAGTTAGTTAGTTAGTTAGTTAGTTAGTTAGTTAGTTAGTTAGTTAGTTAGTTAGTTAGTTAGTTGGTTGGTTGGTTGGTTGGTTGGTTGGATGGATGGAACGATAGATGGAACGATAGATGGAACGATAGATGGAACGATAGATGGATAGATAGATGGATAGATAGATGGATGGATAGATGGATGGATAGATAGATAGATAGATAGATAGATAGATAGATAGATAGATAGATAGATAGATAGATAGATAGATAGATAGATAGATAGATAGATAGATAGATAGATAGATGTGACGTTCTGAAGTGAACTGAAGAGTAATGTTGTATCTTTCTTCTCCAGTGTTTAAAACCGCTGTTGTGTTCATCTGTAAAGATTACTCCAAGCAGAAGAAGAAAATGGTGAGTGTTGTGATATGGACGATAATCCCAAACACCCCTCTCTCTCCCTCTCTCTCTCCCTCTCTCTGTCCCGTATTCATCAGTTCACTGGGTGTTGTATTCATACTCTTGTTTCATGTGGTATTGTACAGCGTTCACACCCTCATAATAACAGCACATTATTCACACGCGCCTGTCTCTCTTTCCCAGGGTGGTTCTCATAGAGCATCGGTCTCGGGTGAGGAGAAAGATCCGTTCCGTTTCCGCCACATGATCCCCACTGATGCGCTTCAGGTGCGCACGCTGTCCAATACAGGTAAGCTCACCAGTGAGTGTGACACACACACACACACACAAACAAACAATCAATGCATGAAGATGTCAGACCCAAACGAAACCCTGGGGACCTGATCACAGTGTGTGTGGTTACAGACGGAGAGAGCGCAGCCGTTTGTGAGATCATCCATGTGAAGTCTGAATCAGAGGGAAGACCAGAGAGAGTGTTTCAGCTCTGCTGCAGGTCAGTGTCTCCTGCAATAAAACAACACGCATACGTTTAACAAACATCATTCACTGGAAAACTGTCACCCTCTGGTGGAGGAACCCTGTACAGCTTTTATGTACATTTATGTGCATGTTAAAGGGATATTTCACTGCTGGAAAGATGAATGTGTATTTAAATTGGGTCATTTATGTTGTAGAAATGTGAAATTATTTTAGAAGTTGGTGTCTTCTAGACTGAGAAAAGCCAGAAAATGTATTTTTGGCTCATGTGGATGAAAGACAACAACTCCCAGAATGCACTTGCTTCGCTGCCCTACGAGGCCACTCCCAAGCCACGCCTACCGGTTACAGAAGGCAGTGTCGGAAGAAATGACACAACTAGGCTACTAGTCGACTCGAAACTGAAAAGACAGCATTTTATAGTGAGATCCCCCTATGGGCGGGTTGAAGACATGCGGGACGAGCTCCTCCTACTGGCTGGAGTCTCTCGCCTCTGGACAAAAAAGCCTCTGATGAGATGATGCTAAATGACGATTTTTGCGTCATCTGAGGTTTTTTTCCAGACACACAATACAGAAATCTTTCGTCTCAGGGAGACATGAGGGAGGGAAGCACGGTCATTCGAAAATACTACCGGGTTTCTACTGATACAAAGCTTAATGCTGATCGGTGAAGTATCCCTTTAACTGAAATGCGCTGTTATTGTTCTGTGAAACGCAAATACAAACCATATTTATCTGACCCATTTATAAGTGTTATATGTCTAAAATCAACGTGAATAATAAACTGATGTGATATCAATGTGCAAATGTGTGTGTTAAATGGTGTGTGCAGCTCTCCAGAGAGTAAGAAGGACTTCTTGAAGATGGTTCACTCCATCCTGAGAGATAAACAGCGCCGTCAGCTGTTGAAGACGGAAAGTCTTCCTCTAAATCAGCAGTACGTTCCCTTTGGAGGAAAACGCCTGTGCGCTCTTAAAGGAGCCCGACCGGCCATGAACAGAGCAGGTACACACACAGCTGATGCTAAACACTGACTTCAGGACACTGTTTTCAACATTGATAATAATCAGAAATCTTTCTTGAACAGCATATTAGAATGATTTCTGAAGGATCATGTGACACTGAAGTACAGTAGTGTTCATTTTGTCAACTATTTTTAATTGAGACTTAGTCCTGTGTCAGATGTACTTTTTATTTTGTATCATATTTAGTCAACCTTGTCCTGTTTTTGTTTAGCCAAGTTTAAGTCGACTAAATGTCTGAGCATTTTAGTCAAGGTTTAGTCAATGAAAATTGTATAATGGTTGAATTGAAAATTATAATATTAATTATAATAAATAGAAATGTATTTTTACATTTCATTAGAATTAATGAACTTTCACCTATAAGCACAAATCAAGAGAATGTCAACACATATGCATATGGTTTATTTTACCTCATCTTGTTTCCTGAATTATTATAGGCTATTTATATACTAGTAATTTTTTTTTTACAGAATTACAGTAATGTTTTTCTATTAAAACAACAGCAAAAAAACATTGTATTGTTACATAGAGGTTGCGTGAGTGCATTAATTCAGCAATAACATAAATAGTCGAGAGATTCGTGTTTGGATTTATTACAGTTCATCACTGAGAAGGTTTGATCTCAGATTTAGTCGCGGCAAACGGCGCAAGCGGCTCATGACAGAACACAGACCGACTGAATGACACTTTCATTTAAGCAGAAAATCTCAAATGAAATCTCTGAACTGCAGCTTACTTGTTCGTCTGGGTTTTCAGTAAAACACCGGGTAGAAAACGTGTTTTTTTTTTTTTTACAGAAAAGCTCTGATTGGGGGATTTAATTTCTTGAAATCTGGCAACCGTAAGCATGAAAAGCTTGTTAAAAACAGTCCGTAATGTTTTGTCTCTTTTATTTGACAAAAACATAGTGATTTATTTTTTAACTATATTTTATTCACATCATTTTCGTCAACGATATTGCATGTTGATATAGTCACAGTTATCATTTAATGACGTTGGTGTCGCCTGGTCATCGTCTCGTCTTTGTCATGGAAAAAAGTTCAACGAACATTTTTTGTCATAGATTTTGTTAACGAAATTAACACTACACTGAAGACTGCTTATGATCATGTGACACTAATGATGCTGAAAAGTCAGCTTTGCATCACAGGAATAAATGATAATTTTAACATATATTCACATAGAAAATAGTTATTTTAAATTGTTTTAAATTGTTGTACTGTTTTTATTGTATTTTAATCAAATAAATGCCTTGGTAAGCATAAAATACTTATTTCATGTGGTTAACACTGTAAACTAGTTGCCCAAAGGTTTGGAAGCAGAGTTTAGCTCAAACAAATGAACAAAAAGCCGATAAGCGAGTAATGCTCAATGTTGTGTATCTCCTCAGTTTCTGCTCCGACTCGCACTCTGGGCCGAAGGAAACTGGTGCGAAACCGCTTCACCATCGACACAGACATCGTTTTCGACACCGAGCCCGACAGCGACTCGCCGGACTCCCAGCACGCTCAGCAGCAGAGCGGCATCCCGGCGGGCGACACCGACCGCTGGGTGGAGGAACAGTTCGACCTCCAGCGCTACGAGGAGCAGGAACACGACGTGAAGGAAACGGACATCCTGAGCGACGACGACGACTTCTCTCAGTCCGCTCTGAGCCCGTCCACCGAGCCGGACCTGGAGGGACCGCTCTCCGCCCTCTCGCTGGAGGGAGACACCGAGGAGGACGAGGACGAGGAAGCGGAGAGCAAGAAGGACTACAAATCCCAGCATGCCAAGCTCTCGCATGTAGGGAAGCAGTGCGCCATGTCAGTGGCCAGCGTGGATGAGCAGGCGCTGCCTGATGAGGTCATCTGGGTGCGACGGGACAGCAGCGCGGAAAACGAAACCCAGAGCTGAAACGCATCAGGAGACGGACTCAGTGAAAGCTCGGCCGATGCATGACGACGGTTTCTCCTCACTAATATTCCCGAATGTTAGACATTCCTGTCGAAATAGCTGTAAGATATGACGCTTATCCACCATAGACACTTACACACATTAGATGAGCTCTACGTGTGCGCTGTGGCCAATCAGAAACCGCGGGGAACGTGGTGGTACAATCAATAGAATTAGAATTGCACATTCGCCGTTGGCAGCCGCCAACATCTGCCAAACATTTTCATTGTTTATTTCTAAAATAAGGGCTGTGATTTATTTATTATGTCCTTTAGATGTAAGACGAAACAACAGCCGGATAAAATATGATGCGTTTTTGTTCGTTTAACATTCTCATGTTTGTACAGAAAAGCCGTAAACACCCTTTTTTTTCCCTTTTTGGATTTGTATATATTTGCGTTTATTTCTTTTCAGTTTATCTGAAATGTACAATACTGCGCACTATTCTGACCTGAAAAATACATGTGAGTTGAATATTCATTGAGTAATTGTGTTGAATATTGAATATTGATTGATCTCAGGTCAAAATAATGCTGAACGGATTTTTTTATGATTCCTTTCTCCGAGCGGAGGATTTTTTTACAGCTCATTCTAGGGTCACTATGTCCTGTTTTACTTGAATTTTGTTGATAAATGCAATATGATTTTTAGCTGATGGACTGTTCTGTTCACGTTTATATGGTTTGTTGTGGTTCGGCCCTGCATTACTGACACATTATTCAACACTCGCATTATAGAAGACGATCCGAGCCTTTACGCAGACAAAATGTGTACAGTCAGTGTCATTTATTTTTTAATTGACCTTTTCATTTATTTTGTTCTGTTTTAGCTGTGAGTTCCTCAGTTAAACAAGCAACTTTTGGTTTGTGTTTTAAAATTCCAAAATTTGCTGAATGCAATCAAGAAAAGCCACTGGAAAATATTTTAGATGATAATGAATTCTAATTGAAAACATTCCCATTGAGCTATAGAGACTGCATTTTTATTTTGTACATAGAGCTGTGGATTGATATTATATCAAATAAACTGGTTTCGTACATATCCAAAGCCGATCCCTGTGATTCGTGGATGCTTCTTCATTTCCAGTCACATTTCCACCAGTGTTAATATGAAGCTCTCATGTTTTGACCTGCGTGTGTGATCTTGCCCTTTATGCATACAAGTCAATTACGGTTGGAATTTTAGATGTACGGCATTGCTTGGCATCGATGACAGATGGAAGTGCCAGGATCGCTTCGGGCTGAATGTTTTGAGCGGAAACTCTGGAGTCAGGAGTGAAATATAGGATGAGTGAAGCAATCAATCTCTCAGCGCTCAGATGTGTGTGAGATATACAAGCTGATAGAGTTCCTCTCCTCAGGCCAGAGCAACATCATCAGTCAGACCACACACGCATCATCATCATCAGTGCACATCATTCATAGAAATTAATTCATGAATATTTATTGTAAGTAATCTGAAGATTTATATATATTTTTTTTTTTTTTGCTTTATGTGGCATTCAGATCAGAGTAGTAATGAAGGTAGATTTCAACTTTCTGAGCGAATTTTTCTTAAAAGTCACGTCGGGGCTTTTAAGAAATTGTCACTCATTTTTTGCTGTTGTGCATGTTTATTTTTGTACAATTTTATAATTATATTTTCTAAACAATGATAATAGCATTTTTGTACAATACTTTTTTTGCTGTTACATAAATTATTTTTAATCTCATAATTGTTATACAGCTGAACATGTATTATTTATAATAAGTTATATATTTATAAATGAATATATTAAGGCTATATAGAGATGTATAACATCTACAGTATTTATTGATATATTTTGTATATTTTTTTGTAACCATTAGATTAAAAAAGCAATCTGCCTCCCAGTGGTCGAATTAAGGTGGTACCATATTTTTGCATATTAGGCTAGTACACATTAAGTATGCAAAACCGTTATTTTGAGTGTATAACTGAGATGTAATGAAATGCATAGAAATGTTATTCCTCATGTCGAACTCGAAGTTACATTACATCTGACACTTTAAGGTTTGGGTAAGTTTATTAGCCTACTACGTTATGTTCCTTGCGTTTCTGCTGTATTGTTGAAAGTAATTTCTTTTTTGTCTTTCTGTCTATTGGCTGTTACACTTTTGACATAGATGTGAAGAAGATAAACAATGAATACTTTGACCTTGAACCTGACTTAGCCTACTTGAAGGATTCTGTGGTCGACTTCATTTCACCAGAGAAAAGTGAGGAAAAACAAGGCAAGTTTATCAAGTTAAGGGGGTTTTGTACTAAATGAACCAACATTTAGGCTAAATATTAACCTTCACAGCTCATAAAAGCCTGTACTGTGGTGCTACTATGGTAAAATGACGGAACCAGATGGTAATACGACGTAGTGAATGATTAGCATTCTTGCTAATCATTCACTATTGTCATCTGGTTCCATAATTTTACCAAGTAAATTACTGTGGCATTTACGTGAAAAGAGTACGTATGTATACTTTTAACCGTGGTATGTGTAAAAACAATAAAATAATACCTTTTTTATTATTATTATTATTATTTATTAATTGGATGCTGTGGAATTTAGTATTTTTTTAGTATTTTGATGTTCAACGTGCAGTTTTACACAGATGCGCAAGATGGCGCACAGACATTTCGTGTAAATATCATAGGTAAATATGAAAATCCAAGGAACATATTCATTTACTTTAAACATAAACATTGTGGGGGTTTTTTTCTCTATAAAAGTCTAATTAAATGTCCCATATTTTCTGAGCATGTATAGTGGTTTTCTCTATTAAAGCAGGAGTGAAACATTTATACTGTCTACAGTTAAGTAAAAGGTGAAATTGCTGTCTAATAGGAAAAGTGTGATATTGACAGAATACATAAGTCATAATCATATGTTGTTAAATGTCACTCTTGTTCTCTGAGGTTGGACGTCTGAGTTGACACATGAAACTCAGTCACAGGTGAAGTCACAGCAGCCCGACCCGTCAGACAGGTTTGAAAGTTTCTGTTGACTCTTCAGTGAACCTCTTACCGATTATAATTCAGTGTTTGTGTTTTACATGAAGACTAGTGACATTTAAGCTCAGGTGAGACGAGCTTCTGCTCTCTGTGAGCTCCTGTAAATGTGCTCAACATGATCTTATGTTCAGCCATGATTTCAATGTGAAAAATACATTCACATTAAATTACAAAAGAAACACATTATATAGTCATAAAACCAGGAATAAAATGAACACTGATACCTGCCAGTAGAGGATAAACCGAGAACATTCAGGAGCCATAAACATGTTCTTACTAAGCATTTAGTATCTTGCATTATTTTTATTATAAGTATATTTTTCTTCCTGATATGGGATTATGTTGTTGTTTCCATGCATAATGGTGGCAAACAGCATCAATCATCATATACGCTCAGTGAAACTGCACGTCACAAAAAAAAAAAAAGTTGTTCCTCATATTTTCATTTTCGTGGTTTAATGCATGGAAAATTTGAAAACTGTAGGCATCCTAGTTAAACATCTCATTGTAAATTGAGGTAAAAGTTTAACAAGTGTCGTTGATTTGATTTGTTCACATCAGTTAGAACAGCAACATTCAGATTATTGTTCTTACAATGCAATTTATACGATGTATTATGTTGTTCTGTCCTTACAAAATTAGCAATAACTGTTTTATTTACTCGCCAAAGTCAGTTTTCACTTGTATGTGCACTTGATGAATGTTAATTTTGGGTTGCCAGCAGCGGTAGTTCTACTATCTTAAATAAGTATCTCACTATTACCAGTTTCTCAAATAACTGGTTAAAGTTTAACAGAATCATAAATGGAATTCTTTTTGGATGTTTTTTTTTTATTATTATTTGCGCAGCTTTCAAAGGCGTGATGATGAAAGGGAAAAGAGCTGCTCGAAGACTAATTCTCCTGTTCCACAGCAAACAGGTTTGGATCAAAATGAGGGTGTCAGTAATACTTTTTTTTTTTTTTTTTTGGTGATCTAATAACCCAGTGGTTCTCGGCCTTTTTGACCTTTTGACCCTCATTGTTCACTGCAATATTATAAGGCCCCAAATGTGGGATAATATATTTCCTTTATTTCCTTTTTCCAGTTGTTTGTGATTTATTGGGTAAGGATTAAGGATTTTCTTTTGAAAAAAAAAAACAAATATTTAAAATATCTTTAATATTAAAATCTAATAATTTTTATACTTTTCACTCACAATTTTCTTTCTGATAAAATATTTTAGAACTTGGCCTAACTAGAAAATGTTATTATATATTAACATGTATTATATTTATATATTTAGGTAACACTTATGTATACCACAGAATCCTTGTTACATCTGAAATTAGTTGTGTGTCATGTGTTTTAATGAAATATATGGTAACACTTTACAAAAACGTCTCATTTGTTTACATTAATGTATTAGTTAAAATGAACTAATAATGAACAATATATTTTTATAGCACTTATTAACATTTGTTTCTAAAAAATACAATTGTTCATTGTTTATGTTAGTTCAGTGTATTATCTAATGTTAACAGATACATCTTTTGATTTAAAAATAC
The DNA here is from genome assembly GCA_022828995.1 of Vimba vimba. NCBI lineage: Eukaryota > Metazoa > Chordata > Actinopteri > Cypriniformes > Leuciscidae > Vimba > Vimba vimba. Next base: position 33,320,394 of record CM040826.1, read on the forward strand.
GTTATTAAATGTAAAAATTACAGTTAACTAGGATTCATAAACACTGTAGAAGTAGCCTATTGTTCATGGTTAGTTCATGTTAATGAATGTAGTCAACTAAAGTTAACAAATAATACCTTGTTGTAAAGTGTTACCAAATAAACTCTATAAAGGTGTAACGAGTAGATAAGTATAATAATGTATAAATGTGGTTACAATTATTCATGAGCTTACGGTATTCAATGCATTATAATGTGTATTAAAAGGCATAATTAATGCATTAAGTACTTTTATAATACATTATTATTTATTTTATTTATTTTTTCAAGAAAATAGTTACCTTTTACCTTTTTCTAAAATAAAATTTAAAATAAAATTTAAAATCTTGATTTTGATATTTAGCTTATTTTAACTCTTTCTCTGCCAGCGTTTTTTTTTTTTTTTTTAAGTTGCCAGCATTTTTGATCATTTTCACAAAACTTTTATGGCCCCCAGAATATTTTGCTGTATGAATATCCGAACATACAATATCAAACAATAATCAAAACATATAGGTCGAGTCCATCAACACCCCTAAAGCCTTACAGTCCTGTACCTCTTCATGGGTTTCTACATTTCATTCAGTAACATTAGGCAGTTTTGATTTATATGCTGTTTAATGTTTAATGAGCACGTTGTTTTACATGTGCATAAGCAATGCTTCTATCGCTTGTTTCTTCTTCTTCTCCTTCACCTGTGTTTTGATTCTGTACTCTTTCAGAAGATGCGTAATACCGTATAAAAGTGAAAACATGGAAAGCCGGGAAAATTCCGTCAATGGCAGGGAAAGACTTAAAGGATTAGTTCACCTAAAAATGAAAATGATCCCATGATTTGCTCACCCTCAAGCCATCCTAGGTGCATATGACTTTCTTCTTTCAGACGAACACAATCGTAGTTATATAAAAAAATACCCTGGCTCTTCCAAACTTCATAATGGGGGTAAATGGTAACTTACACATGGTAATAGTAACGCATCCATCCATCATAAAAGTAATCCATACGGTTTCAGGGGGTTAATAAAGGCCTTCGTTTGTAAAAAAAAAAAAGGAACACTCCACCGTTTTATGAAATAGGGCTTATTCACCGTCTTTCCTACATTTAGATAGGTGGGCAAACGCATTTTTGTCTCAGTGCATTCATTGTCTTAGTCTGGCAGCGCCGCTGCTAGCTTAGCTTAGCATAATGAATGGAATCCTTTGTTGCCGGATAGCATGTCATGAGTAAAAGTGATAAAAAAATACAAATAAAACCTAATTACTTCTTGTGGCCTGCGTATTCACAACGAGTACAAATAGCGATGCATATTAAGACTAGGCGATTTCCTAGGCAGATATTGACTTGGGACTATATTGGGGTGAAGCACAGGCGAAGCACTGCTACTTGGGTGCAGAGTTATCAGATATCTTGGGTGCAGAGATAGCGAATTTCAGGTGTTACATGATATTTCTGTGTCCAAGTAGCAGTGCTTTGCCTGTGCTTTCCCCTCAATATAGGGGGTCAATATCTGCCTAATCGCCTAGTCTTAATCTGCATTGCTATTTGTACTCGTTGTAAATACACAGGCCACAAGAAGTAATTTTTCACCTTTAGTCACAAATTTTTAAAAAGGAGCTTGAGTTTGTTGCCCAACTCTGTTTGTTTTAAGCCATTACCGGAGGCCAGCAATTGTAGTTTATAAAGTTATTAATATGGATGTTTTTCTTACAAAAACGCATGGCTTTTGGGGTTGAAATAACCCTTTAATCTTGTTTTGTCTCATTTTAAATGGTTTTAAATCATATTGCATAGTGCTGAGGCCCTATTTCTTTTTTTCTTTTTTTCAAAGAGTACATTTTACTCTAAAAAAGAAAATACTATTTCAGTCTTTCGACCTCAAAATTTCTCTTTTAATTCAAGTCTTGCAGGTTTTTTTTTTGTTTCGTTTTTGTAATTAATTGTGAAATTTCCTCTTTTTTTTGCGTGTGTGTGTGTGTGTGTGTGTGGTTGAGAGCCACTGCTTTATCTCATGTTGGCCCTCACTATGGAGCCGGTTATGTGTTTAACCAGTAGAGCAGTTACTGCGTTTACAACAGATGCATGAAGTCACAGACTTCCATTAAAAACAAAACCAGGTCCGTTTGTCATCAGGTAACAGAAACCAGCGTTACCGCATAGCACTGATGGACCAAACCCCTCCTACCTCATTCCTGTCAGATAACCCGAAAACGCTGGCGTTTCACATCACTTCTGCTCACGAGTCGAAGCCACTGTCGACATGAGGGCTAAACTGGAGATCCTGGCCCTGGTGCTGGGCGCCGTCGGGCTGGTCGGGACCATCGCAGTGACTGCGCTCCCCATGTGGAAGGTCACGGCGTTTATCGGGTCCAACCTCATCATCATGGAGACGCAGTGGGAGGGGTTGTGGATGGCGTGCATTCGGCAGGCGGACATCCGGATGCAGTGCAAGATCTACGACTCGCTGCTCATCCTGCCGGGAGACATCCAGGCGGCCCGCGGGCTCATGTGTGTGTCCATCACGCTCGCCGTCCTCGCCGTCCTGGTGTCCGTCTGCGGGATGAGGAGCACAGACTTCCTTCAGGACCACAGCCAGGGCAAGAATGTGATCCTGCTGGTGGGCGGGTGTCTCTTCATCGTGTCCGGCCTCGCCACTCTCATTCCCGTCAGCTGGACCACTCATACCATCATACGAGACTTTTATAACCCCATGGTGCTGGAGTCGCAAAAGCGTGAGATCGGACAGGCGCTGTACGTGGGCTTCGCCACGTTCCTGGTCCTCCTGGTTGCGGGGGTGATCCTGCTGTGCCGTTACGCCCCTCGACAGAGGAAGGACGAGGAGGACGGGCCGTATGTCCCTGTGGGGATGAGCATGTTGAAACGGACTCCCTCTTCTAACTCTCACCGGAAGAGTCAGTACGTCTGACCGAGATAAATGATGCATTCAGTCCAGTTGTTTATTTATGTGTGTCTTCTTAGTTGTATTACTTTTCAAGCTTTTGTTGCCGTCTTGGTCTTATGAATCTTGGAAAATCTCTGTGTGGTTAATTCTGGTTAATTAGATTAAATGTTACTCACTTAACTAACTAAATGCATTCAGTTTATATGAAGTGTAATATGATATGATCATGTATTATATTTGGATACATTTTGGGTTGAATTGATTTATTGTAGTTCTGTACTTGTAAGGAAAAACTGAAACTAACTTGTGCATCTATCACAAACATATGATTTACCAATTTCTGTTTTTAGATTAAATCATTCAATTATGACTGAGATTAAACAATCTGTCAACAATAATCATCTAAAATTCATTATTTGGCAAAAAAAAAAAAAAAATACACTGAAATTAAGTTGATTATATGATTTACCCAGCTACTTTTAAATGTTTATATCTGAATTATTCAGTTATGAATACGACTAGCTGTCGTGGTAATCATTAAAAATGCATAAATTGCATAAAGAAAGTTGTAATTTTGTTCATTTAAAATGTTTTTCTTTTTATGATCAAATATTTTATTATAAATATTATTATCTAATATTTATACTTAAATACTGCACTATTAAATATTATAATAATTGTACTTTTGTAATCGTAAGATTTTATTGTAATATTAAATGTGCAAGTTAAAATTAAGTGATATTAAAGGATCATTTAAACAATAAAGTTGTGTGATTCTCAGAGATAACTTTGAACATTGTCTCGGATGTTTCTCAAAGTTCTTTTGGAGGAATAAAAGTGGAAACAAATAAGACCGCAAACATACAGTAAGACAGCTTAGAGCTGTAAATGAATGTGCAGCCGCTCAGATCATTTGACTGTGAAATAATTGGATGAGAAATGTTCATATTAAAATCTTTTCCTCAGGAAACACATCTGAGAAGCTGAAGATTTCAGCAAAAGTATGTGTATGAGAAATAATTGGGATATTAAATATATCTTATTTTTTGAATTGCTTGACCCTTTAGGTTTGATGCATGATTCTTTGATTTTGGCACGCTGTGCTTTTAACAAAAAAAAAAATGCATTAATCAGATAAGATTCACTGCACACAGCTGTATATAGCCTATACAAAGTAGACAGGCTGAAAGAAAAACATGCTGAAAAATACTGGCATGCCGTCTGCATGAGATTTGCATCTGACATGCTTAGATATTTGAGCAACACCCACATGCATTTATTTACTGTAGCCTAAGTGAAAATAAATGAAAGCTATGTAGCCACGCCCCTTTTCAGCGCTGCGCTCGTTGTCTTTTGACTTCCGGTCTGTATTTTCACAGCGATCTTGCGTATTTTGAATGAACGGCTCGTTTTAAAATCATGCCGGTCTACTGACATTTGTTAAGACATCTGCTTTAAACATTACAATCCTCATGCTAACTTTACATTAAGTAAATCCACTTCAAAAGCTAATTACTCTTGGACAGCAATGCCATAGAAATATAGGCTACATAACGACCGCAAAACCGGAAGTTCAAAGACAATATTGTAAATATTTTTTTTTTTTTTTTTTTTTTTTGACAATGTTGTAAATATGGCTGCGCGCTTGTTTCTCTGGCGCATGCATCATGGTCTATACACTGACGCTGGACTGATGTAAGATTTAGATATCTACAGAAGGGAGTGTGCATGTGTGTGTGTGTGTGTGTGTGTGACACTAGCCATCTCAGGTTCCACCCTCCATCTCTTGTCTAGCGTCTGTTGTATTTGCGTTTCTTACCTGGAAGTGCTGTAATACCTGTAACTCACCTGACCTCTCACTGAGATACAGCAACTGAAGGAAACAGCAGAAGCTCAGGGGCATCATGGGAAATTTAACTTAAGGATCCTTTTGAGAAAATAAGTCAGAGATCTCCATATGAACTGAAACATTTCTCATCAAATTCTTCCAAAGATGAAAGATTAAATGATCTGAGCTGCTGTCCGCATTCATTTTGTTGCTCTGTACTTTTAATTGATGTAAAATATTGACTCGGTTTTTTTGTTTTTCCTAAGGAATCTTAAGAAAAACAAGTGAGACAAAGTTAAAACTTTATCACAATTTGAGTGTCATGCAGACCTATGAAAGAGCAATACAATTGTATATATGCATGTTAATTGTATAAAGTAATTTTATAAATAGTTTTGTCTATAATTTTTAAATTGTATATGGTTATTTTTTATATATTTTTCTTACACCTACAGTGCTGAATACATTTTTTTATTTGATTGCCCAAGCTGGATAATAATTATTTATTTAATTTATTGAATTATTTTTATTTGGGAATTTTTATTTATATTTATAAAAAAAAAAGAAATTATAATTATTATTGTTGTTGTTGTTGTTATATAAGCAATAATATTGCATATACCCGTGTTATAAAATGTCAAAATAGTCATTGTCATTCACAAATTTATTTATATATTTATTTGTATTTATATTTTAGGCCTATTCAATTTATATTACAGTAGTCAAAATGTGAAGTGGATCAAAAAAGTTAATCAAAGTTGTCCGGGTATTATTAAAAATTCATGTATAACTTTGATGAAAGGTTTTGATGAACTTCAAAGTTGACTACTGTATTTTTAGTAGTAGTCATTTACTGTATTTTGATAACTTGAGCTTTAAAAAACATTTAAATTTATATATTTTTATTTATTATTAATATGTATTTTATAACTTAAAAAATTACCTTAAAATCTTACCTTGAAAGTTCCCATTTAAATTTAATTTTAATTTAATTTTAAATAAATATTTTACAGTGCAACAAGCTATTTTGAGTTTGCATTGTAACTAGAATGCTCATATTTAGAAGCCGCCAAATGGCAGAAGTCATTTGTTTGAACATTTCAAGTATCACCAGTTTCCTTGGAGGTGATGATCAGATGTTTTAGGAGCAGGAGAACCAGTCTGATCACATAACATCATTAACATTTTTCCTTGGCTGTAAATACGTGTCATCTGGATCTTCCGGTCTCATTTGAGAAACACCACAGTGAAGGAGAGCTGTGTTCTGTGTCTGGTTGTTCTCGACCATCATGTCTTACACGGCCGGGTCTTATATGACCAAGTCCTATGCGGACAAATCCTACGCAGACAAAGCCTATGGGGGGGGCAGTGTGTACACAGGCTATCCTGGTGAGAAGTCTGCCGAGGAATTATACCAGGAGCAGCTCAAGATCGAGAAGAGGAAGAGACGGGATTCCTTGTGCTGTGAGGTGGTGGCGCTAGTCATCGGGTTTTTCGGATTGATCGGCGTCGCCACCGTCACGGGCCTCCCGATGTGGAAGGTGACGGCGTTCATCGGGGAGAACATCATTGTGATGGAGACGCGTTGGGAAGGCTTGTGGATGAACTGCTATCGGCAAGCCAACATCCGTATGCAATGCAAGGTCTACGATTCTTTGCTGTTCCTTCCACCCGATCTCCAGGCTGCCAGGGGTCTCATGTGCACCTCCGTCGCTTTGTCCGCCATCGCCTGCATCGTGTCATCCATAGGAATGCGCTGTACCCGTCTGGTGGACTCCCGTCCCAAGACCAAGCACATTGTTTTGGTGAGTGGAGGGTGTTTGTTCCTGGCGGGCTGCTTGACCACCATCATCCCCGTGTCGTGGACGGCTCACGTGATCATCCAAGACTTCTACAACCCCTTGCTGATCGACGCTCAACGCAGAGAGCTTGGGGAGGCCCTTTACATCGGATGGGTCACTTCTGCTCTGCTCTTCTGCGCCGGGGTGATTCTGCTCTGTCGACATGCGCCGCGGACACAGGACAAAGCGGACATGGCTACTATGATGTATCGTGCTGGATCGGCCCCGTATAACTACCCCTACAGGCCCGCATATGGATACCCCTACGGACAACCCACATATCAACCAGCCTATTCTTCCGTTCCACCCTCAGTCTATAACCAGCCAAGATATTAAAACACACACAGTGAGTGCTGCACTTTACCACTAAAATCTCCCATAGAGACTCCAGTGCAGAAAGAACTTGAGATGGGAACGAACATTCAGAAGAAAACAGGATTTTTGGAGCCTGTTTGTTGATAATACATGACTGTATATGTGATGCTTGATGTTTCATGCATTTCCTTCTTGCCTATATTCTAAAATTATGTTAATAATTTACATTTGTATAAAAATAGGATGAAAGGAGCTAAATTTAAATATGGCAACGTGGGATTTTCCACACAGCATTTAACTGATTTAAAGTTGACTCTGTGACTTTTTTTTCACTTTGTACATTGTTAAAGCACTGGTTTCACTTTAATTGTATTAAAAAGAATGTACTAGTGGATGTACTAGTTTCTGGTCTGTAGTCTCAAAACATTCCCTTCCTGGATCTGACAGCATGAATTTGCTTTTTTTCAGCCTAGTTTTGGCAATGCTGGTCGAACCAGTTCATGTGGTTTTCCAGTGTTTGTCTCTCTTGTGTTGTCAGAGGAAATGTTCCACAACCTCAAAATGTCACACCCCTAATGCAAATTTACCAGCAGACATGAGTGACAATGACTTTGTGTTTGTGTGACAAAAAAAGATGTGCAAGTGATCTAAGATCTTATTTTAAAAACAGTTGATGCATCAAAACAATAATATGATCTAAACTCTCATCTGGACTTTCTGATGGAAATTAACTTAATACTAGAAGGTTATGGTCAAACCTACTGTCAGTCGTATTGTAGAGAACAGAAACTCGATTTTTTTCACATTGTCTGAAGAAAATGTGAGTAGTGCTTGACCATATAAAGGTTGCTAGGGTGTTGCTATGAAGCTGCTAAGGTGTTCTGTGTGTTTTATTATCATGAATTAAAAACATGCATAAAAAGCAGGCATAGCAACAGGTTTAAAGTCAAATGGAATTACAAAATGTTTTGCTAATGTGTTCTGATTACTTTTGGTATGTTGATTTTCCGCTAAAAACCCTTTCAACCCCATAGAAACTGCTAAACTTGAATACTTTAGAAAAAATACTATATTATCAAAAGGAATTGCAAAGACGTTTGACCATACAAAGGTTGCTATGGTGTTGCTATGCAGTTGCTCAAGTGTTCTGAGCGGTAATTATGCAGCTGTTAAGACCCTAGAAATCTCAAATTAACATGATGAAACCACATTTAGAACACCTTAGCAGCTACTTGGTTGCTTGTGCTTGGTGTTTGCCTCATAAAACAAAAGCAATTGCACTGTAAGATTCTAAAAAAAACCTCTCAGAATCTCTTTAGCAGCTGCATAGCAACACCTGATCAACTACATAGTAACATTCTAAAAAACACTCAGAACCTCTTTAGCAGCTGCATAGCAACACCCTGGAAACAGCATAGTTACATTCTAAAAGCCACTCAGAACCCCTTAGTAGCTGCATAGCAACACCCAAGCAATCACATAGTAACATTTTACAAACCACTCAGAACCGCTTTGGCAGCTGCATAGCAACACCCAAGCAACCACATAGTAACAGGTTGGGTGTGCTAGGGTGTTGTTATGCAACTTCTAAAGTGTTCTGAGTGGTTCTTAGCATGTTGCTATTTGGTTGTTTTTAGTGGTTCCCCCAGACCGGAGCCTACACCAAACACTGATCCCTAAACCTATCCCTTATTGTAACCTTAACCAATGAAATTAGCTGTAGGGCGGGATTTCTGCTTAACTGGTTTGCGCCCAGTGGGATTTTATTTATTTTTTTATAGAAAGATTAAAAATACAGGAGAAATACGGGAAAACATTTAAACGGGATGATAGCGGGATATTAAGGTAAAATATGGGAGAATCGGGAGGGTTGACAGGTATGGATCAACCACATAGTAACATTCTAAAAAACACTCAGAACCTCTTTAGCAGCTGCATAGCAACACCCGAGCAACCACATAGTAACAGGCTAGGTGTGCTTGGGTGTTGCTATGCAGCTACTAAAGTGTGAGTTCTTAGCATGTTGCTATTTGGTTGTTTTAAGTGGTTCCCCCAGACCACCCTAGCAACCACATAGCAACATGTTAAACACCACTCAGCATCAAATGGAACTGTAAAAATAATGAAAATCCTTTTGATATCTCCAATGGTGCAAAAATGACATGCTTCACCTCTCACTGAAAGCAAAACATCAGCGTTAAACCATCAGCTGATGTTTTTGAACATTTCAGACAGCAATTTAATGAGGCACAACACCAATGGCGTTAAACATTGACAGCAGTGTTGGTTTGTATCTGGCGGTTCAGTGATCCCTGCGTTTCCTCAACAGGATCTCTGCCAGAAAACCTGCCTCTGCTGAGCAAACATCAACACGGCTACGTGCTCCTCCTCCCCCCTGAGCGACACAAAACCAGACACAAACACTCAAGAGGGGATACGATTTCATAGCAACCAGTCTCAGCGTTCCCTCCCTCCCTTGAGCAAGAGGGCGGAGACTGGGGACAGGTGAACACCTAAGAGCTCCCATTCCAGCAGGATGCAAATCCTCACAGTTGAAACCTGCCCTTGCTGATCTGTGGCACGCAGGCTTCTGGAGTCATGGCGAACAGCGCACTGGAGATTGTGGGAATGTGCGTGACCCTAATCGGGCTTATTGGGGCGGCGGCCAGCACCGGGATGCCAATGTGGCGTGTGACGGCGTTCATCGGGGAGAACATCATCGTGATGGAGACCCGTTACGAGGGCTTGTGGATGAACTGCTACCGGCAGGCCAACATTCGGATGCAGTGTAAAGTGTACGACTCCCTGCTGGCGTTGTCACCGGACCTCCAGGCCGCACGGGGGCTCATGTGCTGCTCTGTGGCATTGACCGGTCTGGGTTTACTAATCGCAATCGTCGGGATGAGGTGCACGGCATGCATTCAAGACAACGACCGTGCCAAGCGCATGATTCTGATCATCTCCGGTTGCATGATCCTAGCGGGCTGCTTCTGCTGCCTCATTCCCATCTCATGGACCGGACACGCCATTATACAGGATTTCTACAACCCCTTGCTCATCGACGCCCAGCGTAGGGAACTTGGGGAGGCGTTGTACATCGGTTGGGTGTCGTCGGCCTTCCTGTTCGCCGGCGGTTGCATATTCACTTGCTGTACCGGCCCCTTGGACAAGGGCCCAGACCCAAGGTACATGTACAACAGGAACGCACCCTATGTGGCCTATCAGCCACAACCCGTGGCCTTCCATCCGCAAGCGCGGTCGGACTACAGCCATCCGTCAGGACCACCGTCATTCATTCAGACATCGTATCAACCGTCCCGACAGCAGTCGTTCATTCAGCCGTCGTACCAACCAACCAGACAGCAGTCGTTCATACAACCGTCCCGACACCCGTCCGCCCGCAGCGCGGTGGCTTATCTCTGAAACCCACAGGCTTGTGTATTTGCGTTTTTGTCTGTTTGTGTGTGTTAGAGAGAGATGACGGAAATGGTGGACTTCTAAACAAAATGCTTATTTTTTAAAAGAATAAAATCGTAACATTTAAATGTAACAAAGATAGTCATGCATTTCATTTTTGCCCAGTTTCATTCTTGGGAATGTTTTATTAGAATTTAAATACAGTTTCTACTTTGGCTTTTTAAGTATCTATGAGCAAATGAGAAACAGAAAGGACAGACTTCAAACCAAAGGTTTCAGGTAACACTTTGTTTTAAGGTGACGTAGTCACACGTTACTACATGTACTTAATATAGTAATAACAGTAAATTATGCATAATTACAAGTAACTAAACCTAAACCAAACCCTAACCGTAACTCTAAAGTTCATTAATGTTAGTCAGTGCTTATTTGAGGAAGTACAATGTAACTACGTCACCTAAAAATCAAGTGTCACCTTAAAATAAAGTGTTACCCAGTTTTAACATTTAAATGGTTTTAAATGTAAAAAAAAAGTTGCTTGCACATTTAAGTTTTTCCCCTGAATCATTCTTTACTGGTTTTGACTATCTGAATGTTATTTCTACTTTTTTTTTTTTTTTTTACTTTGTAAGTTGGAGCATTTTTGAGAACTGTGACTGAGATAAAGATGAAAAATTGTTTTATTTTCTTTTGTTGTTTTATATGATTGATCATACCTCAGACGTTGTAAAGTGTGTCACTTGAGGCATTACTTCAAAGCTGTCTAAAAGATAAACTAGGAAAAATGTTTAATATCCAGATATTTTTGTAAATATGAAAGCACAAATCAATGATTTGAATCAATAAACATGTGAAATATCTTTTAGGATAACATATTTGCTTTTCCTCCTCATATGTTTCCGCATTCACAGGTAATTTTAAATGGTAGTGTTCTGTTTCCTTTGTGTATTTGCTCAGTAATAGTTCTTAGAAGAAATCTGTTCATCTCTAAGCTTCGGAGGACGTGTTTTCTCAAAAAGTCACGGGGCCTGAGTTACAGGCAGGTGCTGAATTTGGTGATTTAGTTCAGCTCAGTGCGTTCGAGATCTTTATGCCCTGCGGCTTCGGATAAACAGAAAGCCGATGTGAAACGTAAGACGGCTATTGTTTCTAGCGTCTCTGTGTAGACACACCCAGAGCGAGTGAGTTACACAAGAGCTGCTGGTGTTAGTATAGTAGTGCTACAACAGAACAGAACCAGGAAACGGATCAGAACTATCTGGGAGAGTCATATCCCACAATACACTGTGATGAGCTCATTGAAGAAAGAAATGGTTAAAAAAAATAAAAATAAAAGATAAATAAAATAAAATAAAAAGATAAATGTTTCATTTAATTCAATACCAAAAATAATGATAAAACAGTTCAGTCTAATTCAAAATTAGGTAGCACTTTATTTTAAAGTCCTGTTCCCTGTGTAACATACTATGTACTTATTATAGTAATTGCAATAACTGTAATAACTAGGTACTAACCCTGAACCTAACCTTAACCCATGTAGTTTCCTTATATTACCCAGTATGTTCTTCTTTCAAAGTACACATAAGTGCATGTACTGTAAAATAAAGTGCAACCCAAAATTTGCTATTTTAAAATGACTATTTTACCAAATTTAAATGCACACTGTATTTTTATAATTATGAGTGTATTGCATTATTTCTTTAGCAATATGCTAAATGCAGAACACTATTTCAGTGCTGTTTGTGTGACGACAAAAGTTACTGCCTATAGAGTGTTATCTAAATCACTCACTTATGAGTTTCAATTTTAGTTAGGATGCTTTCTTGGAAGTTTGCTCTCTATGTAGGCAGTATATCCAGCAAGGCAGCTCACTGGGTTTGAGAACAGAGCCTGTATGGACTGTGGTGGCCTCATAGTTCAGGCCGCTAATGCAAAAGATGTGGGTCGTCACCAGGGAGAAGTGACCTTGATTAGACTATTACAAAAGTCATCGTGCCTATGTGGCGCTAAAGATGGTTTACAACTGGTGCTCTGGATCTAATGTAAATTTATGGTTAAGAAATGGCAATAAAAATAGACAATGCAATGTGCAGCAACCAAAAATAATGGTCACTGACTATCCACCTTATTTTTAACGTGAGCGGTGTGGAAATTTGTAACTCCGGTGTCACGTGGTTTAAGTTATTTTAGTTGTACAAAAACAGCCCATCATGCTGATTAATGTTGCAAACTTGTATTTCTTATCATATTATTTTAATTTATCGTCGTAATCATGAACAGACTGAGTTGTAGCGCAAATAGTTTTCTGCACTTTGTTATTCTTCCCGTTCTCTACCTAGAGTGGCTAATAAATCTGAAGTTTCGCACATTCACAGAAAATTGCTGACTTCTGCATTGGTGCCAAATAAGCAGGATAAAAGCAACTCATTTCAGCTTCCAAAGCACTACTTAAAACCAGATTGGTGCAGCTGCTCCCTCTAGTGATGAAATATGAGGATCCTATAACTCTGTCTTAGTCAAGGTCATTGTTCATTTGAGTGTGTTTACATGAGAGATGCCATTGTCGACAGAATATGAACACTGGAGAGTAAACACACCATCAGCATCTCTACATACCCTCATCATCCTGGACCAATCAGAAGACACCACTGCCACTTTCCCATAACAAAAAGAGTTATCATTAAGATGTATAGTAGCACACTGCCATGTGGATCTATGTGGACACTGACTGTCCTATTTGATATAGGAACAACATTTACCTTTCTAACACACCTGTGTTTTGTGTTTCACACACTGAGTCTGAGACCTCTGGATTTGGACACTAAATCATTGCCCAACAGGATTATCTTTGTTCAGAACAGGGTGAGTGGATTCATTCATTTGTTGAGGATAATTTCCTGTCATTTGAGGAGACAATCATTCAGGACATGTTCTTTTGTTGAAAACAAAAACAGCTAGACACAGAACAACATCATGTTTGATAGAGGTCTCTTATGTTCACCAAGGCTGCATTTATTTGGTCAAAACTACAGTAAAAACAGCACTATTGTGAAATACACTGCCACGGCCAAAAAAAGAAAAAAAAAAAGAAAGTCTTGGATTTAAATAGGCAAATGCTTAAGAGTAATGCTTATTATGTTTCTAGCATGTGGAGTGTGTAGCTTTTCATTTCTTAAACAACCATGTAGGAAGACACATCAAGGCCATATTCCAGGATGACAACGTCAAGATTCACCAGGATCAAAGTGTTCAGGTTACATGGATGTGCTGGAGGAGACTTTAAACAGTGCTGGACTCTTGCATAGTCCAATACAAGATCTTGACCAAAAATATATGCACCTCATGATGGAAATACATGTAGAGATGTTATTTCCATCATGAGGTGCATCAATGTTTGGTCAAGATCTTGTATTGTCAATGCAAGAGTCCAGCACTGTTTAACCCTCTGGGCTTCTTCGCCCGAAAACGGGCGAAAACTTGAACGTTTCGATTTTTTTGCTTCATCGGATGGGGGTGAAACTTGGTGACTTTTGTTTTATTACCTATATGAACACACAAAAAAATCAAGGAGATGATTCTGATATGTTAAAGGGTCGTAAAAAAAAAAGTCACACTTAGCTTCCTCCCGCCCGAAAACGGGCGACATAGGAAATGAATGGGAAATACGAAAAAATAGGAAAACTCAGAGAAACTTTTGGTGGTACAAGCTACAGATCAGCTACTGTGCTGAAAAAAAGTGTACAGCAATGAAGGGGTGACACTCTAGAACATCAAGAGTGCAAATAAGACACCCTCCCCCCCCACACACACACCCACACACACAAACACACACACACACAGAGAGAAATGAACTGGTAATACTGAAACAGCACATTTTGCCCCAAACTATATAAAAATGATATAATCATAATAACTCCAAAACTATAGCAAGGAGAGTCAAAAGGTAGGTATCGTTTGAAAGAACTCTTTTTAAATTTTTTGAAAATATAAATTACATTACATTTGGACATTGTCCTGCCAAGAAACAGCGGATAAAAGACAATATATATATATAATTTTTATTATGATTTTGCATATCTTTCTTATTTGTCATGGAATAACTCAGGAAGGAAATAAGGTAGGAGGAAAATTCTTTTTTAGTGAAGTCCCCCTACATGTTAGCTGCATCTGGATAAAAAAATAATAATTTTTGGACAAAGGAATCAAAAGTTACAGCATTTGGAAAAGAGATAGCCTTTTTGTACAGTCTTTGACACCCCCTCATGGGCAATTTTTTCTTCATGAAGAATATCTTGTCATAAAAGCAATAGATTATGTTAATTTTGGGCTCATTTTAATTGTAATAATATGCTGTAAAAAAATGAAGTGCCATTTTCAATTATCTGAGAATGTTTCATGAGCTGTATGTTTTTGACACATTGCAGTACATTATTTTATAGATTATGAAAAAAAAGAAATTCTATTTATCAGCAAATAACTCAGCAATACTTAAGAGTTTTTCAAAGTGGATACATTCACTGTAAAGTTCAGACTCTAAGCTTTCAAATGACATCAACTTTGTGTTAATCAAGGCAAGATTTTTTAAAAATATGGTAAAGAATATTTTCGCAGCTAGGTGGCGCCTGCTGGCGGTACACTCGGTTTTAGAGGGATTACTCAGCACTCGTTAGGAGTTAATAAATGTAATTAGATGCATTAAAAAGCTGAGATCCTAAGCTTTAAAATGATATATAATTTGTGTTGTTCCATTCAGTGGTTGCTTAGTAATAATTTTTTTTCTTTCCGAATGGGAATAAATCAAATAAATAAATAAAAAAGCTATAGGCCGCCTATAGGCGGTTATAGGACATGACACAAATTAATACATTTTGAAGCCACTAGGTGGCGCTCTTCTCAGTTGAAAATTTTTTTTTTTTAGGCCTGCACTCTATTTTGATGTGAAATGTTGCATTTATTGAAAAATAAAAAAAAATAAAAAAAATAAAAAATAATATATTAATTCTAATGGAAAAAATAGCTCATAAAAATTATATAATTAATGCAAAATATCATAAAAAATTCCAAAAATTCTAAATAATAATCAGAAAACATTATAGAACAAAAATATATTTGATTGGTTATCCTGGGAAAAAGTAAAGTAAGATTTTAAGGCTTCGCCCGTTTTCGGGCGGGAGGAAGCTAAGTGTGACTATAATACGAAGAAGCCCAGAGGGTTAAAGTCTCCTCCAGCACATCCCAGAGACTTTCAATGAATTTAAGATCTGGACTCAGAGGAGCTGATTCATGTGTGAAACTGATTCTTCATTCTCCTCACAACCATTCTTTCACAGTTTGATCCTGATGAATCTTGACATTGTCATGCTGGAATATGGCCATGATGTGCCTTTCTACATGGTTGTTTAAAAATGAAAAGCTACACACTCCATCAATAAGGGTTAGAAGAACTGCTGCCAAACATACAACATGCTGGAAACGTAATAATCACTGCAATTATGATCCAATCATAGACTGTTAAGCATTTGCCTATTTAAATCAGTGTATTAAAATATATGTTTTCTAGCTAATTTATTCCTGTGATCAAAGCTGAATTTTCAACATCATTACTCCAGTCTTCAGTGTCACATAATCCTTCATAAATCAAAATGTTTCTCTACTTTTAGGAAAACCAATGAAATAGACTACAGCGTGTGAGGCGGAGGTCAATGATGGTTCGGGGCAAGTGTGAACTCCTCGCTCTGTGCCTGGGCATCATCGGTCTGATCGGGACGGTGGCCGTCACGGGCCTCCCCATGTGGAAAGTGACGGCGTTCATCGGGGAGAACATCATCGTGATGGAGACGCGCTGGGAGGGTCTGTGGATGACGTGCTTCAGGCAGGCCAACATACACATGCAGTGCAAAGTGTACGACTCCCTGCTGTTCCTCCCGCCGGACCTGCAGGCGTCCCGAGGCTTGACGTGTAGCGCTCTGGTGCTGTCTGCACTCGGGCTGCTCATGTCTCTTTTCGGCCTCCGTTGCACGTCGTGTCTCAAGGATCAACCGCGTGTCAAAAGCATGATTGTGATTTCCTCGGGGGCGATGCAGATTTTGGCGTCCGTTTGCGTTATCGTCCCGGTCTCTTGGACGGCTCACACTATTATTAGAGACTTCTACAACCCTCTACTGATCGACGCGCAGCGCAGGGAACTAGGAGAGGCGCTGTATATCGGTTGGGTAACTAGTGCTTTTCTTATGGCGTCTGGAGTTATATTTCTCTGTCGTCGTGTTGGTCCAAAATCAGGCTCATCATTTTATTCTCAGCGACATGTTAATAAACCCGCTTTAAACTCTATAAGACACCAGGCTTTACCCCAGAACAACAGCCGCTCCATTCTGCAGCCTTCTGCGTTCAGCTACTCCATTACGTCTTCTAGTGGTCAACATTCACCCTACAGTGTGCAACCGGTGACCACTGGGTCTTTAGTGTACAGTCACATCATCATGCCACCTCAGGACCTGAACTATCATGGCCCAAATGTGATGCAAAGCCAGTATGTGTCCAGAAACACACTGTACCCCCCTCAGCTTTCCACACGCTTCAAGGGAAGCAACGGCAGCGATCCCTACACGTCCTTCACCTCCGGATCCGCATTTCATCCCGTGCCGCTGAACCCGCTCTTCATAGGGTACAACTACTCCAGGGTGCAGTCGAACAGCTCCGACAGTAGCTTTGGATTGTGGATCTAAGTTTTATTTTTTTGATGTAGCCCTATTTCAACATTTATTTTTAAATACTAATCATTTTAAAGATCCATCATTCCAGTAGATTCTATTTCAGAATGTTCTTCTGCTGGAACGACAAAGATTTGTCAAACATTTCTTATTTACAGAAACTAGAAGGCAAAGTCAGCATGAAACTAAGGTTGCGATCGTCTTTTCTTGCCTATTGTGACGTTTATCAGAGTGAAATGGCTTCTCAAACAAGAACAAATGTCGGGGCGGGACTTGATTTTGTCTATGGAGAATTGATTGGATGGTTGGATGGTTGTGGTTTGCTATTGGTGGATACCAATAGCAAATAGATACCCACCCCTCATGCCAGTAAACAAGTCATCAGAGAAGAGAAGAGATGTCGCTGTGAGAGGAAGGAGAGGGTCTTTTGCACTGATAAATCATAAATACGTCAATATTCTAAAAAAATTAATAATTATAATTAGGTAGTTAAAAAATCTAAATTCCATAATTCCAGAAGGTTCAATACCAGCATTATTGAATGTTACATTACGTTTTTAGTTGTTCATGATTACGTTTTGTTTTTTATTATTTGCACAAATAGCAAATTCTCAGCAATTTCTACCCAATAAAATATTTTAGAGCTTGACATAACTAGACAAAATGACATAGTTTATAAAAATTACATGACTTTTTAAAGATTTTATTGATTTCCATGACTTTTCCAGGTCTAAAAATCACACTTTTAAAATTCCCTCATATCCAGGTTTTTCAAGACCGTGAGAACTCACATTAAATATTAAACCACAAAAAATATTTATGCAATGCATGCAACATATAAATCACTAAGATTTAGCTTTGTTAAAGGGATAAGCCAAACATGTGAATTCTGTCATCATTTACTCACCAGAGTTGTTCTAAACCTGTATGAGTTTCTTTGTTCAGTTGAACACAAAAGAAGAATGACCAAATAGTTGCTGGTCCCTATTGACTTTCATAATATGAAAAAATGGAAATCACTGGTTACCAACATTCTTCCAACTATCTTCTTCTGTGTTCAACAAAAGAAAGAAACTTTTTGGGTGAACTATCATTTTGCCAGTGCCTTTTTTTTTCCTGTAGTACTTTTAAAAATGTGAAATGGATTTGACATCCCAGCTGAGAACAGAAGCTACTGAAGGGTTTAAGACTGTCATGGTGTCATTTTCCTGCAGCTCCAGAGTCTTTGTCCCATGAGATAAAATGTCAGAATGCAGGTAGTAAACAGAGGGTCCCGCACCAGATGAGCAACTGCCCTCGAATGCGAAAGCTAACGGATGGAGAACTCCATAAAACTGTCAGTGGATGCACATAAAGTTGTGAACTCAAAGCTGTGATTGTTAGTTATGAATCCAGCCCTTATAAACAACCTTTGTTTCTCACTGAGGCGTGTGGATAGCAAACACTGAATCCGCATACAGCACATCAAACCGGTTTCAGCCCTGTGGGATGATATTTGCTGGCAGTTAAGAAGAGGTGTGTTTTTCTCTAAATAAACAGCTGTGAGTTTGTCCTGGAGCTGAGGATATGACAATATTTGAAGAGATATTCATGCGAATATCCCATGGTTCTCTTTATTCAGCAGACAGGGGACTAATATCATACTGTACTGTATTGCCACTTATAAATTAGTAAAGTATTATATGCAAGTGTCTGCTGTTTTTCTCACTTGTGAGAGAACATGTATTAAATAGAGGAAATTGTCTAGTTGTCACAGAGTCTGTCTCAGTTCAGCTATCTTGAGTGTAATGGTTTGGCAATAATTTTTTTGTGTTTGTTCACCTTTCATTGCAATCTTGAAATAACTTGCCCTGACCTTCCATTGTCATTATGATGATTAACCAGTAGACGGCCTTACTGAGCATTTACTGTCGTTATCACCCTTACCATTTACAAGTGTATCTTATTGGGGATTTCATCTATTTTTTGTTGTCGTTTTGATAATTGTAAGTTGATTTGCAAAACAGCTTACAGAGATTTCTTCCCTTTGTTGAGCTATATAGAAATACACAAACAATGACAACAAAAATGTATTACAATTTATAGGCGAGTGTGTTGTCAAAGTAAACACCTCTAGAGTAAATCATCCTGTAAATGCATTAACCAGCGTCATGCTTTATCTGGCTCTGTTTACAGGGGCTGAACTGTAGGCTATCCTCCCTCTCTAAATGATCTGTGATCCAGATCCTGTCTCTGTAATCCCTCTAATGCCGAATAAACCCACTGTCACAAAGACCTAAAGGATACGGGTAGCAATCACCTCTTAAACCAGATCCAGAGTGGATGAATCACTTTCAAAAAGTTATTTTTTTCCCCCAAAAAAAGATGAACCATAAAAACATAGACAGCCAATCAGAATCCATCCTGCTTTAAAGAGCTCGAGCATTTAAAGGTGCCATATGTATGTTATGTTTTTTTTTTTTGTTTTTTTTTTACTGTAGTAAAGCATAAAAATGCCATAATATGTTTGCAGATATTTAGGAAACATGATAAGTTCACATACTTGTTAATCCGGAAAACAATTCTACAGCCAGTTATTCTGCTTTGAAATGTGTTTTCTGTGTCGGAATGTTTGTTTTTGTTTTGGTCTGTGTGACTCCGCCCACTGCCAATTTAACCAATAGTGTTTCGACACCCCGGGTTGCCAGTTGGTGGAAAACACTGAGATGGAAGCCAGCAAACGAACTGGGTCAGAGTTTGCAGATTCTACATGACCTTAAAATCCTCTGCATCCATCAAAAAAGCTCTATGAACAAGGCTTATTAAAACGAGTATAATTCAACTCATCAACTTACAGATAACAGCTTGTCGCCTTCTGTTGTAAACAGCACTTGTTCCTGTTGCGTGTCCTTAATCTGTCAACCCACGTGAGCGTCGAGTCTGAGGAGGAGGGTGAAGGAATCCAAATTCAAATATTTTAAAATTGGGTTGCAGTAGCTATTTCAACCCCTAGCTGTAAATATTACATACTGCACCTTTAAAGCGACAAACTACTCTTGTGTTCATAGCATGTCGTAATTGCCATAAAAAGCTCTGTATGCTTTGGAATCGTTCTCGTGGTACTATGATATCATACACTGATCGGTCACATCGTTGCTTCAAGTCAAACACACCTTAAATCTGCAGTGGTCAAAATGACGAGTTTACATGTTGTAATTACAAGTTCTACAAGCACGTGAAGGCTTTTTGGTGCTTTTAACGTCATCGGACTCGGAATAATGCACTTCTATGGTAATTACTTATCACTGCCAAATTGAAACGGAGAAATGACGGTTATGTGGGCGCTCTCAGAAAATGGCCAGTTGTAATTATGAGTTCTACGAGGATGCGAAAACCCTTTTTACAAGTCGTAATCTCGTAATTACGGTAATTTCTACATGGCATGAACGCATCTTTAGATTGAACAGTATTGTGTGTTGATGTATGCTACTATAGTTATCATTCTTTGTGTGATGGGACCTTTAGGCCTATTGATGTCCAAAACACAGAAATATATTATTCTATTGCCTAATAAAATACATGTCCAGTCCAGTTGATAAAATGAAGGACAAAATTATGAATTTTGTTTTTTGACATTTGTGGGAAAACATTTTTATGATAGCCTACTTACACCTTCTCTAGATGGCTCGTAGACTGCATTTTGATTAAGAATTATGTTTCTTCATTTGGAAAGGCATATGGTACTAAATGGTTAAAACGTACACGTTTGCTCATTCTTCGCTCCCGATTGGAGGCCATGTCCCAAATGGCACCCTAAACACTAGCTGTGTTACGACTTCCGTGACATAATGCCACTTTGACTGTCGGAAAGAAGTCTGCTACTGAGCTCGCTGATGGTCTGATGGACTTAACGGACACATGCAGCCTTTGTAAGTCCACTAGACTGAAAGTACATATGAAGTGTTCCATTTGGGACAGGGACAGACTTTTGCGAGCGACTCGTTCAAAAGAATCGGTTGAGTGAAGATTTAATTACTCACCCATGACACACAAAAGACGCTGGATTCGGAATAATAGCGCATTACTACGGAGCCCCTGGTGGTAAAAAATATGAGACGGAAGGAAAAATAATATGTCAACGATTTTGCATTCTCTCGCAAATGTTGTGCGTTCCCCTGAGAAACTTTGCGTTCGCTTGCAAAATGTTTGCGTTCCCCTGAGAAACTTTGCGTTTGCTTGCAAAAAAAAAAATGTTTATTTGCGAGTGAATGCAAATTTTTTCAGGGGAAAGCAAACATTTAGTAAAGGAATGCAAAGTTTCTCAGGGGAACGCAAAACATTTGCGAGAGAACGCAAAAGCGTTGCCAAATAATTTTTCCTCCCACCTTATTTTTTTCTTCTTCACCATGTCCCTTTAGGAGCTCCATACACTACCGAAATTGCACTGCCATATTTTTATTTAGCAGAAATAGTAAGAGTAGGCCTAGTATTCTATTCCGAAATCAACCACTGATCAATCCGATCGAATCTTTTTTTTTTATTTATTTTTTTTTTAACTGAGCTTGTTTAAGATTTGAATCATTGGAATGAATCAAATCTCCATCAGTAGCCTAGTTCACAAACTTCTCACAGCTGCTTATCACTTCTGACCTGGTCGTTTTAGTTATTTTTATTAGTAATTTTTATATAATGCGATTGTTTTAAAAATATATATATTATTAAAAGTGGGTTAACTGCTGATGAATAAGGTGTCTTCCCCTTTGGCGAAATCACAGACAGCGAGTGACAGATAAACGGGTATTTAATCTGCTGGCAGATGTGCGTTTCCATCAGAGCGCCGGCACAAGATTTAATCATTTCCTCGGTGTACCAAAGAGCAAAGACGTTGTCGAGGTCGACTGCTGCCAGATTTGAAGTTAATCTTCACAACGGATCCATGTTTGCGGATCAGAGAGTCGCCAGTGCCCTCAATTGAGCTCGCGCGCACGGACTGGGAGTCGCGCGGTCCCTGGCTGTCAGAAACGCCACTATGTCCTGAAAGCACCGCGGGAAGGGATGACTTATTCTGGAAAGTGATGCCCAGTTAGCACCTATGGATGTGAGGATGGGTGATTCCCACCAGTACGAGTGAGTGGAAAGATGCTGCTCGGATGGAAATCATTCCTGTATGGATACACAAAGAAGAAGGATATGTATGTTGAGTGTGTCTCCTGCAGGTGTCCCATGCTGAAGGGGACAGGTGTGAGCTTCATCCTGCTGTGTCTGATGGCAGAGGTCAGTCTCAGCGCGCAGCAGGTCTTGCGAATCGGTGAGTATCAAAGCCATTCATTAATAACAGCTGTGTGTGGAATTAACATTTCTGGACTGTGATGTTTGTTTGTTACATTTCGGCCATTTCAGTGTCTCCAAAACTCTGGACACTTGAAGTTGCTCCAAAAAAGTGTCATTGCATTAGAACTTCTTTAGGTTTTAATTCGTGTGCCTCATGCTTATATGCGATAAAAGTGGTCCCTTATTTATCCGTATGAAAGTATTCTTTTTTTTTTTTCTTTTTTTTTTTTTGACATTTAAAGGGTTAGTTCACCCAAAAAATGAAAATGATCCCATAATTGACACCCTCAAGCCATCCTAGGTTTATATGACTTTCTTCTTTCAGCCAAACACAATCAGAAATCCTGGCTCTCCCAAACTATATAATGGGAGAGAATGGTAGTTTTTGAAGCCCATAAAAGCGCATCCATCCATCATAAAAGTAAACCACACGACTCCTGGGGGTTAATAAAGTCCTTCTGAAGCGAAGTGGTGCGTTTTTGTAAGAAAAATATCCATATTTATAACTTTATAAACTGTAATCACTGGCTTCCGGTAACAGTCGTGCGAGTCTAGGTCCAGCAGTAGAGTGACCTCTGACCCCACGCAACTTAAATTTTGGTCATCACATATGATTGCATATGATTTTTCTTATTAGAAAATTATTTTTAACAATCCTGAGGTGATAAATGTCAATAATGGAAATTGCATAAGAGGTAGAATGTCGTTGACACATTTTTTGGGATAGTAAAACTAAATCCTTCTATTTGGAATCTAATGCAGCAGAATCAGAATATGTTAAGTCTTATGATCACACACACAATTTATTTTTATTTTTTTATAATTTTCTAGAAGCACAATTTGAACAGAATATCATCCATAAGTTCTCAACCTGAGTCATTAAAGGAGAAGTTCACTTTTAAAATGAAAATTCTGTCATCATATAATCACCCTCATGTTGTTTCAAACCTGTATGAATTTCTTTCTTCTGCTGAACAGAAAAGAAGATAATTAGAAGATTATCAGTAACCAGACAGTTTTTGGGTCCCATTGATTCCATAGTATTTTTTTTTCCTACTATGGAAGTCAATGGGACCCAAAAACTGTCTGGTTACTGATAATCTTCTAAATATCTTCCTTTCTGTTCAGCAGAAGAAAGAAATTCATACAGGTTTGAAACAACATGAGGGTGATTATATGATGACAGAATTTTCATTTTAAAAGTGAACTTCTCCTTTAATTTGTGTACCTCTTTTGTGCATGTATGAGGTTATGCTTTCAACTGCAGTATTTTCATTGGACTTTCCAGTTCATTCCATCTAATCCTATTGTTTTATGAGAGAGAGAGAGAGAGAGAGAGAGAGAGAGAGAGAGAGAGAGAGAGAGAGAGAGAGAGAGAGAGAGAGAGAGAGAGAGAGAGAGAGAGAGAGAGAGAGAGCAGGGATCTGGACAGATATGCTAAAATGTAGGTTAATCTAACAGCTTCTTATGATCTGTTGTTGTATTTATTGACCAGTCACCCAGATGTTTCTGATTTAATGCAGTCCAGTGTATGAATGTTGTAAGTTTGGTAATGCATAATTAATGTAAAGCTCAACTCTGGGCCTCGAGGTCCACTTTCCTGAGTTTAGCTCCAACCCTAATGAAACACACCCGAACAAGCAAATCAAGACCTGTGCTCTAAACCGCCTCCTATACCCTCATTCACTATTCCCTATACATTACTTCACTAATATAGTCCACTTGAGGGAGTGAATGAAAATGAGTGTGTGGATTCAGACACTGACGTCTGCTGCTTTTGCATAGTTTGTGCTTGCAGTTTAATAATCATTTGAAACTAAGCAAACTGGCAGCTCCAGTCGTAATGAAAAGATTTATCTTGAACTCTGTCATGGAAACTGGCATGCACAAACCTTAATTAAACAATTTAATAATCAATTAAAAAGGCTATAGCCACATTGGACCAGCAGTTTGGAAAATAAATGGAAGATTCGGTTCAATCGGCATCCAATTCGGCACGACCCTTACAGTGCATTATGGGTATTCTCTAGCCGTTAAGTGTACATCGTTTGTTGGACTGAATGAGTGCACTAGATAACGTCCACTATGGTTTCGGGCACCACTACTAATGGATGTCCCCTCTAATAATTCCCTATTAAAGGGTAAAGGGGTGATTTCGGACATGGCCAAGGTCTTCAGGATTACTAGAGAGCTCAGAGAGGCGAGTTTCATCTGGTTTGGGGCAAAACTCAGCAGGACGATTGACCTCAGAGTTGTAAAGATTGTGTGATGTTGTTCACAACATAGTGTGGTTGTTAACTAGTTAAATAACAATTGAGATTTATGGATTGGTATACCAGAGGTGGCTGATTGTGTTTCTTTGGAGCCTTTAATAATGTTCTTTGTGCGTTTAATCCGCTGTTATAATTTCTCCTGGTCTGAGGTCGAATCTAATCTTTTTTCTCTGCAAACCTTTAATCTGCTCCATATGGTTAGCGTTTCAATTAGTCCTCTCAGCTTTTGGGTCAGATACCCAGTCGCTGGGTAATACTGAGAAATCGTCCCTGTTAAGCATGTTAAACACGCCGGGCTAATCTGCTTTCTGCTCAGAGACCCTCAGTGTGACCCTGCCAGAGCTCTGCGAGGATGTTGCATTGAGAAATATATTACTAACAGTTTGGTTATGAGATGCTGACTACATTTATTTACATTCACATTTACACTTATGCATTTAGCAAATGCTTTTCTCCAAAGTGACTTTACAAAAGAGGATGTGAAAAGTTAGATTTTATTACTTAGAGTGTTTAACATTTTATTTACACAGACTAGGAACAGTTTTAGAATCTGGAAAAGTATAAGGATTTATGTCACCAGGTCACATGTCACACCAAAATCAAAACATTTTTCCCCCTATGAATAATTCTCATTCATTTTAAATAATAATTCTCACTAGATTTTCATTAATGTAAAAGAGTAGGATAATTGCTGCAGAACAACATTAAAAATAATTCTTTATTTTTTTATAAATATTAACATTTTAATTATATTTATATATAAATATTATAAATATTTACATTTTAATTATATATATATATATATATATATATATATATATATATATATATATATATATATATATATATATATATATATATATATATATGTATTAGGGGGAGGAGGTTAAATGTGCTAAATTTTCATGAACATAAATAAGGCTATTTCCTCTATGCAAAATAGGTACTTATTTCTTTTATTTAATTTTTATGTGAAATATGACCATGTTTTTTTTTTTTTTTTTTTTTCAGAATATTTTGTGATAGCCTATTCAGTGCATTTTGGAAAGCATCACTGTGATGTTTATGATCAGATTAATTAGATTCTGTTATTTCATTCAAAACAATCGTTTAACTGCATTAGATTAGATTTTAATTTCTCTGTTTACTCTGTATTTTTAATCAGAACAAGCTTAAAGCATCTTATTGGCCAGTTCTAGAGATCAGGTACCCAGAACAGAGACATCTCAGTTTCACACACACACACACACACACACACACACACACACACACACACACACACACACACACACACACACACACACACACACACACACACACACACACACACACACACTGTGATGCAGTCATGTGGGATAGTGGGATGTTGAATGAATGGAGGGAACAACTGCATCTTTGTCCTTCGCTCCTTTAGCTGTTGGCTCACATCAACAGTGAAGTCCGTCTCTGAGACTCAACACTCACGTCCACAACTCTCACAGCAACACACTGGCACAGTCTCAGGGTTATATGACACAGATTTTAGGAAGATCAAGATGGCCTTCACCAAAAATTACAATTTTGCTTCTAGGCCATTTGATTCAAAAGTTAAAGCCTACACTACTGGTCAAATGGTTGGAATAATTAAGATGTTTTTTATTTTAATGTTTGAAAATAAGTCTCTTATGCTCACCAAGGCTGATCGAAAAAATACAGTAAAAACAGTAATACTGTGAAATATTATTACAATTTAAAAATAACTGTTTTCTATGTGAATATATTGTAAAATATAATTTATCCCTGTGATCAAATCTGAATTTTCAGCATCATTCCTCCAGTCTTCAGTGTCACATGATCCTTTAGAAATATGCTGATTTATAGTAGGAATAAATTACATTTTAAATAAAAAAGTTATTTTATATTGTAATATTTCACAACATCACTGTTTATTAATGCAGCCTTGGTGAGCATAAGAGACTTCTTTCAAAAACATAAAAAAAATCTTAAAGGGATACTCCACCGTATTTTCATATTAAACTATGTTATTCCCTTAACTAAGACGAGTTGATACATACCTCTCTCGTCTCAGTGCGTGCACTAAATCGCTCTGTCTTGCGCGAAACTTTGTTAGCACTTAGCTTAGCCCAGTTCATTCAATATGGGCCAAGCAGAGAAGCAACCAGACACCTTGACGTTTTCCCTATTTAAATACAGTTACTCGAGTAGTGTAACTCGACCTAGGACGGTGACACAAAACAAAACGTTGCGCTTTTCTAAGCGTGTAAAACGGATAACTATATTGTATGGCGGAATACCATAGCAAGTGCTTGTGAGCACTTCGACTTGGGCGCAGTAATATCTTCACTAGAGGGAGCGGGGGCCGGTGAGAGGATTTTTCACGAGTGAAGATATTACTGCGCCCAAGTCGAAGTGCTCACAAGCACTTGCTATGGTATTCCGCCATACAATATAGTTATCCATTTTACACGCTTAGAAAAGCGCAACGTTTTGTTTTGTGTCACCGTCCTAGGTCGAGTTACACTAATCGAGTAACTGTATTTAAATAGGGAAAACGTCAAGGTGTCTGGTTGCTTCTCTGCTTGGCCCATATTGAATGAACTGGGCTAAGCTAAGTGCTAACAAAGTTTCGCGCAAGACAGAGCGATTTAGTGCACGCACTGAGACGAGAGAGGTATGTATCAACTCGTCTTAGTTAAGGGAATAACATAGTTTAATATGAAAATACGGTGGAGTATCCCTTTAATTACTCTAAACTTTTGACCAGTAGTGTATGTGAGGTTTTGAACTATAGGTGGCGCTAGTGAGTTTGAAGGACTGATATTGCCATCAGTAATGTTCAGATTCAGACCTTGCCTGTAGAGGCGACCTTTGCAATTCGCAGGCCCGTTTTAAAGAAACATTCAGAGAACCACTGTTATCTCATATTTCGCTTGTTTTAGTCTATTTATAAACACATTCTCTCTCTTTAACCACAACTGTTGTTACATTCACAACTGAAAACAAAAACAGCTTTCAATTTTCGTCCTTCAGTCCCTCAGCTAAAATGAAATGATTTCTAAACCCGCCAGTAGGTGGCGGCAAATCACTGCCTTAACTAATTAATGATTGAATCATTCAGTCAAACGATTCATTCAAAATGGCTGATTCATTCAGGGACAAAGCTGAAGTGACTGACCGAGTCGCGAGTCACTCATTAGACCGATTCGTTCAATAACACGGATTCATTCAGTAACGAAACTGAAACTGTGTTGCTCGGAGACGCGCAATTACTGTTTGGAAGTATTTTCGTTGGCAAAAAAGAGGAAAAACGGACAATATTATCTCTAAAATGTAAGTCATCTAATAGCCTATTAACTTATTGTTTATTGAATTGTTGTATAAAATCAATATCACATTTCCAAACGTGCTGATATTCGGGAACACAGCACTTTTGCTCGTGTGAAATTGCTTATAAGTATTAAAAACAAGAACTTATACGGAGACTTTGTCTTTCACCATATCTTGGTTTTTGGAAGCATTTTTATTAATATTGGTGGCATTTTTGCCTCATTAATTTATTTGAAGATGCATTTGTATTATTTTATATACAATTTATGATTTGTAAAATGCAGCTTTAAGTAGAATTTGTGCATTTGTTTTATATACAGAGTTTCAGTCCATAAGTGAAATACATCTTTATAGTCAAAGACACACCAAGGTTGTCCGTGTGACACGCAAACATTACACACCCCGAGCCTGAAATCAATTAATTCCGATTTATTCCACTTCACGGCGAATTGTGCAATTTGTCAAAGTCACGCTTTTGATTGATGCCTTCATTTGATTAGCATCTCATTACCCCAAACCCCTGCGATGATGTCAGAGCTGAAGACATGTCGGCCAATGAGATATATAAGCCGGTTGAAATCTGAATGAACTTCATGCATGATGATGAAGGTTCATCAAGTGTTTCTGAAACTGTGCTCAGTTTGTTCCCAGATTCTAAGATGCATGTATATTTAATTGGTCTGTAATTGGATGATATAACAGGTCAACAGGTCAGCCAATCATATCATTTCTCTCTGCTTGAAGGTCCAACCCATTGTGTATTGCTGTATATTTCTGAAGGTTAGAAATGTTTTGAACTGTGTTTTGAATGATAAAACCTATATTCAGGTTCAGATGCATCCGCTCTCTGAATCTGAGAACAGCTAAATTCAATAGAAACCACCGTAATCCGAACATCATTTCTACCAAAGCAGCTCAGCATAGTGGAACGCTTCTCTAATGAAAAGCTATCTTCATTTGTGCTGCTACATCTCCTCTGGAAGTCACATGAAGGTGAGGATGTTAGAGGATTCTGGCATGTTCAGTGTTTCTTGCTTGACTGCTCAGCTTTTCATTTTCGTCACTGCTGTAATTCGTTTCCATAATGCTCTGCTGCTTTTCAGGTGATAAATGCCCTATACACAAATGCCAGAATAGGGTTTTGAATAATATTTTTAAGATGACCTCCATCTTGTATTTGTAAATAAGTAAGTACTGCACATGAACAGGAGAGTTTGAGAAGGAAAAGACTTGTTTTATTGGAAGTGAAAATGAAAAATAAACTGGAAGTGAAAGTTAAAAGTTCTAAAACATATTATTATAAAAATGTAAATTCTTAATTAAAATATTAAAATAAAAATTCAAGCAAGCCCAGGCCAGGTGAGAAAAAGTAACGCATCACATTACTTTCCATAACACAATATTGTAATATTGGATACTTTTTAAAAGTAACTTTCCTCAACACTGCATATAAGATTTAGTGGGAACTGGGAAGCATGCAATTTTACTGGAATTATTAAAAAGTATTAAAAATTAAAAAATGTATTATTGCAAAAAATATTATTAGCCTATTATAAAAACTAAAAAAAAATGTTAAACTTTTTTTATTTAATTTATTTAGCAGATCCTGAGTGATCACAAAAGTGTTTCAGTTTCACATATAATTTTGCAGCGGTCAACAAACTGCAAGCTTGCAATTCACAAAGTTATCTGCAGTGGTGTAAAGTATTAAAGTAAATGTAATTAGTTACTATACTTTACTGAGTAGCAAAGATATTAGCAACTTTTACTCTCTACTTGACTACATTTTTGAATAAGTATGTACTCTTGTCTTTACTCCTATACATTTGTGATGAGTAATGCAGTTACTCGTTACATTTTGGCTGCGTCCGTAAGAGGACATATTCCAAGGTCTGAGGACATCAAGGCACGTCCGAATGCAATGTTAGTTTCTCTTCCTGTCTCCTGAGAGACATTCATCTGATGGATATTTGAAGGCAACACAGATGTATCCTTCACTGCCTTTGATATCGTTCCATTCTGTGACAGTTGAGCTAGAAAAATAAATATGGCGTCTGAAAGTTGCGTCTGGTCATCAGTTTGTGTGTAAATGTACATTTCTGAGCAACATTTCTAGCGAGAATTTACTATTGGAGTCATTAAATACTATTAAATACTACTTTTCACCAAAGCTCGCTCTATTTTGCTGTTGATCATTAAACTGTTACGCGTCTTCAGAAGTCAGTCCGAAATGCGCAGACGCTGCCTGTAAAGTCATTGCCTGATAGGGCAGCGAGGCAACAAGTCACTGCCCGAGTTTTCGGATGCAGCCTTTGCATGGCACCTAACTTTTTCTGCAGCAGTTTATTTCTGTTACAAAAGAATATCGCCATCTACAGGGCACTGAGGGAACTATATCTTGTGCGTTTTGCCTTTACTCACCCAAACTCATCAACAAGGCTACTTTAGGCGAATGTGAGTGTATTAGCAGGTAGTTGTGAATCACAGGTGTTTCATGTATGAGATGAGAACATGACTACAGCCGGTGATGAGGCCGAAACCAGCACATCCAGTGCAACCAGGCTTTGAGTATACATTATTTTATGTATCTGTCATATTGAAGAGAACTTTTTGAAGGATATTTTTTTGTTTGTTTGTTTGAGCACTTGAGCCTAACTGAGACTTGAGAGTTTGTAGGCGTTTAAGAGACTGTTACATGAACCTTGATTTATTGCATTTTTGAGGTGTTCAGTTTTATTTTGATTTTAGAAAATAAACATGTGATTGCTCTCCTCACGAATCAACAGTTTCTTGTTTTTCACTGCTATGTCTCTCAGGTGTTGAGGACTAGGGCATCTTTAACCCTTGTATTGTGTTCGGGTCTGTAGGACTTTATCAAAAGAAAAATGATACGATTAATTATTTTTTCAAACTCAGACTCATTGGCCTTGGCTCATTTGTGCGTGTGTGTGTGTGTGTGTGTGTGTGTGTGTGTGTGTGCGTGTGAGAGAGAGATTGTGTGTAACTGTGAGAGAGTATGAGTGCAAGAGTGAGTTTTGTGTTTCTACTCCTGCCGTTCCCGCACAAGGTTGCAATTCTTAAATGTGATCTAACAAAGGTAAAGAGAAAATATTAACCATATATGCTGTTTATATTGCTTGTAATTGGGATGAAGTAAACATGTGTTGAGTATTTTAACATAAAATTGTTTGATTGTGTTGAATTAAAAACCCAAAAATGCAGCGGGTCCACCAGACCCACGATCACTGGCTGAATGACAAAAATATGAACACCACACAAGGGTTAAACCTACATTAAGTACGAGTAAAATACTTGGTGACTTGAAACTTGTAATGGTGTCATCTTCGCTGTAAGGTATCTGTACCTTTACTCAAGTATGGTTTTCAGGTTGTCTTTACAGGTTATCTGCTGGGAAACCTAATGCAACCACTGTTAAGTATTACCATATAAACGATGAACAGGAGAGATTAAAAAGGAAAAGACTTGTTTTACTGGAAGTAAAATTGAAGGATGACTCCAGGTTGTTTGTCAGGTGTTCGTTGGGATCGGTGGGTTTTCCCTGATTATTCCGAGCATCAGCATGAAGCTCATGTCAACAGCGGCTCCACGCTGGTACACCAAATCAGAGAGGTTTACACACCTTGTGGAAACTGGTCACTTTGAGGTACTTTGCGGATTTGCCGTTCATGAGGTAGTTAATCTCAAAATGGTGAGTGCAATGTGTTTACAGACGTGGATTAGCATGTGCACAAGGTGACTTTGAATTTGTAGAGAGCTTCCCCTGAGTAAGCAAGCCTGTAACGGGTTTGATTGCTTTCTTAACTCCTGATGCAAATGCTGTTTTGATAGTAAATGTGCATTGGATTTGCCTTTTTTATTTGAAAGATAAGAGCGTCAGCTTTAGGTTGTTCTCATGGTTTCAGACTGGTTTGTACTGTAAAGTATAATGGTACTGAATTATTTCTATTTGCATATATCATGTACAGTATTTCCAAGCTCAGCAAAATCCATTGTGTGTTTGTTGGTCCGTGTGAGGCATTGCTGCCCTGTGAACCTTGACAGTGCATTTGTTTCTGAAGATATTGGCTTTACACACAGCTCTGAGAAAACCAGGTGCCTTAACCAGTAACCCGGCAACAAGCAGATCAGGACCCGTCATGGTTGACTTCCTCGCTTCCTGAGAGAGAAACTGCTCTTATTTAAAGGGTTAGTTCATCCAACAATGAAAATTCTGTCATTAATTACTCACCGTCATGTCGTTCCAAACCTGTAAGACTTTCGTTCATCTTCAGGAACACAAATAATATCTTTTTGATTAAATATGAGAGATTTCTGTCCGTCCATCGACATAACTGACACTTTGATGTTTCAAAAAGTTCTTCAAAAAATCATAAAACTGAAGAGATTAGATCGCTTTATACTGTATGATGAACATATTAAAGTCTTTGAACAAAAGTCTTCTGAAGATGAACGAAAGGTTTATTCTCGTGTTACGCAGCACGTTTGAGCTTCAGCAAGAACCAATGAGTCATTCTCACTCGTCAAGCAGGTTCAGTTGAGCTTCTGTTAATGTTCGCTGATCAATGTTTATATGTAAATAAAAGCCTAAATTCATTCTGTTCATCATATAAAGCGATTGTGTCTCTTCAGAAAATGTGGACAAAACCGGCCAATTCATATTGATTCGTTTTATGATCTCTTTATCTTTATGAACTTTTTGAAGTGTCAAAGTGAAAGTTGTGTAGCTGTCAATGGAGGGACAGAAAGCTCTCAGATTTCATCAAAAAGATCTTTATTTCCAGAAGATGGACAAAAGTCTTACGTGTTTGGAATGACATGAGGGTGAGTAAATGGTAACAGAATTTTTGTGTGAACTAACCCTTTAATACCGTTTAATGAAATAAATAACGAATGTTGTTGTTGCAGAGCTGCTCTACACTAATATTCTAACATAATCTGGTTGGTGAAGAATGAATAAGAGAGTGTGTAATTGCTTCCATGTATTTTCCTTCGATTAAGGGCTCATAGAGGTGTTTATGCATTTCTAACCCTATACCAAATATCTTAAATGTCATATATTAAACATGAGCTAAATATCTCTCATGTACTATATGGTTCTGTCCAAAAACATTTAGTGATCTTCCTTGCTGTACTGTACATAGGCAGCATCCTAAATGAAAAAGAACATTATAAGGATTATTAGGAGTATTATTTGGATCACGATAGACAGATAGATAGATAGATAGATGGATGGATGGATGGATGGATGGATGGATGGATGGATGGATGGATGGATAGATAGATAGATAGATAGATAGATAGATAGATAGATAGATAGATAGATAGATAGATAGATAGATAGATAGATAGATAGAACATTTTATAAGTATGTTTGGTATACAATACAAAGATATTTAGCTGTCTGTTTTTTACACAATGCATTCTTTGCTAAGTAAATAATGTAATTAGTTCATGCAGCATATCATAAGATAAAGCATCATTAAAGCAAGCATGGCAGCTGAACAGTGGAACGATGAAGCTGTCAAGACCATTGAAATGAATTTGAGCGGTTCCACAGGAATAATTTGAACATCTGAAGCTTTAGTACATATTTGATTTTCATGGCCTTTTCACATAAGCCTGTAAGAGGTTCTGCTCGAACAGCCACAATGAAATGTCATTACCTTGAGCTTACTGCTGAGAAAGTCTGTATTTTTATCCCTCCTGTGAGAATGAAATATTCCCCACGGAGGAGAGCAGCTCCTGCGTGGTGTGGTTTGCTAACCGTAATTAACCCTGGTGTTTATCGGGCTGGATTTGAGCGTGTTTCACCCACACAAGGGTCTCTCAGTGGAAGAAAAAGGTCATTCACAATCAGAGCCCAGAGGGGAGGTCTTGCCCTCTCGTTCTTTACCTCTCTTCTCTTACAACATCAATCACAATCTCTCCCAAAAAATCCTGTTGAAGTTGTTTTTCGAGGCCAATCGCTGGCGTCTGAGGGATGACTGTTCCAGAGTTGTCATCTTTCAGACAGGCGACTGAAAAAACAATGTGCTGATTTGATGTGGTTCGTGGGGAACAAGAAAGGTTAACTAAACAAGAACAATTTTGATTTAAAGAACTATTTCAGTCAAATATCATAAATGTTAAACAATAGACTTTTACTCATCGTAACTCAACAAACAGTAAAACAGTACTGATAGAATCCCATTTTATCCCATAGTTAACAGGTGTTTCCACCCTTTGGTCATGTTTTGTGTCACTTAGGGCAACAACTGTGCTATAGTTATATATACAGTAGTATACTGTATAAATGTAACATTAGGTCAAAATTATTGTCACATATACAGTACATACAAGTCATGAACTTCACTGGAGGTTCGTCAGGTTATATCAGATGTACATCATTAACAGGATATGTTTAAGGACTGTAACTGTTTGTCCTTTAATTTGATTGAAGAATGGAAATGATAAATCTTCATTTGAAATGCTGGTCAATTCGCTTTCACGTAAAATAAAGGTTCCAAAAGGGTTTGTTTTTTTCTCACAGTGATGCTATAAGAGCCATTTTTGATTCCCCAAAAAACCTATCAGGGAAAATTTCTTAAAAGAAAATTTTAATAATCTAAAGATTTTTTTTTCCAATCTAAAGAACATTTTGTCCAATGTAAACGTTCCATGAATGTTAAAGGTTCTTCACCATAGATGCCAAAAAATAACTTTTATTTTTTTTTGCATATAGTCAACAATGCTTGTATGTTGTGCATTTATCATCACACTACTGTATATGTGTTTTCTTTGAGGTTTGACTAATAATAATTTAAACTTGTGCTCCTGTACAGATATGCCGTGTATGCTGTGCACTAAAGCAGATTTTGTATATGTTTTGTCGTATTGTGTCGATGTAAGGTCATTTAAGGATTAGAGACGTCATGACCGACAATTCATAAACTGTTTTGTGCTGCCGCAGCTTGAGAAAACAACAGAGATTGTGAGACAATCAGTATGGCTCTTATCTTAGGGTAATAACTGTTTCAATTGCAGAATTTTAACCTTCACCATACATGTACGTTACCTTATTGGTTTCTGTGTTTCAATTTTTGGAGAAACATCTTTTCTTGGATGAAGCATGAATGAAAACTCAAATTCTTCTTAGTTGACACACAGTAAAAGTATAGAGCTATAAAATGCATTTAAGACATTGTTGAGGTCTCTAAAGGAGATTTGAGATTACTAATGTCTTTTTTGACCAAACAGTTTTTCCTTCTTCTGTCTATGCAGGGGGGATTTTCGAGACACTTGAGAATGAACCGATTAGCGTGGAGGAACTTGCCTTCAAATTCGCCGTAACCAACATTAACAGAAACAGGACTTTAATGCCCAACACCACCCTCACCTACGACATCCAGAGAATCAACCTGTTCGACAGCTTCGAGGCCTCTAGACGAGGTGTGATTCTTACATTTACACGTTTGACAGATGCTTTTATTTAAAGCAACAGGATCAGTTCATGCATTCCCATTGCCTGGGAATCGAACCCATGACTTTGGTGTTGCAAGCACCATGCTTTACCATTTGAGCTACAGGAATGGTAGCAAAGTCCTAATATGATTATATACATTGTGTATTAAACTATTAAAAACATATCTGTTAATTAAAATAAAGCTTAAATAATAAAATATAAATATTAGTTTATATAGTAATATAAAAATTAGAATTCGAAAAAGATTGCTTTGGAAAGTTATTAAATAATTTACTGGAAATAAAGAAAACTAAAACTAAATAAAACTAAAACTGAAATAAAAATAATTAAACCTAAATTTAAAAACAAAAAAAGTAGTAAAATTACAAAAGCACTTTGCGAAATGACTAAAAGTTCAACTAAAATTAACATGAAAACTAAAAACAAAAGCTAATTCAAAACAGTAATAAAACTCAAATAAAACAAAACCGGTGTTACTTGCCGTGAAAATTACTAGAAATTTCGGAGTGAAAAGTGTTTCTACACCAATTTTGTTTTCAGTGTACCTATTAGTAGTTTATTTTATATAATTGCATTTGAATATACACTATAAAAATGATATGATCGATAAGCTATTGCAATATATGTTTTTCCGTTACTTTACCTCATCAAAATAAATGAACCAATTTCAGCTTCATTTTTTTAAAGTTGTGTAAGATTCAACATTCTTAAAAGTAAAGGTTCTTTATTGCCATCAATAGTTCCATAAAGAACCTTTCAAATCCATGGCATCTTTTCAAAGCACAAAAGGTTCTTTATAGTGGAAAACGATTATAAAATGTTCTTCACACTAAGAAAATAATGTTTTGGGAATCCTTTTGGAACCTTTAATTTCAAGAGTGTAGGTAAGATAAAAAAAAAAATGAGTTGAAATGACTTGTATGAGTTTGATTAAAACATTTAAGGCAGCTGAACTTAACATTTTAAGTTGAATTAGGGGGAATATCTGATCAGTGTGTTAATAAAGTCCCTGATGTTCTCTTGGTCTTGCTGTCAGCCTGTGATCAGCTGGCTCTCGGTGTGGCCGCGGTGTTCGGCCCGTCCCACAGTTCTTCAGTGAGTGCGGTCCAGTCCATCTGTAACGCGCTGGAGGTTCCTCACATCCAGACCCGCTGGAAACACCCGTCTGTGGACAACAAAGACAGTTTCTACATCAACCTGTACCCAGACTACGTCTCCATCAGCCGCGCTGTGCTGGACATCGTGCAGTTCTACAAGTGGAAGGCCGTGACGGTGGTGTACGAGGACGCAACAGGTGAGCAGACTCTTCAGAAACACCTTTTTTTATTGCTCAGATGTTTCTCTTTCATTTCTCAGGAGAATCGGTTACACTTTATTTGGGAACACTTTATTTTACAGTGTCCTTGTTACATATGTTACATGTACTTACCATAGTAATAACAGTAAATGATGCATAATTATATGCAACTAACCCTCAACCAAACCCTAATCCTACCATAACTCTATAGTAAGTACATGTAGTTGCTTATTATTACTCAGTACTTAAATATATAATTACACTGTAACAAAGACACCTTAAAATAAAGTGTAACCCTTTATTTTAAGGTAATGTAGTTACGTTGTACTTACTCAAATAAGCACTGAGTAATATTAATTAACTACATGTACTTACTGTAGAGTTACGTTTAGGGTTTGGTTTAGGGTTAGTTACTTAGGTAATTATACA
Organism: Vimba vimba; assembly: GCA_022828995.1. NCBI lineage: Eukaryota > Metazoa > Chordata > Actinopteri > Cypriniformes > Leuciscidae > Vimba > Vimba vimba. The sequence continues at coordinate 33,357,541 of CM040826.1, forward strand.
TAATTTACTGTTATTACTATAGTAAGTACATGTAGTAACGTGTAACTACATCACCTTAAAACAAAGTGTTACCCAAGTATCAACTTTGGCTCGTATGATTTGCTGATTTCCTGCTCAAGAAACACTTCTGATTATTATCAATGTTGAAAACAGTTTTTCTGCTGCATATTTTTGTGGAAACTGTGATTCTTTGATGAAAAGAAAGTTCAAAATGAATAAAATAAAAAAGATTTGAAATATAATATTTTGTAACATTATAAATATCTTTGCTGTCATGTTTGACTAATTTAATGTGTCTTTGCTGAATTCAATTTCTTTAAAAAAAAATAAACTTTTGAATGGTAGTGCGTTTCTATCATCTTTGCTGATTTTGTCTATGCATTATTTTTAGGGCTAATTCGTCTTCAGGAGCTGATCAAGGCTCCGTCGCGGTACAGTATCAAGATCAAAATCCGGCAGTTACCGGTAGGAAGTAAAGATGCCCGGCCGCTTCTCAAAGAGATGAAGAAGGGGAAAGAGTTCTGTGTCATCTTTGACTGCTCGTACCAGACCGGAGCGGACGTCCTCAAACAGGTACGGTAACACACCGGGACTGAGCGACATTCACAGCTGGGTTGGGAATGCCTTTTCCATTTCAAAATTCCAATTCCATTTTAAATTTAATTTCAATTTGAATCAAGGACGCAAACATTCCAGTTTAAATGTTTGAATGCATTCATGCACTGCAAAAAAACATTTTTTTGAATAAAGCTTTTTTTTCTGACCTCATTGGCAAATGTTTTTCTTGTTTTAAGCATGAACTCTCTTTATTGTGATGATTTTTTTTTTATTTTTTTTTTAGAAAACAAGACTTAATATCTTAAGTATGTTGGCTTCTCGACTAAATTTATCTTGATTTAAGAAAACAACACAAAATTAGATTAACTGACTGCAGTTTTTGAGTGGAAAAGCAAAGTTTGTCGAGGCAAAGCCTTGTTTAAAAATTGAGTAGTAAAGAGATTGTAGTAGTAAAGTAAAAGAGTAAAGCATGACCTGTTTTGAATTTGATATCGTGTGATGTTCTGACATTATTCACCGATGTCTGATGCCATACATTGACATCATCAAATCCCATTTACCGTGTTACAGCAATACAAGTACAAATCCCTAAACTAAATCCCCATCAAATGTGACGCGTTTGATTGCTCCGCTTTGTGGCTGATGTTACAAAAAGACACAGTCATGCTTTATTCCAGTGTTTTGATTTCAGGTCTTGTGGGGTCAGAGCAAATACTGTACATGTGTGTCTTTAGATATCTAATGCTCATTGTGTGAGTATGCTGGTGCAGAAGGAGGTTTAACACTCTTCTTTCTCTCTAGCTGTTGTCTATGGGCATGATGACAGAATACTACCATTTCTTTTTTACCACTCTGGTGAGTTTCTTACATGGTTTCTTTGAGTTTTTCTTTGGTGGTGTCATTGTTTTGACAGGGATTTTCAACAACATGTGTTCTGCTGGATTGCATTTAGTGTTCTGCAGTGTTTTCAGTCTCTAGATGCTGCAGTGAGGATGTATTTAAGTTCGCCAAACCCTACAAACCTGTAATTTCCACAACCCTGGTTCCCCTGATAAAAACCCAATAGGATTTTTCCATTTTCCTTTTGGATTATTGCAAAAAAAAAAAAAAAACTCTGTTATGAACATTTTGTTCATCATGATAATATTCACAAGTGAACACAACTTTTATGTATTTTGAAGCCTAAATATAGTCATCAGAAGTAAAAAGCAAAAGTTAGGCTATTAACAAAAACTTTACAATAATGTTTCATTTGTTAACATTAGTTAATGTTTTTAACTAACATGAACCAACAATGAGCAATACATTTGTTACAGTATTAATTAATCTTTGTTGATGTTAGTTAATAAAAATACAGCTATTCATTAGGGATGCACAATATATCGACCACCATATCGATATCGGCCGATATATGTTCATTTTTAATGTTATCGTTATCGGCCCGAAAAGAAAATTTGGCAGATATATTTAAGTCGATAAATAATGGATTATTTCCTTCAGCTGAGACACTTCAGATGGACACTGTTCGCCATTAAGGGGTTGAATTGCTTGAAATAACTTCAAAAAGGAAAATACAGTAATGTGCAACATGTGCAGCACAAGACTGAATTATATTATAATGAGAACATCATTGTGTGCTTGGGACATGGCTGTTAATGGTGACTTGTTTTGTAATCAGGATCTCAAAATCATATAAAAATTTGGATTTAGATTTATCGGCCAATATATTGGTTATCGGCTTTCAAATATAAAGAATTATCGGTATCGGCAAAAAATGTTCATATTGTGCATCCACACAATTCATTGTTTGTTCATGTTAGTTCACAGTGAATTAACTAATGTTAACAAATACAACCTTTATTTTAATAACATATTAGTAAATGTTGAAATTAACATTAACTAAGATTAATAAATGCTGTAGAAGTATTGTTCATTCTAAGTTCATGTTACTTAAAGTAATTAACTAATGTTAACTAATGAACCTTATTGTAAAGTGTTACCAACAAACTATACCATGATCGCACGACTTACTGCTTATTATTTTATGTTGTAGAATAAAAATGAAAATATCTTGTGCTTCTGTTAACCAGACCTTATTTCAGGCATTTAAACAAAAACTCATTGACTTCAGGACGATGGAACCAGACGTGCTAAAATGCTCATTTCTGGGGTTTGGCCTACAAAAAATACGTCATCCCTGCTGCACTCAATAGCTAGAAAACAAATATTCTTTCTAAAGTATTTAATTTCATCTGTAAGGAGTGAGTTCATGTGTTGATATATATGCCACAGGATCTGTTTGCGCTGGACCTGGAGCCGTACAGATACAGCGGGGTGAACATGACGGGTTTCCGTCTGCTCAACATTGGCAACCCTCAGGTGGCGTCAGTGGTGGAGAAATGGTCCATGGAGCGACTGCAGGCTCCACCTAAACCTGAGACCGGCCTGCTGGACGGAATGATGACAGTCTGTCCATCCTCTATATATATCATCATATTACAGATAGTCAAGTTTTACTCTATTCTAAGACTAAAAAAAATAGTACAAAGCAACACTGTGGTATTTTGACATATACTATCCCAGCAAACAGGGAACGTTGCCTGGTCTTTAATAATGTTCTCAAAACGTTAACATACAGTGTACTAAACCAAGAAAGTACTGGTAATATGTGACCCTGGATCACAAAACCAGTCACAAGTCGCACGGGTATATTTGTGGCAATAGCCAACAATACATTGTATGGGTCAAAATTATCGATTTTTCTTTTATGCCAAAAATCATTAGGATATTAAGTAAAGATCATATTCCATGAAGATATTTAGTAAATTTCCTACTGTAAATATATAAAATATTTATTTTTGTGAGTGAATGCAGCACAATCGAGAACATAAATGGACAACTTTAAAGGAGATTTTCTCAATGTTTTGATTATTTTGCATCCTCAGATTCCAGATTTTACAATATTTGTATCTTGGCCAAATATTGTCCTATCATAACAAACCATGCATCAATGGAAAGCTTATTTACTCAGCTTTCATGTTATGTATAAATCTCAATTTCAAATAATTGACCCATGTGACTGGTTTTGTGGTCCAGGGTCACATATAAGGTAACTACAAGGGTTAAGGTTAAGTTTAGTGTTAGTGCCTACAGGGGCGTAGTTTATGGGGGGGTTGGGGGGGAGATAACCCCCCCAATATTTTAATCTATGCATTACAACCCCCCCAATATTTATACCATGATCACATGAAAAGGAGGCATACCCAAACTTCAACCCCCCCAATGTTCAAACCAAATCTACTCCCTTGAGTGCCTAGTTATTACAGTCATTATAATAACTATAATAAGTACATATGTACATGCAGAACAGGACTGTAAAATAAAGTACTACCAACATTATTTATACATCGTTCAAGGAGCGGGTTTTTTTTCCAGAAATGTTTTAGTTCGACGTTCATGTTCATTTTTTAAATGTTAATGTTGAGTGTAAATGTTTAAATGTTTCGGAATGTTCAGAAAACATTCAAAAGTAACATTCCCATAATGTTGGTGGATGTAGAATGATCGAATGGAATGTTTCCTTAACATAATCAAGGGGGAAAAAATGTTTTTGAAACATTTTTTTTTTAAAACTGGATGTTTTAGATCATTCAGAGAACATTCAGAACATATTTTTGTTAGCTTGGATGATACTGAATAATTAGTTATATTATAGTTTTTACAATAGTCCAAAAAAGACATCTCCTCAAAATGGTTTTACAATTATACTTGATCAAATTATACGTTATTGTGCATTGACCAAGTCCTCACATTTATTTGTTTATATACTGATGTTTCAAAGCAGTTTCACATTAATAAACAAAAATAACGCAAAATTCTTCAATTATGAAACAAATTCAATTTCAGCTCTACAGAAGAAAAAACGACAGCTCAGTTTAGTTCAGTGTTAATTCAGTTTAGTTTAGTAACAGTGTCAATGTTGCAAAGTTATGAAATGAACTCAGCTGAACTGTAAAGCAGCTCTATAGAAGATAATAGTGTTATTATTCAGCTTGAGTCAGTTCAGTGTTGATTCAGCTCAGTTCAATAAGTGTCCGTCAATTCAAGAATTCTGAATGAATGAGGCATTTATATAGCGCTTTCATATGTACTACTGTACACCCAAAGCACTTTACAATAATATCAGGGAATCTCTTGTCCTCTGTTCTCTTGCTGATCTCTTGTTCTCAGTGTCAGTGCAGTAAAATCGATAATATTTCGTAATATCAAGTGTCTTTTGAACCCAGAATTGAATTTAGAAAGAAGTGAGTCATTATCTGAACAGATTGAAGTGTAGTAGCATGTCTGATGAATCATGTCTCTGTGTGTGCCTCAGACTGAAGCAGCGTTGATGTACGACGCGGTGTATATGGTCGCGGCCGCGTCCCAGCGAGCGTCTCAGATCACCGTGAGCTCACTGCAGTGTCACCGCCACAAACCCTGGCGCTTCGGATCCAGGTTCATCAGCCTGTTCAAAGAGGTAAATGCTCCTGCTTAAAGGGATGGTTCGGAGTAATTTCAACCTAGGGTCCTTTGCACCATGACCTCGAGCCAAACAAGTTTATAAGTACATCAGGAGTTTATTTAAATAACACTTCCTGACGGCTCATGCTACCGCTAACCCAGACGTCGAGGTCACTTCCGTGATTTGGGAAAAGCCTGTAAAAGTCCTTTGCAAAACTCACAAGTGTAAGTGAAAAGCTAGTGAGTTTAACACTCCATTTGATAACTGGATGATATTTGAAATACGTTTTAAGTGTTGATCTGAAAATACAAGCATTTATAAAACTTTAAAAATTCAGCTAAACGTTTTTATACTCTGGGCGTCGTTACACTACATCCTTTTGCATTGCTTTCTGCCAGGACTTTTACAGGCTTTTCCCAAACCACTGAAGTGACGTCGACGTCTGGGTTAGCGGTAGCATGAGCCGTCAGGCAAGTGTTATTTAAATAAACTCCTGATGTGCTTATAAACTTTCCAATGCCTCGTTTTATGAGTACAGATCCTATTTGTACTACTGTAGAAGTTTGGTCCCATTCTGGGCATTATTAGTGGGGTAATTTACAAGATACAGCCTTGGATCCATTAGCTCCTGCACTAAGCCATCCGGGGGGGGGGATTTTACTCCGAACATCCCTTTAAACACTTGTGCCCAAAATGAAAAGGTTCACCCAAAAAGAAAATTCAGTCATTATTAACTCATCATGAACATTTGAATGAATTATCATATATAATCTTTTAAACCGTGTCAGACACTCCTGAACTCGGATAGAGGGTTCAGTCCAAATGCATGAGTACTCAGTTTTCTGGAAAGTGTTTTGAGGCACTTCTAAACAGCTGCGGTGATTTATGTACAGACACTCTCTCTCTCCCAATTACATCTTCCAAGTGTTCTTGTCTTCCTGTTTTGGAGGAGGTATTGTTGAGTCAGCATGTTGGCATTGCAGGCTGGAGGATGAATGTGTGTTGGACGAGTCGAGTGTGTAATGGCTCCAGCTGAATTACTGATGCTGGCTGTGCGGGTGAACTCATTATAGTTGGGGATCTCTTCATTTAAAGGTGAAGCGCGTCATTTCTGCTCCACTAGAGGCACACAATGGAATTGTAAACGAATGGGCCGATATAACACGGACTCAACCAATAGCGTGAATTTGGCAAGAGCTAAATGACGTCCACCTCTGTGGACCTATGGGTGGAGTTGTGTTTAGTGATGGGGTTATGGGTAGGTTAGGGTGTTTTTGGATCTTCTAGCTCCACCCATCGTCTTTGCAGCGAGCAATCTCTCGGATTTGGGGGCGGGATTACCTGTTTGTCTGAACCATGACCGGTGTGGATGGAAATTATTATTTTTTTAATAGAATAATTGGAAAAAATATTTAATGTATTTTACAATTATTTATTTATTTATTTACAATAATTGGGTAGGTTAGGTTAGTTTTTTTATGTAAATATATATTTTTTATGTTGTTATCTTATTTGGAGATATTTTTCTCTTTATATTGTCTCAAAATAGTTTTTCTATTTTGCCTATTTACTTTAATAAACAGATCATGGAGAGCAGCAAGGAATGGATCATAGTTTTTTTTTTTTTTCTGTCATTTATTGGCATGTTCCTGTTTAAGGAAGATGGGTTTTAAAGGTTTTAAAATGTATTATTTATGGTATTTAAAAAATGAACAAAAAAACAACAACAACAATAAATATTATTATTATTATTAATATTATTATTATTATTATTATTATTAATTTCTTAATACATTTGTTTTAAATAATAATAATAATAATAACATAATAGTACAAACAATTAAAAAGGAATGAATATATTATTATTGTTAATCATTTGTATTTTAAAAGCAAACTAAAAACAACATCATTTATTATTTATAATAATTTATAAATAATTTATTTAAACAACCAATAACAACAACAACAATAATAATAATAATAATTATTATTATTATTAAATTAAATTAACTAATTAAAAAAACAGTTTTAGAGCCATACAAGTATCTTTTTTGTTTAGTTTGTATGTATTTTTTCCAGATTACAAAATGTTTTGTTAAATTTTAATTCCATTTCAGCAGAGCTCTTTCAAAAGAGATGTTTTCTGACACTTCCACTGAACTCGATGTTAGTTAATGCATCTCTGAAGTTCTTTAATCCAGATCTTCTTGATCTTAGTGAGAGCCACTGGTACAGTTAGTAAAGGCTATGCTAAGCACAGCTGGGTCTGGTGTGTTTAATCTTGGCCTGTTGGTAATTGGAGCTCACTGTATATGCGATCGAGAGCAGGATGTGATAAAAAGGAAGGATCTAGTGAGATTTACACCAGAGAATAATGACTAGAACAAATCTGGACAAAGGTCGTGCGGCCTCAGTGTAAGTATATGAAGCAAGTCTTTTAAGATCTCCACTACTGTATGTGAAGATTATGAATGCTACTACCCACCCCACAGCAAATTAAAGAAATAATCCACTGGATTTGCACATCAGGCTTTACTGAATGTCTGTTGACTATATAGGCGCTGCATCCTTGTAAATTCACATGTTCTGGGAAGATCCAGTGTTGGGGAGATCGGTCTCTCCATTTGGAGAGTATCCAAACGTATCCGCTCCGTGAGGTTCATTATAGAGTCCATTTGCTAACAACTCCTTGCAGAACAGCGCTGATCTATTGCTCTGGGCACTTCGTTGATCATGTGACTATTTGTGATCTATGGATCTCTAGGTTGTTTCTCTTCGCTGTTTGTCACTGGGTGAATGGGTCTGCTTTAGACAGATGATAAAAAGCAGAGATACATATTGAAGGTAGCAAGGTTGAAGACACGTGGAGTGATAGCAGGCACTATAAATAATGTTTAATTAGCAAAGAGAACAGGGATTTGTTGGAGAAATATAAACCTTAACCTCACATAGACGCCAAACAGGGAGTATAAACACACTGAGAACTAAACGAGACACAGGTGTACATCATAAGTAACCATAGAAACAAACTAGGGAGTAATAAGTAACCAAGGAAATTATGGTTTACATTTCAATTTGACATTACACATTACAAGCCTTATCCTCAAGGTCCTGGCACTACAAAATGCTCGTTTGTCATTTATTCATTTATTTATTTACTATAATTATTAATTAGAATTCATTGAATTAATAATAATAATAGAATAATGGGAAAAATATTTAATGTATTTTGCATTTATTTATTTAAAATAATTCATTAAATGAATAATCATTTTATTTAATAAAAATATTGATTTATTTAATATAAATTCAAAGTGCTTGTTAGAAAAATAATTTTATGTTTTATATAATAAATAAATAAATGCATTAATTTATAAAATGTATTAAATTAATTATATTTTGAATGAATTAATTTATTTAATTAATTTACTTATTAAGAATTCATTAAATAAATGATAATAATAGAATAATATAACAAATAATTTTATGTATTTTAAAATGATTTATTTATTTACAATAATTTATTAAATTAATTATTATTTTATTACTGTATTTAATAAATATGATTATTTACTTAATATAAATACAAGGTTTTTTATTAATAAAATGCATTAAATTAATCATATTTTTATTTTATGAATGAATGTATTTCATTATTTTTTTGACAAAAATTTATTTTACTAAAATAATCTATTAAGAATCTCATTCCCTCTTTCTCAGTCTTATACCCTAGGCCTATAAAAAATAAAAAATAATGTCAGAAAGCCCCCCAAAACGCACGACAGTGTGTGTGAGCTAATACAGCGAGGTAAAGTTATAAACACTGGGCTGGTTATGTGCCAAACACACATTCTCAATAATGATGATGATAATAATGCTGGCGAGTTTTTACGACCCCCTCATGTTTAATCTAAAATCAGATCCTCTTTTCTCTTCTCCTCACTTCTGCAGGCTCAGTGGAACGGCCTGACCGGACAGATAGTTATAAACAAGACGGACGGCTTGAGGAAAGATTTTGATCTCGACATCATCAGTCTGAAAGAGGATGGGATGGAAAAGGTAAAAGCAGAGGATGCTCCCGCGATCTTCACCTGTCTAAGCCACGTATCTTAATATCTGTCATACTGTACATGTCAAATCTTGGCTTTTTCTTTTCTTTTCACAAGCAGTTTATGGAAAGTGGTCGTTTTAACAAAGTATGGAGGAAGGTTTGTATTGAACATCAGAAATGTGACGTTCAAGTCCCTTTTCCCCTTGCAAAATGTACCATGGTACTGAATGATTGCCATGTTCATGTACTATGTTATTTTCTAGAAAGCATGGTATTACCATGGTACTTTTTTCATCCGTGCCCCTCAACCTGCTGACACCTCTTGTGCTGGTTTGTTTTAAGTCTCATTAGAGACACATGGCTTAGTTATGGATTATACTTAGTTTTTTGACACTCAAAGTTATTCAACTTATTACTCAATTACTCAAACTCTCAGTCTGTGGCTCAAAGCCAGCAGCTTCCAAGAGCTCTGCATGCAGTTATGAAATATCACATCACTCATAGAGTCAACAATGCAGAGAGCTCATTTTATTAAACATCTGTTTATGAGCACTAATCGCACGCCAAGACACTCTCTTAATGTATGTTTTAAAAGAGCGTTCAGACAGTGGTGACGTAGCGTAGCAAATGAAGCTATACTGCGGTACACAGAAACACAGAGAGAATCTCAGAGGAGAGACTGGATTTATATCAGTGGATCATGTAAAAGACGGCGTGAATAGACAGATGATGGTGATGTGAAGCACTTGCTTTTGCTCAGTATATGTGGTAGATAACTAGAAAATTCAGTCTGTTTTCTGCACTGTTTTAAGGCTCATTGCTCTCTAGATTTATTTTCCCTCAGACATAATGCATTAGTTTGGTTCATTTATTTCAATTTATTTTCCCTTGTCTTGTTTTCCTTTTACCTTGTAAGACTTCAAACTGGAGTGTTTGTTGTTGTTTTTTTCATTATTTGTTTGTTAGTCTATTTATTTATTTATTTATTTACAAGAAGTAAATAAAATATTTAATAAATGTCTTTATTTATTTAATATCAACACAATGTTCTTGTCAGGAAAATATAATTTAGTGTATTTATATTATAAATAAATATGTAGATTTATAAAATGTATTAAACTAATTTATACTTTTATGTAAGTGTTCAAAGTGTTGTTGTTTTTTACAATTTATTAAGAAAATATTTTTATCATAATAATGTTATTATAATTATGTTATATATGTATGTATATATATATATTCATACATTACATATCTTATAGTTATATTATATTATATACATATATAATATATACATACACACTGTATACATATCTGTGTTTGTGTGTGTGTGTGTATACATATATACAGTACATATCTCTTAATTATATTATATTTTATAGTTCAGAAATTCAGAAATTACACAATTCACCTTTAAATATAATTTTAAACCACAGACATTTGAATACTCTACATACATTTAAAATCTCTGATCATATTTAAATGAATAGTGTCATCCCAGTCAGGTTCATAATGGGTGAATTATTCCTTTAATCTGTCCTCTAAAAAGCATGAAATGTTTTTACTGTGGTTTTGCTTCTGTTTAGATTGGTGTGTGGAACTCAAACACCGGCCTTAACCTGACAGACAGCAACAAAGACAAAAACGCCAACGTGACCGACTCCATGGCCAACCGGACTCTTGTTGTCACCACGATTCTGGTAGGAATCAGCCGACTCACATCAACAAGACCTAGAGACTGCACATGCTGGAGCTGATAGTGTTGTTGCCCTTGCAGGAAAACCCATATGTGATGTACAAGAAGTCAGATAAGCCGCTGTATGGGAACGACCGGTTTGAAGGATACTGTCTGGACCTGCTGAAGGAGTTGTCCAACATCCTGGGCTTTTCCTATGAGGTCAAACTGGTGTCCGACGGGAAATATGGAGCCCAGAATGACAAAGGAGAGTGGAACGGCATGGTCAGAGAGCTAATCGACCATGTAAGTCAAAATAAAGAGTTTTGCTGCTTTTAATCCATGGCTATATGTATGCTAGTGTCCTCGTCAAGCTGTTTCATCTGATCTTAAAGAGTCAAGCAAGTTCCTATGAGTTAATTCTCACTGGCTTCATTACAGGTTGCAGATTTGGCCGTAGCGCCGCTCACCATCACTTACGTGAGAGAGAAAGTCATCGATTTTTCCAAGCCCTTCATGACTCTGGGAATCTCCATTCTCTACCACAAACCCAATGGCACGAACCCAGGGGTGTTCTCGTTCCTGAACCCGCTCTCTCCGGACATCTGGATGTACGTGTTGCTGGCCTGCCTCGGGGTCAGCTGTGTGCTGTTCGTCATCGCCAGGTACTGATCACTTTAACACATTTAACCTTTAGATTGGATTCAATTCTTCAAATTGGACCGGTTTCATGCTTCTATATGTTTTGCGGTTAATTAGCTCGTGTTTTACTGCCCAGCTCAAAACTTGGCCAGCTCATTTAAAATGCAAATGAAATGGTACTTTTATTACAGTTAACTCTTCTAAAACTTCAGTTAACTCTTCTAAAACTTCAGTTAACTTTTCTTAAAAACATTTCTGTCAAATTCAAGCACATGTCCAGTATTTATAATGCCCAAATTGAAAAACTCAATCTTTTCAGAAATATCATATTTGTCTGGATGAATCTTGTCATGCAACTCTCTCTCTCTCTCTCTCTCTCTCTCTCTCTCTCTCTCTCTCTCTCTCTCTCTCTCTCTCTCTCTCTCTCTCTATCTCTCTATATATATATATATATAAAAAAAAAATTTTATTTTTATTTTTTTCCTCTCTGCGGTATTGTAATATATAATTTCTTCCTTTGGTCTCCCGCCTGTTCTTTGGGTTTTGTTGTTTTAATAGCCTCTATTTGGGCTATTTATTGGGTGTCAAAAAAATCTTTAAAGAAAACCTTTATTTTTTGTGGGTGGGAACAGGGCCAGATTTACCTCATATTGTGACATAGACAAATACATTTCTGGGCCCCTCCAATACGGCCCTGTGTGGGAAAAAGATTATAACATGAAATAAATTGAGAACATGACACAAATTATCTCAAATATAAAAGATTGCTTTGTAAATTTTAGCAGTATTCAGTATTTTATCAGTTTTATCAGTATTGTCTCTTTTATATATATATATATAGAGCGGTATTTATTTATTAGATTTATTTGAACATATAACAGCCAAAAATATTTGCTATAGAGTCCAACAGTGAGCAGCCACATTTTTGTTTTAAGCATTATTTGATTCAGAAAATATTTTCCCATTTTTCTTTTCTCCCATATCAGCTCCAAGATGAAAACATTGCAATACAAACTTTGATTTTTTTAATGATGGTGGACTCATTGGTAGAATAAACAAACAATTGATTATTGTAAAATTGTTTAAAGGTGGTGGTGGGGGATTATTCATAAAATGTGAATAATCAGTTTAATGCATGAAAGTAAAGCACAAAGAAGTACAAAAAAAATTCAGCGCCACATATTGTCCAGGAAAGGGGAAAGGGTTAAAGGGATAGTTCGCCCAAAAATGATATTTAAGCCATGATTTACTCACCCTTAAGCCGTTCGAGATGCATATGTCAATCTTTTTTCAGACGAACACATTTTCAGTTATTTTAGAAAATGTCTTAGATCTTTCAGTGGTTATAATGTGAATAAATGGGGTCCAGCTGATTTAAGTCGCAAAATGTACATGCATCCTTCACAAAAATAATCCATCCGGCTCCAGGGGGATAAACGAAGGCCTTCTGAGGGTAATTCGTGCGGTTTTGTCGTAAAAATATACATATTTAAAACTTTATAAACGAAAATAACTGGCTTCCGGTGGCGGTCGGTGCGCGTTCATGGAGATGGTTGCTGGCATATGACGTAGGACGTAGCGCAGGAAGCGTTGTGACGTAGAACGAGCGTGACAGCGCAGCCAGAGAGCAGAGCAAAACAAAACTCTACGTTCGCCCTACGTCATGACGTCATCCATCTCCATGAACGTGCACCGACCACCACCGGAAGCCAGTTATTTTCGTTTATAAAGTTTTAAATATGTATATTTTTACGACAAAACTGCACGGATTACCCTCAGAAGGCCTTCGTTTATCCCCCTGGAGCCGGATGGATTATTTTTGTGAAGGATGCAGGTACATTTTGCGACTTGAATCAGCTGGACCCCATTTATTCACATTATAACCACTGGAAGATCTAAGACATTTTCTAAAATAACTGATTATGTGTTCGTCTGAAAAATGATTGACATATGCATCTCGAACGGCTTGAGGGTGAGTAAATCATGGCTTAAATATCATTTTTGGGCGAACTATCCCTTTAAACAGTTAAATGGGGTTATGGAGTTATGAGTATGTATGTTAGAAAGGGAGTCTAGGTTTTAGAGAATGATGTGTTGGGTTGATGGAGGGAATATCTAATTTTCTCGAGTCTAATGAAATACGAGGCATTATAAATCCACCAAGAATGTGATAGTGATGGGGGATTTTCCACTTAAGCAAGATCTGTCGTCTGGACAGCAATGTGAGAAATGCAATAAAGTCATATAGAGAAGTCAAACAGCGGTCAGGACACCAAATACACCAGTGAAAGATGAGGGCATAATGTTAGAAGAAGAAATTGCTGAGAGACCATGATTCATTGCAAATTACATAATCAAATCAAAACCAATGATGCAATATCAAATTATTGATTTTATGGATGTTTATTGTCTGAGTGAAATACAGTTCCCTTTCGTGGTCACTCCGAGTTACGTCGGATGACGACGATTTGGGTTTCGCTTAGAAGCCTATCACCTTCGAGTATATAAAACGAGCCAATGGCAATGAAATGCCATGGGTCTGCGGAATTTGCATAGCGTAACTCCGCCCGCCGCAGGGGGTATATAAGGAAGTACGCTGGCATAATGCAGATATGTTTTCGCTTCGGAGCCGAGAACTTCTCCACTCCTTGTAAGCCAAAATTCTGAGTTATTTCTTCTCATTCCTTCGAGACGAGCGAGCTCTCCGGTGTTGGTGTGACGGCGATTTCAGCGAGTGCACACTTCCCTGCTGGTCTGGTCAGTGATCTGACAGTTAGTGTGATTTCTCCCTGTTCGCTTCAACATCCGCGGAGTTTTCCTCTCACAAAAAGAGCATTGCATGTGGCACGTCTTTTTAAAGATGTCTCGCCCGTGCACTTCTGGTTGTGGTCGCGATGTATTTTCTCCTGATGGGCACAATCTCTGCTTAGCGTGTTTGGGCGTTGATCACGCTGAAGCAGCGTTTGTGGATGATTCATGTTCTCATTGCGGGAACATGACCATCTCCATGCTGCGGTCGAGACTCAATGAGCTCATCAGAGCGAGAGTCCCCTTATCCACACCCCGATCTACGGTCTCCCCGAGAGGCTGTACTTTGGCTGGTGGCCAGGGTGACCTGAGGGTATCTGTGTGGGACAAACCGCCGACACGTCCACGGTCCACACACCCCTCTTCAGCATTGGTACCCGCGAGCGTGCAAACCGAAACCGCTGGTCCCTCTACGGAGGCCCCGCGCGTTTCGTTTGGCGTTCCACAGGAGGATGCAATGCCGATCACTGCATCACAAGGTGGGCATGAGTCCTCGGGAAGTGAGGATTCGGCTGTGTTGCCGCCCTCGGGCGTGCCAGCATTGCCCGAGTCTGATCCCGAGCTGACTGCCATGCTTTCCCGGGCAGCCGCGGCCATTGGGCTCGAGTGGTCCCCGCCGCCCGATCCAGTGCGCTCGCGGCTGGATGATTGGTTTTTGGGAGCGGCCGCTGACATTCGTCGCCGCCCAACCCCAATACCATTCTTCCCGGAAGTGCATGAGGAAGTCACGCGGTCCTGGAAGGCTCCCATGTCTTCCCGCGATCGTTCGTCGGCTTTCTCCGCCTTTCCTCCCCTCGATAGAGCTGATGCTTGTGGGTACACTGGGATTCCCACGGTTGAACGTTCTGTCGCGATGCAGCTGTGTCCGGCAGGCGCTTCATCACGTGGTGATCCTAAGCACCCGTCCAAAGCCTGTGGATTCTCGTCCACTCTCGTGGCGAAGTCTTACAGTGCGGCAGGACAGGCAGCTGCCTCTTTGCATGCCATGGCCATCCTGCAGGTCTACCAGGCCCAGATGCTTCGTGACATGCACGAGGGCAGGACAGACCCAGGGCTCGTTGATGAGCTGCGCGCCGCCACCGACCTCGCTCTCCGAGCGACGAAGGTGACCGCGCGCTCCCTGGGTTTGGTGATGTCCACAGCTGTGGTCCAGGAGAGACATCTCTGGCTGAACCTGGCTGATATGTGTGAGCCCGAGCGGACTCGTCTGCTTGACGCTCCCATATCCCAGGCCGGCCTTTTCGGCGGTGCGGTCGAGGATTTTGCCCAACAGTTCTCGACCGCCCAGAAGCAGACTGAGGCTATCAAGCACATTCTGCCCCGACGCTCCGCTGCTCAGCCGTCGGCACAGAATCCTCAGCCTGCTCGCCGCCGAGGGCGCCCTCCCGCGGCCGCCCCTCCCGCACGGCCCCAGCAGCAACCTTCACCCGGGCCGCGTTGTGGAGGGAGCCGCAGGCAGGCGCCACAGCCCTCTCCAGCCCCGCCGCCCGCTAAACGCCAGGCCAAGCGGCTCTCCTGAGACGGGCTGCTCAGGGTTGGCTTCAATTCTGTCCCAGGAGCTGGTAGCAGGGCCACTTCTTCCCCCGGTGGAGGGCCGGCGGAGAATCTTTTGTTCTCCACTCCCCGCTGCTCGTCCAACGACGAGCAGTACTCTGATGTGGTTGAAGACAGAATTGAATTCCCCAATCCTGAGCCGACAGAGTCCGAGGGCCGCAGTGCGCGCCACCCTCGGGTCCCGCCACTGCCGCCCTCCTCTGTCCCAGAGGTGCGGGATGACAGCACGCGCCGCCCACGGGCCACGCTCCTCTCATCCCCCTCTGTCGCCAGACCCTTGCCAGAGCACGCCCCCGTGGGACGCGCGCCCTCCCCTGGCCTCCTCTGGCAGGACGCGGTTAATGACCGTGCCCCCGCACAGGGCCGCTATGCCACCCTCGCCGGTGCCGGTCATTCCGCCTCGCTGCCCCACCAACGGTACGTCTGTGGTTCGTATGACCCCGCTGGTGCACTTTCTGGAGGCCTGGCTAGAGCTTCCCAGACTGTCCCGCTGGGTCGCGAGAACCATCAGGCTCGGCTACGCGATTCAGTTCGCGAGATCTCCTCCCCGCTTCAGGGGAGTCCGCTTCACTATGGTCGGTGGCAATGCCCCTGTCATGAGAGCGGAGGTCGCCACCCTACTGGCGAAGGGTGCGATCGAGATTGTCCCTCCAGCCGAGATGAAGTCCGGCTTCTACAGCCCTTACTTCATTGTACCCAAGAAGTCCGGTGGGTTACGGCCAATCCTCGACCTGCGCGTCTTGAACCGCTCCCTTCACAGGCTGCCGTTCAAGATGCTAACGGCCAAACACATCCTCCAGTGTGTGCGGCCGCAGGATTGGTTTGCAGCGATCGACCTGAAGGACGCCTACTTCCATGTCTCCATTTTACCTCGACACAGACCGTTTCTACGGTTTGCTTTCGAGGGGCAGGCATACCAGTACGCGGTTCTCCCTTTCGGGCTAGCCCTGTCTCCTCGCGTCTTTACGAAGGTCGTCGAGGCAGCCCTTGTTCCCCTCCGGGAACACGGGGTTCGCATCCTGAACTATCTCGACGACTGGCTGATCCTAGCTCACTCTCGAGACCAGGTTTGCGAACACAGGGACCTAGTGCTCCGGCACCTAGTTCGTCTGGGCCTTCGGGTCAACTGGGAGAAGAGCAAACTCTGCCCCATGCAGAGGATCTCTTTTCTCGGTATGGAGATCGACTCGGTCGCCATGTGCGCGCAGCTTACGAGCGAGCGCGCGCAGTCACTGCTGACTTGTCTTCGTCAGTTCGAGGGCAAGAGTGCGGTTCCACTGAAACTTTTTCAGAGGCTCCTGGGGCATATGGCATCCGCAGCCGCAGTAACGCCGCTGGGATTGCTTCATATGAGACCGCTTCAGCTTTGGCTTCGCGATCGAGTCCCGAGGTGGGCATGGCAACACGGCACGCTCCAAGTCCCAGTGACTCCAGCCTGCCGTCAGACCTTCTCCCCGTGGGCGAACCTCAATTTTCTACGGGCCGGAGTGCCCTTAGAACGAGTTTCCCGGCATGTTGTTGTATCAACAGATGCCTCCAACACGGGCTGGGGCGCCATGTGCAATGGTCATGCTGCCGCGGGCTCCTGGACAGGACCCCAGCGCCTTTGGCATGTCAATTGCCTCGAGTTGCTGGCTGTACGTCTCGCCCTGCACCGCTTCCGGGCGTTGCTCAGGGGTCAGCACGTACTAGTCCGATCAGACAATACCGCAACAGTAGCGTACATCAACCATCAAGGTGGTCTACGCTCCCGCCGTATGTCGCAACTCGCTCGCCACCTCCTCATATGGAGTCAGAAGCATCTGAGGTCGCTTCGAGCCATTTATATCCCGGGACACCTGAACCAGGCGGCCGACGAGCTGTCTCGAGTTCGGCCTCTCGCTGGAGAATGGCGACTCCATCCCCAGACGGTCCAGCTGATTTGGGATCAGTTCGGCGACGCACAGGTAGACCTGTTTGCCTCCCACGACTCGTCCCATTGCGACCTGTTTTATTCCCTGACCGAGGGCACGCTCGGCACGGATGCACTGGCGCACAGCTGGCCGCGGGGCCTACGCAAGTATGCGTTTCCCCCAGTGAGCCTCCTTGCGCAGACCTTGCGCAAGATCAGGGAGGACGAGGAGCAGGTCATTTTGGTTGCCCCGTATTGGCCCAACCGGACCTGGTTCTCCGAACTAGTACTCCTCGCGACAGCACCTCCCTGGCCAATTCCTCTGAGGAAGGACCTCCTTTCTCAGGGACGGGGCACCTTATGGCACCCTCGTCCCGATCTTTGGAACCTCCACGTGTGGCTCCTGGACGGGACGAGGCAGGTTTGAGTACCCTACCACCTGCGGTGGTGGCTACCATCACTTCCGCTAGAGCATCGTCCACGAGACATGCCTATGCGTTGAAGTGGAACCTCTTCGTCAACTGGTGTTCTTCTAAACATCAAGAACCCACGAAATGCCCGATCAGTGTCGTGCTTTCCTTCCTGCAAGAAGGGTTGGAGCGAAGGCTGTCTCCCTCCACCCTGAAAGTGTATGTTGCCGCCATTGCCGCACATCACGAAGCAGTCGATGGTAAGTCTTTGGGGAAGCACGACCTGATCGTCAGGTTCCTGAGGGGAGCAAGGAGACTATATCCTCCTCGTCCTCCCCTCGTTCCCTCTTGGGACCTCTCAGTGGTTCTAACTGCCCTGCAGAGTGCTCCGTTTGAGCCTTTGCAATCAGTGGAGCTTAAGTTCCTGTCAATGAAGACAGCGCTCCTGGTTGCACTGGCCTCCATCAAGAGGGTAGGGGACCTGCAGGCATTTTCGGTTGACGAAGCGTGCCTGGAATTCGGGCCGGCTGACTCTCACGTGATCCTGAGACCCCGGCTTGGATATGTGCCCAAGGTTCCTACCACACCCTTTCGAGACCAGGTAGTGAACCTGCAAGCGCTGCCCTTGGAGGAGGCAGACCCAGCCTTGGCACTGCTCTGTCCAGTACGCGCCCTCCGTGCTTACGTAGACAGAACGCGGTGTTTCAGGACCTCAGACCAGCTCTTTGTCTGTCATGGTGGGAAGCTGAAGGGAAAGGCTCTCTCAAAGCAAAGGTTATCTCACTGGATAGTGGATACCATTACTTTGGCATACCAGCAGCAAGGTCGTCCGTGCCCCCTTGGTGTGAAAGCCCACTCCACACGTAGTGTGGCTTCCTCTTGGGCTCTAGCGCATGGCGCCTCGCTAACAGACATTTGTAGAGCTGCAGGCTGGGCGACACCCAACACTTTCGCGAGATTCTATAATCTCCGAGTAGAGCCAGTTTCTTCTCATGTACTCGCTTCAACCAGCCGGTGCTAGATTCTGCTCAGGTGTCTTCGCTTGCTCGCCATTCCTCTCCACGGACGGGATACGTGCGATATTTCTCTCAGGTGAGTCTGATAAGCTCTGAGTTCCTCCAGCACTGGTTACGTCATCGCCTGAGTTATGCCAAATTCCATAACACAGCTTTTGCGCTTGACTAGGTGCCTCCATGTGCATGGTTCCCCCTCTGGGCGACCCCCACATGTGTATTCCGCTGTAAGTCTCCTTGTGAGCGTGTGTCTTTCCCTTGGCAAGCCACCTTGCCACCCCTGGGGTTTAAAATTCCACCTGCGGCTGGACACCCCAGTGATTCTCCATATGCAGCCCTCTGGGTCATATGTGTATTCTAAGTCCCCCCCATCAATGGCTGGGCATAATTGCATATTTCTCTCTGGAGATATGCTTCCCAGTGTACCTTGGTATCCCTGTGTTAAGTAGGACTCCTTCGTTCGTGCTAGTCTCACAACAGGGAGCTCAGACTTACGCAGGGCACTGGAAGACAGCCGAGGTGGCGTGATTAGACTGGAACCCCAATCGTCGTCATCCGACGTAACTCGGAGTGACCACGAAAGGGAACGTCTCGGTTACGGATGTAACCCTCGTTCCCTGAGTGGGAACGGAGACGTTACGTCTTCCTGCCACTTCCGCTGTACCGCTGAAAAACGCCTGGGGCCAGTCTCGACTCCTCAGCGAAGACATATCTGCATTATGCCAGCGTACTTCCTTATATACCCCCTGCGGCGGGCGGAGTTACGCTATGCAAATTCCGCAGACCCATGGCATTTCATTGCCATTGGCTCGTTTTATATACTCGAAGGTGATAGGCTTCTAAGCGAAACCCAAATCGTCGTCATCCGACGTAACGTCTCCGTTCCCACTCAGGGAACGAGGGTTACATCCGTAACCGAGACGTTTATTTGACATGTATTGTGAAATAATGGCTGGCATTTTGTTGGTGACGGTTAGTGGTGATAATATTAGAGGTATTATATTGAATATTCACAATAAATCTGTGGTGATTGTGATTTTGCTGATAAAATGAACAATAATTGTGGATATTGTGATTTTTTTTTTTTTTAAGTGTTGTGTTGCTTTAATAGTGTCTCTGTTTTAAACTTCACAAGCAAAATCTGTTAGTGTTGGCAAGTAGGAAACCATTAAAATATGTTAACATTGAATTTTTTAAGAATTTTGTGTAGATAATTCAAATTACATCAAGGGACCTTATTATTAACTTTGACTGAAAACTATAATTCAGTGGTTCTGTCATCAGTGACAAATGTCTTATATGGAAATGTGAGTTATGTGCATGTACAGTAAATGCTGAGTGTGTTTGTGTGTGTGTCTCTGCAGGTTTACTCCGTATGAATGGTACAACCCTCATCCCTGCAACCCTGACTCTGATGTGGTCGAGAACAACTTCACCTTGATCAACAGTGTCTGGTTTGGGGTTGGAGCTCTTATGCAGCAGGGTACGAGATTTAACACCTGTGCTTTCCTTCTGTAGAGGAACGTCCAAATGTGTTACAATATACAAGTGTACAATATCCAGAAATTATCTATCTATCTATCTATCTATCTATCTATCTATCTATCTATCTATCTATCTATCTATCTATCTATCTATCTATCTATCTATCTATCTATCTATCTCTCTGTCTGTCTGTCTGTCTGTCTGTCTGTCTGTCTGTCTATCTATCTATCTATCTATCTATCTATCTATCTATCTATCTATCTATCTATCTATCTATCTATCTATCTATCTATCTATCTATCTGTCTGTCTGTCTGTCTGTCTGTCTGTCTGTCTGTCTGTCTATCTTTTTTATATTAGATAAAAAAATTTTTTAAACAATTTAGATAAAGTGATATAAACCACTTACATTTTCTGTTTTTTATTTATTTAATTATTTAAGACCACAACTTTATTAATTTGTTTTATTTTATAAAATTACAGTTTTTCTCAGTCGCTTTGGTGCATTTCTCACATCACTATATGAAGTTTTATGTAACAAAGTTTGGGAGGAGCATGTTCAGGTAATCATCCAATCAGCACAAGAAGAAGCCAGTATAAATAAAGCCTTCCCTTACCTCCTGTCTCATGACAAATTTCTCAGCATCCCGCCACCACCCCATCACCTCACATTCAGATGGGCCTGCTCATAGATACCTATGATCTATACATTCATAGGGGGGAGTACTCTGGGGTCGGGCCGAATTCCGAGCTCGGAGCCCTCCCCCCGGACAGCAAGCCAAATACGCATTATAATATTACATCAGATTCATTAACATGTGAACTCGTGAATTACATTTGCACAACAGTTAATGCAGTTCTCAAAACAATTAGTACAAACTGCAACACATAGTTGATAACCTGCAAAAGCGGGTCACTTGCTCAAAATGGATAGCTCATTCCTCAAAAGCAAGTATTCACGTCAATGAAAGTGTCAGTGTCATCAATATGAAAAGTCCTGACACCATCGTTTATGAACAAGATAGTCAAATGGCTTTGTCATGTTTTCATTATGACAGTTTACTCTGTAAATGCTTTCCAATGCAAAAAAGTCAGATCTTGGTGACACTACCTGAAAATGCTCAAGACAGCACTATATACTATTTGCACAGCCATTTGAAAAATACAGTAAAGTTACACATTACTGTATTTAGTGAGGTAACTGAGTACAAGACACTGAATATGTATGTTTCACATTTTTACTGCATATGCTCTTTGCAATTCTAAATTTGTTCACAGCATTGTGCAAAAGAAAAAATACACCCTTATTTACAACAAACATAAACTCCCTTTCATTGTAAAAAATTTCTAACCTCTCCAAGTCAAAATTTTCTAGTGACTAGTCACATCTAAATTTTTACAGTAAATTGGCCCAAGTGCAATTCTTGTTGCAATAGTCTGTTACAGTAACATTGGCTCAATGAGAAATAATACATCTGACTAATTGAAAAATTTAGATGTTATCAGTCACTAGAAATTTTTGAATTTCTTTTTTTTTACAGTGTTGGGTAGAGCTGTGCACAACTGTAAACAATATTGCAGTACATATTGGAACTGAACATACAACATACATAGTACTGTAATCATTCATGCACATCCAGACGTTCCTCTCTGGCCACATAATTTCATCTACATCACAGCGAATATCATCTCTTGCAATCAGAAAAAGAGAAACGCTCTTGCTTTTTTGACAGATTTTGACAATTAGTTCAACATTTTTGTATGTAATGACTCAAGCAATGAAATGAGGACTATTAGTTTTATATGGAATGACTATTCAGCATTCACAAGTATAGTTAATTTTGACTGACATGACATAAGCATATGATAATGTTATAAAACAGCAGAGAGTTGTATGAAAGCAATTGATGCATGTCCAAAAGCATTTGCAATTTGTTGGAAGGAATGAGAAACTGCTACTATGATGTGCACAAATGACTAAATGTTGTGGAGGTTGAACTAACTGTTGTGCAAATGTAAATAGTGATGTGAGAAATGCACCAAAGCGACTGAGAAAAACTGTAAATTAAAAATGTAAATTAATTTAATTTAATTTAACTTTTTATTTTATTTTATTTTATTTTGAACACACAAGTAGAAACAAAATAACTATAAAACAGCAAAACACATTTGTGATTTTTAACCAGCATTTTTAACCTCTCGTTTGTTAACTGGCTGAATATTTATCGTGTCAGGATCGGAGTTGATGCCCAAGGCTTTGTCCACCAGGATTGTTGGAGGGATCTGGTGGTTCTTCACCCTCATCATCATCTCGTCCTACACGGCTAACCTGGCCGCCTTCCTCACCGTGGAGCGAATGGACTCGCCCATAGACTCGGCCGATGACCTGGCCAAACAGACCAAGATTGAGTACGGCGCCGTGAGGGACGGATCCACTATGACTTTCTTTAAGGTTAGCCAACTTTTAGATCAGCAAAAATTCAGCCTGTTTAAACATTTGATGCAGTATCTGTGTGTTTTGTGATACGCTGGTTTGGCACTGAATTGAGAGAGGTGGTTTTTGACAGCATTTCCACCTCCAGACACTCAGACCTGTGATCTTACATGCACAGATTGGCGGGAATGATTACAGGACATGAACTTCAGCCAGCGGGAATTCAACATGTACAGAGCGAATTAAAGCAGCTTATGGAGGAAGAGAGGGTTATGAGGACATCTGTCACAGCACTGACTAAGAAGGATTTTATGGCATAAGCACAGGAAGTCCAGTAGCAAGATCAGCGTACTGTACATTTATTCACAGCGGAAACAATAAACGTGTCTGAAGCGCTGCTCATCTTCTAAAAAACATTGAATTTCAAATGGAAATTTTGCTCTATGGCTGTAAATAATTTCATATGGTTTTTCAAAATAGATATTGTAAATATTGTCTTATAGAAAGTGATAGTTCTGGCTCTTAAATCTGATTATAAAATGGATAGTTCTGGTCCTGGAAGGTGATATTGTGCCTAATAATCAACTATATCAGAAACAAACAACTATGAAACTTAGTTTACATGTCACCAATATATCTATTTATGACGTTTTATGAATTTGATTAATAAAATATCATATTAATAAAATACTTATGTAAATTATTATATAATACAACCTCTCTTATTTTATTCCTTAACTAGATGATCAACATTTAAAACTGTAAAATAGTTGATATACTCAAAAATAAAAAAAAGACTAATGAACTAGATAAATATGCAGAACAATACAAATAGTTTTAATGTTTAATAATTGGTGCCTTTTATCATATTGTGTTGCTGAAATTCTATAAAAGCAATAAAACAAACAATCCTGGTGACTGATACTTTTATTTTAACATTCAAAACTATACAATTGTTTGATATATTCACAAAAACAAAGGCTAATGATCTAGATTCATTTGCACAAAAAAAAAAATATTTTTAATGATTAATAACTAATGATAACTAATATTAATAATAATAATGATTAGTGTCTTTTTCAAAATGCTGTTGCTTTTGAATAAAAGCAATAAAACACTTTGTTTTGTACTGATGAAACTTTTTAAATAAATTTTATTTTATTTTATCTGGTAAAGTCTGTCAATGTCTGACAATTATTGTATTTTTCAAAAGTCTGCCACACACCTTCAAGTGACTATACTTGCATTAAAAGTTTTCATTTATGCATTTGTCATTTGGGTAAATATTCCCTTGGAAATCGAACCCATGCACATGCTCTACAATAAAGCTATGACATATCTTTCCCAGAAATCAAAGATCTCCACCTACGAGAAGATGTGGGCGTTCATGAGCAGCCGGAAGAACACGGCGCTGGTGAAGAACAACCGCGAGGGAATCCAGCGTGTGTTGACCACAGACTACGCTCTCCTGATGGAGTCCACCAGCATCGAGTACATCAGCCAGAGGAACTGCAACCTCACACAGATCGGCGGACTCATCGACTCCAAGGGCTACGGAGTGGGCACTCCTATCGGTACGCGCACATCAAACTATGATGGTCAAAAATGTGGCAGAAGAAACTGCATCATGTAGTAGCATTTGAATCACCTGGTGTTGTTTAAAAATGTAAAAATAATAAGTTGAAAATGATATTTATGATATGATTTAATCAACCTGAGTAAATTGAGTTACACCAGTGATCAAATAAATCATTTTTAAAGGTCAGATCTGGTATGTAAACCACACACACACACACACACACACACACACACACACACACACACACACACACACACACACACACACACACACACACACACACACACACACACACACACACACACACACACATATATATATACTAATTCTCCTTAAGGTCTCTAAATTACATTTAATTAGGATATATCAATAAATCAATAATAAGGTCTCATTTGTTAACATTGATTAATACTGTGTTTTAGAGCACTTATTAATCTTTGTTAATGTTAGGTAATAGAAGTATGTCAGTTCACAGTGCATTAGGTAATCTTGACTTTAATGTAGTTAACTAATGTTTACAAATGAAGCCTTGTAAAGTGTTACTAATAAATCTTTATAAATATATTGTCAAAAACTTTATTTATTTTGTTAGTTTCCTTTCAGTTAGAGAAACCATAATTTGAACCAGTGATATTTTGTAATATTTCATCATATTTATTCACATGTGTCAATAAATCAATGTGGTGAATAATGCTGATTACAGAAATGCAAAAATTGAACACTTCACCTTTAAACTTGTAAAATAAAAGTACTGGCCTTTTGAAAATATTTAGAAATGACAAATCCTAGAAAAACGGAGTTGAAGCATTGTTACTTTTGTACTATTTGTACTATTTTGTACCTTAGATTTTGTTGTTTTTGTCATTTTTTTGATTAGATTTGTTTTTAAAAATATGTTTATATAGTATTATTTTCCATTTTTAGTTATTTTAGTACTTCAAATAAACCAGTGTTATTTTAGTATCATTGAGATACTATATAGTTTTTTATTAATATTTTGCATGATTTTATATTTTTATTTGGTTTTCGATTGAATTATATTTAAAGTTTTAGTTGTCTTATGTGTTTTTGTCATTTTAATTTTTTTTTTTTTTTAGGTCTATATAGTTTTTATTAATTTTAATTCCGTTTTAGTTACTTTAGTACATCAAGTGGAAAGTAAATTAAAATTAGAAATGTTGCCTAAGCAACTAGCTGAAATAAAATGTTTTTTATATTTTATTTTATTTTATTTCAGTTAACGTTTGTTTCAAGTAACACATGTTCTATGGTTTTAGCTGGCTATAAAAATCCTGAAATAAACAACAAAAATGAAAAACTTTAGCAACTCGCTGAAATAAAACAAGTTAATTTAAAGGGAGGTTAGGCAATTTTTTTTACAAACACGTTTTGTTATACTGTTAAATTCTCTTCACATCCTGATGGCACTCAATAATAGAAGTGGTCTAAATATTAAAACATTTATGAAACAATACTAAAACGTGATCACCTGAGGCAGTCTCGTGCCGCTTTGCAGACTCTGCTCTGTGTGTGTTCATGTGTTTTGAAGGAGGCGTGTCTTTCTTTTTCATGGCTTTAGTTTTAGATACTAATGATAACCCTGGGTTTCTGTCAGGTTCCCCGTATCGTGACAAGGTGACCATCGCCATCCTGCAGTTACAGGAGGAGGGGAAACTCCACATGATGAAGGAGAAGTGGTGGCGAGGAAACGGCTGTCCCGAGGAGGACAGTAAAGAGGCCAGCGCTCTGGGTGTGGAGAACATCGGAGGAATCTTCATCGTTCTGGCGGCCGGACTCGTCCTCTCCGTGTTCGTGGCCATCGGGGAGTTCGTCTACAGGTCCAGGAAGAACCTGGACATCGAGGAGGTGAGCGTGGGACAGTGTGAATGGCACAATAAATACTGATGTAGGAGCTGGTGGACGTCACAGGACTTCAGTTTCACACTTCTGCTCCTCGACTCTCCTAAAGCCGGACATACACTGACTGAACATTACCTGCGGTGTTACATGATGTCAGCTGTGTTATAACCGGGGGCGACGTTGGACACTGAGCAAAGTTTTAATCATCAACATTTTTTATTTTACATTTTCAGATGTATTTTCAGAGATGGACAATGAGATGAAAAGTCAGTGAATATGAATAAAGAGAGGAGTGTTAGTTTAAGGTGAACTGCAGTTCAATTATCACACCAGTTAATATATTGTAGAGTAGCTCACATCCATGTAGTTTGTATTTAGATTTAAAGGACTTGAACATTTTATTCTTTACAGACATGTTCCTTCTTAATCTAATTTATGATAAGCCATGTCTGTGGGTTTTATTATAGGTGATGTGTGTCATTTTTCCATGTTAAAATGTTCATTTAAAGCTTATTTTGCAAAGCCATTCATTCAACGGTTGATTTTCCGAACAACACTTTTAACATGCCTGAAATGTCAAATGGTAGATGAAAAACTTGTTTGAAAACAGTCATTTATTTCATTTGGCGATACAGAAATTACATACTTCACCTTTAAAGGCTCATGCTGACCGGTTTAGCCTTTCTCTTATAAAATGGCTTATTTTATTTTCACGACTGTTGGTAACATTTGTCTTAAAGCCGTGTGTTATATGAACCCCCTTTTTTTAATAGTGAGAACAAACAAACATGTCTATAATGCAGATTTAACATTGCGGACGTCCTAACAAGTCATTTTTCAAGTTAATTTTTCTGAAAGTGAAAGTGCTGTGCAGATCATACGTGACGTCTAATATGCAGCGTAGTGTGGATGAATGGATTTGAATCTGCACAACTCAAATGTTTTTGTCGCGGCTCTTTTTGTGTTCGCAGAGATTTTAAACCTCAGATTAACAGACTGGTTATGTTTTATTCAGTCTACAGGTGCAAGACTTTGTCTTCATTTTTCATCATCCTTTCTGTATTTTGTATTGGTTGACACTTATGAAAATGCATATAAATATTTTATCACATTGAAATGATTTCTTTACGAGAACAATATATGTGTTTTCTTTGGATTCTTTGATTAATTTCCTTTTTTATTATTTGCCTCTTGTAGTCGATCAGATATTTAATGTTTTTTCACAGATGGACTTTCAGTCTTCTGCATCTGAAACTAAAATGGACGTGTGTTTTATTGATCCACTCTGCTGATGGGCTTTTACTGAGAAAACCCGATCATCGATTTCTATCAATAAAATCAAGTAATGAAAACGACAAATTATAGGTCAGACAATTACATTTTAATTCCATTTCCTCCATCGTTAAAGGAAACATCCAACCAAAAATGAAAATCATCATCATTTACTAATCCAAAACTTATGGAAGAATTATGAATAATCTTCATTCAGGGTTTTTATTATACAACAACAGTTAATAGTAACACAGCTGTCTGTCTCCAAAGAACAATAAGAAGCAACATAAAAGTAATTAACATGATTTGTGCACAATATTTCAAGTCTCCTAAAGTCGTCCAATATCTTTCTGATTCTCTATTCTCTGAAAATCTCCCGTATGCTTCAGCTCTCATTACGCACCCAATCCTGTTTGGTGTCAGTGATGTGAAACCATTCACTTTTGGGTAAGCTTGCTTTAACTCCTTTACCAAGTCTTTTCTGAATAAATCAGGAGCCGGTGACCATGTGGAGGAACAAGTATGCAGCTTCTTCAAGGACTTGATTTCACAGGGTCTCCTTGAAACCTCTGTTATCTGCAATGAAGGTGCCGGTTTTTGTCAGTTTTCCAGTTCTCATGTCTCACAATTTCCATATGATTATGAGCGCTGGCTTCAGGGCTCGACCCATCAAAAGAATCATCTCTGAATTCATAAGAGGAATGAAATGATTCCATGCAAATGAAGATCAGATCAGACGTCTCGTGTGAAGTGTGTGTGTGTGTGATTTCTGCCTCCCTTCAAAGGCATTGAGGGTTTTAAGTGAGAGAACACTGAATGGAAAAAGTCTTGCATTCTTGTTTCTTCCACCCTTTTCTGACCTTTTGAATTTGTTCATGCGATGTTCATGTTCTAGAACCTGAAGGCCGAAACAACACATCGACCTCCTTAAAAGTGGGAATAAATTGAAACTGCTTTAACACTTTTTACTCATTCAGTCAGTGACACAACAACAACAACAACAACAAAACATTCAAGTAATTACATTACAAAAATTACATTTTTCCTGCAGCATTAAAGTGCAGATTTAATTCTTGATCTAATGCAACGGCAGTCAAGACATAAAAATACCTTTTGGGTCACAAAACATTTTACAATTAGTCCGCCATTAAAAGGAAACGGTATAGTGTCTTTTTAACCCGTGTGTATTTTTGTGCCCAGTTCGTGAACAAGGGAATATTATGGAAGCCCATTTCCAACACATAAGAGGAAAAAAAAACATGCTTTGTTAAATCTATGGGATAAAAAGTCATAATTATGACAAACTGAATTATGACACAAAATTTGACTTTACTGTCATGACTTTTTTACTTTCATAAATTCGACTTTATTTCCTCAGAGCATCTCTTCGGCTGAATGAGAGTTTGAGCCGCACCGAAGTTTCAAAGAAGCTTTTGCATTAATCTGCGGTGGAGATGACAGTCTGAGGTTTGTGTATTTTGATGAACTCTGGGATTGAGTTTAAAACTGCTTTCATTTTAGTGCACTGGACCGTAATCCTCTAACCCTGCTTTCTTAATCAAAACTGGGAGTTTTTAATCTAGCGTTGCGCAGGATTACGGATCTATGAGCTTGTGCTGCAGCACAGCTGTTTCCTCCTCGCAGCAGCTCTCGCTTTTGTAGCGCTTGTGGCGGCTGGAATAATCGGACTCTTTGTGTCTTTCTCTGTACGTGCGATGTGTGTGTGTGTTTTTAAGTTGTTGTAGACAAATTGTACATCTTCATATCGGTGGTCTGAATAGAAGGATTATCAGTGTGTCTGCACATTAAAGGGATAGTTCACCCAAAGATGAATATTCTGTTATCATTTACTCACCCTCCTGTCGTTCTAAACCCGTGAGACTTTTGTTCATCTTCGGAACACAAATGAAGATCTTTTTGATGAAATCTGAGAGCTTTCTGTCCCTCCATTGACAGCTACACAACTACCACTTTAATGCTTCAAAAAGATCATAAAGAGATCGTAAAACTAAACCATATGAATTGGGAGTTTCAGTCCAAATTTTCTGACAAGACACGATCGGGGTTATATGATGAACAGATTTAATTGAATTGAATTTAATTTAGATTGCTTGACGTGCAAGAACCAATGAGGTTCATTCTCGTGTTACGCAGCACGTTTGAGCTTCAGCAAGAACCAATGAGGATCATTCTCGTGCAGCAAGTAATTACGGTTGAGCATCTGTTTATTTTTCGCTGATCAAAAAATGAGTAGGAATCATAGACTGTAAAAAAAAAGGATGATGCACCTTCACTCTCTTTCATTGCAGAAAAGTGAAGTCGCCAATGTCCCAATTTGGCGCTGACATCTTGCGCTGATTCGGGACCCGAGTCTGTGCCGTAGTGAGCATGTGGAGCCGCACTATCATGGCCCCGCCCACACTCCCGTAGAATCGGTTAGTACAGTTTACTGCAGAACGACTCATGATGTCGGTGTGAAATAAACAGTTATGGAAATGTAGAAATTAAAAAAATTAACACACAATTAACACATCAGCGTGAAAAAACTACTAAGTATAATTTGATTGTTTAGTTTGCTTCATGTCCCATTAAAATACATGGAGAAGGCGGGGTTTATGACCTATACTGGGACCAACCACCTGAGGGCGTTTTGGCTTCACTATTCAGGACGTGTGTGGCACACTTGGTCGGATTGCGCACAGGCTTATTACAAACTTCTGATGTGTAACATTATATTAGATCCATGTGGTACAGTAGGTCTTTTTATATAGGCTTGTCTGTTTCATTAATGTTAATCAAACAATTGTATCATGGGGAAAAAAGGGGTGAAAATATATTGTTCCTATAAATATTTTGGTTTTGACTTGATGTGCCAAAATTGGTGTTATTACAATTCGTAATAAATTTTAAGATCTGGTTGCTAGGTGATTTTGTTTTGGAATCTTCAGAAAACTAACTCTTTTTTACTCAATTTTACTCAATTTACTTTGCTGACTCTATCGACTTGAAATTTACTTTTTTTTTTTGTCAGATTCCAACAACTCGTTTTGAAGGTTTTTTTAATAGAAAATAACTAATTCATTTTTAAAAATTTTATCATTGCGACTCATTTCATTAAAAATATCTGTTAACACTTTATTTTACAGTGTCCTTGTTACATATGTCACATGTACTTACCATAGTAATAAGAGTAAATTATGCATTATTACATGCAATTAACCCTCGACCAAATCCTAATCCTACCCTAATTCTATAGTAAGTACATGTAGTTAATTATTATTACTCAGTACTTAAATATATAATTACACTGTAACAAAGACACCTTAAAATAAAGTGTAACCAAATATCGTAATTTGTGTTTCGAAGATGAACGACATGAGGGAGAGTAATTGATGACATTTCTTTTCATTTTTGGGTGAACTAACCCTTTAAACAGCTTTAAATAGTTCTCTATGAAAGGATACAATGGGGCCCTTGAATGTATTTTTTCCCCTGATACACTATATGACAGCAAATCCCACCATACTTACAATATTGTACATATTGTTTTGCATAAGTGAAGAGGAATGTAATTATTGCAATAAATTGGTTCATATTAACTGGAGAGTAACAATGTAGATTCATTTTTGAAATATAAATTCAGCTGTAGCTCTAAAGATGTACATCGTTGATTGTTCATTAACTAATATCAAAATAGATACTAGAATACTAGAAGTCAAAATACTTTAAAATGCCAAAAGTCATTGAAATTGTCCAGAAAAAGAGATAAAACTTTCATCTTTAACATTTCTTTTTACATAATAGTAAATTATAATTTAATAATCTGTTACATTTATATAGCGCTTATCTGGGTACTCAAAGCGCTTTACATGGAAGGGGGGGAATCTCCTCAACCACCAGCAATGTGCAGCATCACCTGGATGATGCAACGGTAGCCATATTGCACCAGAACACACACCACACACCAGCTTATTGGTGGAGTGGAGACAAAGTGATGAAGCAAATCAGTAAATGAGGATAATTAGGAGGCCATGATGGATGGGGCCAGTGGGCAAATTTGGCCAGGATGCCGGGGTTAAACCCCTACTCTTTTTCAAAGGACATCCTGAGATTTTTAATGACCAGAGAGTCAGGACCTCAGTTTAACGTCTCATCCGAAAGACGGTGCTCTTTTGACAGTAGAGTGTCCCCGTCACTACACTGGGGCGTTAGGACCCACACAGACCACAGGGTGAGTGCCCCCTGCTGGCCTCACTCACACCTCTTCCAGCAGCAACCTAGTTTTCCCAGGAGTCTCCCATTCAAGGACTAACCAGGCTCAACCCTGCTTAGCTTCAGTGGGCAACTAGTCTTGGGCTACAGGGGGATATGGCTGCTGGTGTCAATAGCTTTGCAAATTCTTTAAATTCATTCACTGTCAGTGTCTAAAGTTGTCTAAAAAATTAAATAATTACTAGCTACTAATTACATCTTTAACGGTGGAATTAAATTACAGAAATGAATTACAGTTACACCAAACACTGTGTACTCTAATGGGAATTTTTGTGCTCTTTTTTTAAGCATCCATATTCATCACACATCACTTGAAAATGTACTACAAAAAAAGTAATATATAATTTGCAGCTTTTGTCGCCATCTGCTGGTAAGATAAAAAAGGCAATTCTTTCCCTCAGTAACACTAAAATGCTTTCACCTATACTTAAATGTATAGAAAATGTTTATAAAATATTATACTCTTATTTTAGCAAGAGTGTAAGATCATTAGGAAAGCAGATATTACAATAAAAATACCAGCAAAAAGAGAAGGACATAACAAAATAATTACATTACAAAGTCACGCTTGTCAGTGTGATCGCTGTGTGTCTCTGTGTCTTCAGTCTCTGTAGCGGCTCCTTGTTCACCATCAGCTGATCCTGAGGAAACTGGACTGATGTCTAAATACTGAGCGTCCTACAATAAAACACACAGACAGTCACATATGAGTATGAGACATTACTGCTGTCACATCACATCTGGAGATCATTTGAGAAAAAACAGCCAGAGATATTAATATATTTATATTACAGTCAGAGATATGAATGAAAAACTGCTAATAGATTAATAACAATAAATTATAAACAACTCTCTCTTAATCACTTGCACAGAGACACTGTAAGAGATGAAAATATATTAATATATTCAGAAATCAGTCACATCACAGAATTAAACTAAAAGTACAAAGACTGAAGTGGAGCTTAATTATTATGTTATATTCTCCGTTACAAACATATGAGGCCTGTTACTGAACTTGGGCCAATTTAAAAGCTTTAAATAAAAAATATACCCACAGTAGCTTAGTTTCTCCAGTTTATAATGTGGATCATCCTTTAGATCAAAAAGTATCTGCACTTCAGAACTTCCTAGTTTATTCTCAGACAGATTGAGTTGACTCAGGTGTTCAGGGTTTGATCTCAGAGCTGAAGCCAGAGCAGCACAACCTTCATCTGTGACGCCACAATCCCTCAACCTGTTAAAAACAATGACACTGTTTAAATTGTAGTTTAAATGTCTGTAGTTTGTGGTTCACACTGAGGAGATATAATGACAAGCATTGCCACATACTGCTGCTGATAGAATGAAATTTATGCATGTTGATGCTCAGTGGTGCTGTTTGAAACGGTCATGTGCTTCAGGGCTAAACAGACACACAGAGTTGAATGAGAGATATTGTTTCATAGTGATATAAAAGACTGGAGAAACAGTCATTTGCTCCTCTAATAAACTCCTACAGGAGGACATTTGCTTCACAGGACCCACGTGGTCCCCATTACATATCATTTATTAACTCTTATGATCAAACACACGCTTTGTCTCATCTGGCAG
The DNA here is from genome assembly GCA_022828995.1 of Vimba vimba. Lineage (NCBI taxonomy): Eukaryota > Metazoa > Chordata > Actinopteri > Cypriniformes > Leuciscidae > Vimba > Vimba vimba. Next base: position 33,391,138 of record CM040826.1, read on the forward strand.
CTTATAAACTACACTGAACAAAATTATAAATGCAAAACTTTTGTTTTTGCCCCCATTTTTCATGAGCTGAACTCAAAGAACTAAGACTTTTTCTATGTACACAAAAGACCTATATCTCTCAAATATTGGCATATCAAGATGCTGATTAGACAGTATGATTATTGCACAGGTGTGCCTTAGGCTGGCCACAATAAAAGGCCACTCTAAAATGTGCAGTTTTACTGTATTGGGGGGGTCTGGGGGGGCTGAAAACCAGTCAGTATCTGGTGTGACCACCATTTGCCTCACGCAGTGCAACACATCTCCTTCACATAGAGTTGATCAGGTTGTTTATTGTGTGCTGTGGAATGTTGGTCCACTCCTCTTCAATGGCTGTGCGAAGTTGCTGGATATTTGCAGGACCTGGAACACGCTGTCGTATATCACATATCATGCCGTATATACTGCACATTTTAGAGTGGCCTTTTATTGTGGCCAGCCTAAGGCACACCTGTGCAATGATCATGCTGTCTAATCAGCATATTGATATGCCACACCTGTGAGGTGGATGGATGATCTCGGCAAAGGAGAAGTGCTCACTAACACAGATTTAGACAGATTTGTGAACAATATTTGAGAGAAATAGGCCTTTTGTGTACATAGAAAAAGTCTTAGATCTTTGAGTTCAGCTCATGAAAAATGGGGGCAAAAACAAAAGTGTTGCGTTTATAATTTTGTTCAGTGTAAATAGAAATGTGATGAACTCAATAGATATATTCAAAGTCTTAATGTACAATGTAAGAACTACAGCCTAAACATGCACTGAAATCATGTTAATGAGCTTCATTTTCTCCAGATCATCACCCATTTAGAGCGAGGGCCTTTCCTTTTATTGTTGAAATCTAAAGTGATTATAGCCTTCATTCACTCATTGATCACTGTATAGTGAGTTCAAACTAGGGCTGTAGTACTCGAGTCCGGTCTTGGACTTGTCTTGGACTCGACAAAGGTGGTCTTGACTACAGCCCTAGTTCAAACTAAACACATTTAGACTCTTGTCTGTTCAACTCTAAACCTCTGAGTCAGCTGTCCTCTGCGTGGTAAGTCACAGAGGCTTTAAATTACTATTTTTAAACATTAATATTATCTCAAAGTTCAGTATTTATCAAACTACCATAAGCAACTGAAGTAAATGTTTGATGTGTCAAAAACAGGAGTAGGTTGTGTGATGTGATGTGATGGAGAATTAATGAAATTAACTTCAGTCATCAGAGTCACTTGTGCTGAGATTTAGTGTGTTTAACAGAGCATTTATTTATAGATGATTTTAGTCTTAGAATTTATATTAAACGACTTGTCTTGCTGAGGACAGACACGTGTGACCAATCAGAGAGATGATATTACCATAGTTTCTCCAGTTTACAGTGAGGATCTTTAAGTCCAGTGCAGAGAAGCTTGACGCCCAAATCTCGTAGATTATTCCAAGACAGAACCAGTTCTCTCAGGTGTGAGGGGTTTGATCTCAGAAATGAAGCCAGAGCAGCACAACCTTCATCTGTGACGCCACATTCCCACAACCTGTAGAGAACAACGACACACTCTTAACTCTATATCATCTCAAAGTGTTTAATCATTTACAGTTCAATCAGCTGAACTCACAGCAGCAGACTTTACATTGTTTCATGTGTGAGTCAAATATGATCTTACCATAGTATTTCCAGTTTACAGTGAGGATTCTTGAGAGCAGCACAGAGAAGCATCACACCAGAACTTCCTAGTTTATTCCAAGACAGGTTCAGTTTTCTCAGGTGTGAGGGGTTCAATCTCAGAGCTGAAGCCAGAGCAGCACAACCTTCACCTGTGAGACCGCAGTCACTCAAGCTGGAGAGATATGAAAATCATAATTGTAAACACTACGAACTGAAAACATACAACAACAAAAAAAAGTAACTTCCTGTAATAAACAATAAATTGCATTTCCAATGTAATTCATTCATTCTGTTAGAAAAAAACTATTCATACACATTCTTTTCCAAGTTTCAATTTGAATTAACTCAATATTTTGTATTGATTCATTTGTAACTTTAAACTTGTTTAAAACTAATCTGCAGATAGAACTGTATAGAAAACACATACAAATACCGACACTAAACTCTCATCAATATCTGCAGCACTGAAGCTTTATGAGCTTTTAACTTTAAACATTTTTTAAATGTTTTAACAGTGAAGTGATTGTTCTCAGTGATACTTACTGAACTGATCTGGATTCTTTAATCACAGGCAGCAGCTTCTGAAAAACATGCAGATTTTCAGCTTTATTGTTTCCTACAACAAATGTCTTGAGATCAAACTCATCCAGCTTCTCCTCTGATGTCATCAACACAAAGGCTACAGCTGACCACTGAGAGGAAGAGAGTTTGGCTTCCTTTATTGTTCCAGATTTTAGATACTGTTGTATTTCCTCCGCTAGTGAATGATCACCCAGTTCATTCAGACAGTAAAACAGATTGATAAATTTCTCTGGAGAGTCAATGGTCCTGATCTTCTTCTTGATGCAATCAACTGTTTCCTTATTGCTTTCAGATCTTATTCTTGTCTGTTTTATCAGTGGTTGTAGGAGAATCTGATTAGACTCCACTGACAGACCCAGAAGGAACCGCAAGAAAAAGTCCAGATGTCCATTTTTACTCTGTAGAGCCTTATTCACAGCTCTCTGATGCAGCGCAGATAATGACACATGTTCTGATGAATTGTGTTTAAACCAGTCCTTAACTTTAGACAACAAACTTCGTTGGGTGATTTGGTCAAACACATTTCTGTTGTTGTATGTACAGGAGAGATGCACATATAGCGCCGCTAGATGTTCCTGAATGCTCAGATGAACAAAGCAGAAGACTTTCCCCTGATACCAGCCAAACTCCTCTCTGAAGATCTGAGTGCACAATCCTGAGTAAACTGATGCTTCTGTCACATCAATGCCACACTCTCTCAGGTCTTCCTCATAGAAGATCACATTGCCTTTCACAAGCTGCTGAAAAGCCAGTTTCCCCAGTTTGAAAATCATCTTTTTGTCTGTGTCCTTCTTTTCATTGTACTTTGTGTCTTTGATGCTAATCTGTGCCATCAGGAAGTGTGTGTACATCTGAGTGAGAGTCTTGGGAATCTCTCCACTCTCTGCTTCGCTCAACATCTTCTCCAGAACAGTGGCTGAGATCCAGCAGAACACTGGGATGTGGCACATGATGTAGAGGCTCCTTGATGACTTCAGGTGTGTGATGATTGTATTGGCCAGACTCTGATCACTGATTCTCTTCCTGAAGTATTCCTCCTTCTGTGGATCATTGAAGCCTCGTACCTCTGTCACTCGATGGACACACTCAGAGGGGACGAGATCGGCTGCTGCTGGTCTGGAGGTGATCCAGATGAGAGCAGAGGGAAGCAGATTCCCCACAATGAGGTTCTTCAGCAGCACGTCCACTGAGGCTGATTCACTTACATCACACAACCTCACATCGCTCTGAAAATCCAGAGACAGACGACACTCGTCCAGACCATCAAAGATGAACAACACTTTATATTTGTCACTGGGTATATTCCTTCCTTTTGTTTCAGGGAAAAAGACATGAAGAACATCTGAAAGACTGACTGTTTTGTCCTTCATCAAATTGATCTCTCTGAAAGGAAGTGGAAATATGAACTGGATGTCCTGGTTCTCTTTCTCTTCAGCCCAGTCCAGGATGAACTTCTGCACAGAGACAGTTTTTCCAATGCCAGCGACTCCCTTTGTCAGCACAGTTCTGATGGGTTTGTCTTGTCCAGGTAAAGGTCTAAAAATGTCATTGCATTTGATTGGTGTGTCCTCTGTTGCTGCTCTTCTGGATTGTGTCTCAATCTGTCTCACCTCATGTTCATTACTGATCTCTCCACTCTCACTCTCTGTGATGTAGAGCTCTGTGTAAATCTCATTCAGGAGTGTTGGGTTTCCCTGTTTTGCTGTTCCCTCGTAAAGACACTGAAACTTATTCTTCAGATTTGATCTAAATGTGTTCAGGACTTTATGGCTGTAAAATGAAAATAACACATTATTACACTTGTGCACATGACAACTCTCTAATTTATTTAAAATACTTATTTAAATGGATAGTTCAACCAAAAATTATCTCATCATTACTTATGCCATTCCAGTTGCATATGACTTTGATAGGTGTATTTTTAAAAGTTTAAAATAGTGCTGTGAAAAAAAGTGATTCCTTCTGTTTTGTGTATATCTCATACTAAACTGTTTCAGAAATAAAAATGTCTCAGTTACATATGGTAACCCTCGTTCCCTGAAGGAGGGAATGGAGACGTACGTCGGACCGACTAACAGGAATCTCGCTAGAGAGGCCAATCTACTTCGAGTGAAACTAAATGAGCCTATGCACATTGGCGTGCAATCATTTGCATCTGCTGCGCGGGTATATAATGAGCAGAAGGTGCGATTGCACAGTTTTTTGCTGAGGAGCCAAGTCTGATAACCTGGTCGTACTTGTAGGTTCACTACCTGGTCTCTGAAGGGAGTGGTAGGAACCATGGGCACATAGCCAGGCCGGGGTCTCAGTACAACATGGTTGTCACCCGGCCCAAACTCTAGGCACGATTTGTCGACCGAAAATGCTTGCAGGTCCCTTACCTTCTTGATAGAGGCCAGTGCAATCAGCAGCAAAGTCTTCAAGGAGAGAAGCTTTAAGTCTGCTGATTGCAATGGCTCAAAGGGAGCATCCTGAAGTGCTCGAAGCACCAGGGAAAGGTCCCAAGAGGGTATGGAGGGAGGTCGAGGAGGGTTTAACCGTCTCGTCCCCCTACGGAACCTGACGTCCAGGTCGGGCTTTCCGACTGATTTGCCATCTATGTGGTCGTGATATGCTGAAATTGCGGCGGCATGTACTTTGAGGGTGGAGGGAGACAGCCTTCGCTAAAACCTGCTGCAAGAAGGAAAGCACGGACCCTTTCAAACATCTTCGGGGGTTCTCTCGGTGAGAAAAACACCACTCAACGATCAGGTTCCAATTCAAGGCGTACGCACGTCTCATACGCACCTCTTAAGTACCTCTGGGGGTAAGTCAGGGACCAGACATGGAGTTTCCAGAGGTCCAGATGCGGGTGCCATAGGGTGCCCTGTCTCTGAGTCAGGAGGTCCTTCCTCAGAGGAATGGGCCAGGGAGGGACTGTCACGAGGAGCATGAGTTCTGGGAACCACCGGAAGGACATGCTCCTCATACTCCCTGACTTTGCACAGGGTCTGCGCAAGTAGGCTCACTGGGGGGAACACATATTTGCGGAGCTGTGTGCCAGTGCATCCGTGCAGAGTGTTCCCTCGGTCAGGGAGTAAAACAGCTGGCAGTGGGAGGTCTCTGAGGAGGCAAACAGGTCTACCTGAGCCTCCTCGAACTCTCTCCAGATCAGCTGAACCGCCTGGGGGTGGAGTCGCCATTCTCCCGGGAGCACAGCTCGTGACAGCTCGTCGGCCACACGGTTGAGCACACCAGGGACATACATGGCTCGAAGCGACCTCAGATACTTCCAGATGAGTCCAGATGAGCCAGCGAAACGGACTGGGGAGCGCTAACCAGGCTTGCAGAGACCGTACAAGCAGGACCAAAGGGACCATAGGCGTACCCGGAGAGGGGCAGCGAGGTGGAACACAGGGACGCGGCTCGGGAGGCTCTCTCTGTGAGGCGGCCCGTAGCGGAGTCTGAGTGTGCTGAGCAACACTTATCTGGTTCCACGGGGTAGGAGGTGCAGGAGGTGGCTTGGTTGCGCTCTCGAACTGCACACTGCTGCCCGCTGGCGGTAGAAGAGGCGGATGAGAGTGGTGAGGATTCTCTCCCCCCATTGCTCTCCGGGCCCTCTTCGGACCCAGAAATGAAAGAAACTGCTCTTTTATTGAGAATTTGAGGCCAGCGGCGGAACAAAAACAAAAGGGAACAAAGGATTTTCCACCCGACCCTCTTCAGGGGGAGGAAGCGGTGGAAAAGACGCTTGCTTTTGGCTTTGCCACCCTTCTTGGCGGGGGCCTGTCTGCGACTGGCTCCATGGCGCCATTTAGGTGGAGACTGCTGTTGGGAGCGAGGGCAAACGCAGAGGGCCGCCCCCAGCGACGAGCAGACTGAGGGGCCGCGGGCAGTGGGGTGGAGGCAGCAGCAAGATGTGTTTGATGGCCTCAGTCTGCTTTTGCACAGCCGAGAACTGCTGTGCAAGTTCTTGACCGCGTCACCGAAGAGGTCAGTCTGGGACACGGGGGAGTTAAGGAACCGGAGCTTGTCGGTCTCCCTCATGTCAGCCAGACACAGCCAGAGATGGCATTCCTGGACCACCAGAGTGGACATCGCACGACCCACTGACCGCACAGTGACCTTCGTCGCACGAAGCGCGAGGTCCGTCGCAGCACGAAGTTCTTGGAGAACTTGTGGATTGTGACCATCCTTGTGCAGTTCCTTCAGTGCCTTGGCCTGATGGACCTGCAGCAACGCCATGGCGTGCAGAGGCGGCTTCCCCAAAGGCCTTGTAAGCCTTGCCAGTTAAGTCTGACGAGTACTTACAGGCCTAACAAAGGCTCTTGGACTCAAAAGAACTACACTGACAACCATTATCTCCAAATGGAAAAATGTCTCAGGTTTCCTGAGAAGGGAACGAGACTCTGTGTCATAGTAGCGACGGTGTGAGAACGCCTCTCTGTGATTGCGTCTTGAAGCACGTGTGAAATCAGTCCAATACCATGGCAAGCCGGAAGTATGGCAGAACGACGCAACTTTTTGTTCCCTTCAAGGAACAATGGTTACAGTAGTAACCTGAGACATTCCCTTTCAAGAGAAAGATAAAATGAGAGACTTTTAATTTTTTGGGTGAACTATCATTTTAATGGACTAGATCTGTGTATGTTGTTGCTGTTACTGCTGAAACAAACAGACAAAATTAATGCTGGTATTGAACCCATATTCAAACATAAAATCACCTGTAAGCAGATCTAGACTGGTTGTTCTGTGGAGAAAGTTGGTAATCATTTGGAACACATGATGATCTATAGGGTCCGGCTGTAATGCTTAGATCCACAGAAGACGAAGATGAATATAAAAGAACATAAGATTTATTATGAAATCAGAATCAAGCCAACATATGAAACAATGTGCTAGTGCAAAGACAACAACGGACAATGAACTGAGGGACCAAAGGAACTTAAGTAGTGGTACAAACAAGGTTAATAACACAGCTGAACTAAGAGAACTAATCATATCAGTAACCGTGACAATTTATAAGTGGCAGGAAACTAGACAAAGGAAGCACATGTGACTGAGTGAAACAAAACAAACTGACCTTGACTCTGACACGACATGTTATTTACTGTATGAACGAAGCCTCTTATAGTGTAAACATCTATCAAAAAAAATCCCATATTGCTACAGTAACAAAAGCAGTTTTTTCAGTAACTATGACTGAAAATATTAAAACTTTTAAACCAGCAGTCATTTCCCATGTGGAATATTTAAAAATATATACTTTTACACTATGCAGTGAGACATACAATCTTAATATTACAGTTGGGATGCCTAGTAAAAGTTTTATGAGGTGTATGAAATAAAAGTTATATCATTAAAAGTTTTGATCATTGAATTAAAATAAAAAAATCTCTCAGGTTACCTGAAAACAGTTGATGCAGCTGTTCTCTGGTGTGGATGTCCTATGCGTAAACTAAGCATAAAGATATTGCAGAGTCTGACCAACTGGTGAATGATAATGGTACTTAATAAAACAGGCTGTGACTGAGGAATGATTACCTCAAAATGTACTTCCATATGTAAGTTCGAGGGACTTTCTTTTAATTAAATACATACAACTCATTAGCTATTATCACGTGCCAGTGATTATGCCATAGGACACAGGTTTTCAAACCCTGGGTCACAGACTTAAAACAATGGGTCGCCAAGATTTAAGGAAAATGTATATAAGTTACATTAAAAATAAAATATAGCAAAACATTTTTTTTTACATTGTTTAGTTTTACATGCGCAAATACCAGGATAAACAACAGAACTAGAATTGCTAGAATATGTTGAACTTGAGATTGCAGTCTGTTCATTATCAAACATATAAAAAGTTACACTGCTCAATTTAAATAGGGCGTAGTAGTACAATGTGCAGTTCAGCCAAGCACATTTTTGCACATGTGAAGAATGATGTTTTATGTGAATATTGGAACACGAGTGAAGTACAAAGCCTAGTATACATAATAGATAATAGTTTAGCATCCATACATGGCGTATATGGAAACATTTGGATTCATAACCAATGGGAGAGGTAGGCTACGTGAGCCCAAAGCCGGTTTCTGTTTCAGTTTTGTTTTAAGTTCATTTGTTTTGGCTATATTTTTTAATTTTTGTTTTGTTCTGAATACTGTTAAATTTAAAGGATTTGTTGAGGAGTGAGGGGAACTAAAGTAGCCAATAGCAATGTTTATATTGTCCTATTAGCAGAGGTCGGCATGGCAGTGGTTTTCAAACTTTTTTAAGAGCAACCCATTTGTTTTATTGACGCAACCCATATACAACATACAACCACTTACATGTAATCAAGTTAAGCCAAGCATTAGAATATTCTTAAAAGATCAGTGAACTTGATGTGTGCATGTGCTGAGTTTATTGTGCATTTGGGAACGTGGTGGGCACAAGTTGCGCCTTATTTTCACATCTGCATAGTTGACGATTGCCGCATTTTACTAGATTTGTAATGAGACGGGACCGAGGTCCACCCACCACAGTTTCACAAAATCCTATGCGAAAGACTGTAGGCATATTTATTTGTATTGCATGTTTTATAAATGTTACATACATATTTAGAATATGTTTGCAGAAAAATTTTACCTGCAGCCAGATGAAGTGTTTCCGTTATTAAAACGTAGTGGAGGATCCATAGACTGATCACTCTTCACAGACACACAGCTGGGCTCTGGAGATTCTGTTCTCTTATGAAGGACTGAACTGTAAGAGTTTAGAGATATAGCTTTATAAGGCAGATTTTATTATATTCAAACATAATGTCCTTAGGTCAGGGAGAGCAGAAGGCTCACAAAGAGCTGAAGTGCAAAGCTGTATCCTGTAATTAGTGCTTTTGTGTGAACAGCTTCATGAACATGAAAACTTCGATGACAATTTAAATGGCTGCATTTAGTTCACACTATAAATTTCCGATCTCATTCCACAATGTATACAATACTGATCTATACAATACTGATCATCTATACAATACTGATCTGTCTGTTTGCATAAATATTACCTGTATCTGCAGGCAGATGATGTGTTTCTATTGTTAAAACGTAGTGGAGGATCCATAGACTGATCACTTTTCATAGACACATAGCTGGGCTCTGGAGATTCTGTTCTCTTCTTCTTGACTGCACTGTAACAGAAGGCTTACATAGAGCAGAAGCACAAAGCTATAATCTGTACTAAGTTCTTTTGTGTGAATAGCACCATGAACATGACGACTTCAGATATAAACGGCAGCACATAATTAACAATATGAATATCCTGTCATATTCTAAAATGTGTACATAATACTGTTAGCATATGTTTGTAGAAATATTACCTGTACCTGCAGCCAGATGAAGTGTTTCCATTATTAAAACGTAGTGGAGGATCCATAGACTGATCACTCTTCATAGACACACAGCTGGGCTCTGGAGATTCTGTTCTCTTCTTCTTGACTGAACTGTAAGAGTTTAGAGATATAGCTTTATAAAGCAGATTTTTTATATATAAACATGTCCTTAGGTCAGGAAGAACAGAAGGCTCACATAATGCAGAAGTACTAAGTGCTTTTGTGTGAACAGCATTGTGAAGCACAACAGGCAGCACATAATTAACAATATGAATTTCCTGTCTCATTCAACAATGTAGACAAAACACTGATACCGTATGTTTCCATAAATATTATCTGTACCTGCAGCCAGATGAAGTGTTTCCGTTATTAAAACGTAGTGGAGGATCCATAGACTGATCACTCTTCATAGACACACAGCTGGGCTCTGGAGATTCTGTTCTCTTACGATGGACTGAACTGTAACAGTAAAGAAACTGCTTTATTAATGAATGTGAATGAATATTGGCATATCTTTACTTAAATTGAGTACCTGAGACACAAACTTGTGACACCAATGTGATATTTTACTGGAGCATCAGTACATTTCAAGTCTTTTAAGAGTAGCCTACCTAAATCCTGAACAAAAATCTCCATTACCGGATGTCTGTGTGTCATCCATATTGAAGCTGCATAGGTGGATCAGATGAGTCTTATCTTACATCCATCCACATCATTTTTCACAGTTTATTGAGTTGAGAAGAGTTTTGCCTAATCGTTGAGAAGTGCACGTAAACAACTGTAAAACCAAACAAACAACTGTAAAATCTGCTGACTGTTGCATATAGAGTAGAGTCCAGTGACTCCAGACTTTCATATTTTAAGCAGCAAAGATTTACCAAAAATGTGGTTGTGAGTCTTCTAAATGTAAGGCTGTTAGTTAGTTAGTAATACAATGTGGTTGTCATTCTAGTTAATAAACAAGAAAATATTCTCTTATCTTGTGTTTGGACACGTGCTAAATTATAAAAAGCAAGAAAAAAAAAGTTTGCCCCCTACCTGGATAAACTTTCACAGAATGGTGATATAATTCTTATTAATATTTATATATTTTTATAGTGTCCTTAATGTAAAATATTAAATAAACTATTCTATTTAAAATATTTTGCCCCAGAGGGGACATCTTACCCCATGTTACCCCACAGTTCATATTCTTCATATTTAATAACCCACACTACACAGATATGTGATTAAGTATGCTATAAACAGAATTAACTTTTCTCAAAGATTAAATGGACAGTGACTAACTTTCCTATACATTATGATCCGTAACTGGTGATAGGCTACTGACATAAACGGACCTCACTACAAGAATAAACGTCTTTCTACGGTAATACATAGCATACTACAAACAAACTTATCGCATGCTGTTAAGCCTATAAAGCGATCATCTTTAATACTCACTCTCTTTGCTATTTTGACAACGTGAAGCAGTTCTTTTATGCACAAAATGGCCCCTGACAAAAACTTTCACTTTCTTTGAGGCGACGTCGGGAAAAAACATTTAAATGGTTTTAAATAATTAAAATATTAAAAGGTATTTAATGGAATGAATAAATAAAAATTGTAAAATACATTCTAGGTCTAAGAAATCAATTTAAAATATTTGCAAATAATATTTTTATTTTAAATGTGCACACACTCTTATTCATTCGTGTGTCGAAAATGTCTAAAATGCAAACGTTTCTTGCCAAGTCGTATGCATCATAGGCTATAACGGTTGATGAAGATGTTTTATCGTAAAACAGTTAGCTGTTAGCTACTTAGTTTTCTTTCCACGAACTTGTTGCGAGTGACAGAGAAACAGTAAGTCCCGCCTTCCTTGATTTGATTGGCTAGCTCGATTAATTTGACATTGACGAGCGCATTTAGACCACTGAGGCAGAGCAGCCTGAAAATGTAATTATCCTAAAAATGTAACTTTTAAAACTGGTTGTTATCCTAACAACAAACAGCTTTACTCATTCTGCACTAAGATGATAACTCCTAAACTCCCCAAACTCCGCCTATGACCGCAGGATTAAACCATTGCAGCTTCAAAGGAGTGCAGTAACAATCCTGACGATCAAAGAAGAACCAGGCGTGAAGGACCTGGCTGCAGCCTGCAGATCGGGGCGTGGCTGCACGTGTTGCCCCGCCCCATACCTACTCTGATTGGCTCCATTGTCTTTCATAGGCATACATGAAAGAAAATGTGTTCGTAGTGTGGGAAGGAGAATGTCATAAAACTGGAAAAGCTGTGCAGTTTCACAAAGCCTTACTTATAATGCACAGAAGGAAAAAAAAAAAATTGTTTTGGTAAATTACTAACGCACAAACGACCCCAGAACATTAATAATAGGCTAATTAATTAAAAAAAAAAAAAAAAAAAATTGGCTGATTATCCACAGCACCGGATCCGAGGGTCTTCAGGTAGATGAATGAATGCCTGTGAAAGCTTTTTGGATTGAGGCATCCTTCACACTAACCCATCTTTTTCATATTTGTCAGAAACCAGGTTTTGTGTGCCTTCATTTAAAGGACATGGCACCTGTGTGACCCACACTTTCAATCTCATTTCCTTAATTGACTCTGGTTATCTTTTGGAGAAGTCTTAACATAGTTTCACATACTATCCTGTCAATGATAAGTCATTGTCTTCAATATAATTTTGAAAAATATAACTGTTTGTATGTTAGTAGATCATTCAGATTGTGTTTGTCTATAAACAGATTGTGTCTGACTTCCAGAAAATCCAGATATTGTCAAAGGATTCACAAAACTCAGGGTGTCAATTACATTTTAGCTTACAACTGAATATGGTTAAGCCAGAGGTACATTTTTATTTATGATACATATCATGAGTGTATAATTTTAACAGTGGTGTATTAATTGTTACTTTAAAGGTGCTATAAGCGATGTCACACGTTTTTTAGGCCGAATTTTTTCTTGTCACATACAGCAAACATCTCCCCGCTATCCGCTAGCTGCCTGTCCTCTGAACTCACTGTAAAAAAAACACGGTTTCTGTAGACAGCCCAGGCTCCACAAACGGCAACAAAAACAAACTGGCCCAGCCTGGACCACGAAACATAACAAACAGTGTTCCAGCCAATAACCGACAAGAATGATTTGGGGGTGGGGGCTGGGGTGTTAGTGCACGTGCACATGAAGGGGGGTGTGGGGAGTGGAGGAGAGAGAAGCATGAAGAGGGAAGTTAGCTAGAGGAGAGATGCCCTAGACCTAGACAACGACTAACGTTAAAATTGTATATTCTTGAGAATTTTGATATGGCCGACACACGACCAAAGAGACGGTGTTCCGATGAACAAATAACAAAAAATAGGGAAAAGGAGAGGGAATGCGCGAAGTCCCGAATTTACATCGGAAAAGCCTTCGAAAGGTGGCGAGAACTCCGCCGGCAGAAGGGCTTCCAATCCAACATTCAGGTGGCTCTGTTTTTGCTGGACAGGTGGGTAAATCTAGTCTGGCATTCATGACTGTTTCAGGAAGCACGGAAGGGAGGGGAGGGGACGGGATGAGGAGGAGGGGGGGGTCGAGCTAGCCTCCATTTTGTTTGACAATACTTCGAACGTCAACAAGAAGTGACGTCACCCAACATCGCACCTTTAAGGTTTGTGTAAGTGCATATTTTTAAAAATGTATTTTCATATTCTTTTGTCGATTGAAAGTCTAGATTTGGGACAACGTAACACATATATAAAATGTATTTAAAAGGTAGTAGAAAATAACTCAAGGCATGGTGATGTAAATACAGTTTTATTGTGACCATATACCAAAGATGTTTGAAAGACATTTGACAGAGTGCCTATGTGGCCCTCTGCTGGTGAAGAACATCTAATACACTATAATGTCTGTTCCATCCCGTTCACTTTAATAATATTTTTTTTACTATTAATTTACCCATATACCTATAGGTGGATGTTTTTCCAAATTCTTACACTATGAACTAGTGAACACTTTACCAACAATGACCAGTGTATCACAGGAATTATGTAATGCTTGACTTTTTTCTGGAAGTTTAAATCTCAAATTATGCATTGTCAATTTCATTTAGAACACAAAAGAAACACACACACACACACACACACACACACACACACACACACACACACACACACACACATACACATACACACACACACACACACACACTTGAATATGTTGTTTACAGGGACTATCCATAGACATAATTTTATACTGTGCAAACTGTATACCCTACCCCTAAACCTACCCATCACAGAAAACCTTCTGCATTTTTACATTTTCAAAAAAACAGTTTAGCAGGTTATTTAAGCCATTTGGTTTACGAGGACATGGGAATAACTCAAATTAGAGCTCATTCACCATCAGCTGATCATAGATAACACTGCTATCTAAAAGCTTAACAATATTAAAATAACACATGCATGCCGAATGAGACATAATTTCTGATACACAAAATTAGATCTAATTTGGAAACAACTAAGCAAACATGCTTAATACAAGTTTATAATAAGACAATTCTCTCGGTTTATCACCTTCACATAGTGAAAATATTCATATAAAGACATTTACATATTTAAAACAAATTGCAAATTTGCATGTTTGAAATGAAAATGTTTTTTTTTTTTTTTTTTTTTTTTTTATTACGGAGTATGCCCAGATTATAAAAAAATAGGGCTGCAACGGTACACAAAATTCACACTTTGGAATACCTGTTTTGTAGTAACCGTTCAATACGATTTTGGTACAGCAAGAATTGAATCTTGAAAAAAATCTACCACTGAGAATACTTGTATATTTGGACTAATTAAAATTTTTCATTAAAACCAGATTTTTTTCAGACAAATTGTTGGCTTCATTTTGTCCTGGAGATTTGGATATGTATTTGTACTATATTGCACTTATCGTTGCAGCCCTAGCTTATAGCGTGGGTCTTTCTTTAGATCAGAAAGCAACTGCAATCCTAGTTTATTCCCAGTCAGATCCAGTTCTCTCAGGTGTGAGGGCTTTGATCTCAGAGCTGAAGCCAGAGCAGCACAACCTTCATCTGTGACGCCACAATAACTCAACCTGTAGAGAACAATGACACACTCTTAAATCTCTTACTCCAGAACATGCAGATCAGAAGAGCAGAAACTAACTTTTCAAAGAATGACCACAAATGTGTAGCAGATATCACAATAGCCCCTTTCACACATAGTTTTCACTGGTAAATTACTTTTAAGAAATCATGTGTGGACAGGACATAAAGAAGTTGAAACATACCAGTACATTACCTATATGATGCTGTGTGTGAGCAAAGAATGAGGATTACTGGTATGAGCACGTACAATGTCTGAACCACTGATCAATATAAATGAAATCTTTCACGGTGCAGTTTTGGTCAGTTAACCCTTGAAGGGTTAGGCACTCAGGGAAAGGTTAACTGACCGAAACTGTACTGTGAAAAGATTTCACAAATCAGAATAATGAAGTTAAGGACTCAGGGAAGGTTTAACCACATTTACATTTAATCATTTAGCAGATGCTTTTTTCCAAAGCGACTTACAAATGAGGAGAGCAATATAAGCAGTTAAACTAACAATAGGACAACAATTTACAAGTGCTGTGACCCTTCCCAGTTTAGTCTAAGTCTAAGTAAGTAGTAAGTAAGTTAGTCTAAGTAAGTATTAATGAATCAAGTGTTGCCGAAAAAGATGCGGCCTCAGCCATTTGAAAATGACTACGGACATAGGTCGAGTTGAGTAAGGCAGGTCATTCCACCGGCAGGGAACAGTCAAGGTGAAGGTCCGTGAAAGTGATTTTGTGCCTCTTTGAGATGGCCCCCTCGAGACGACGTTCACTTGTAGAATGCAAGCTTCTGGATGACACGTAAGTCTGGAGTAATGAGTTTACTCCAGACTCCAGGCAAGCATCAGTGCCTTGAATTTGATGCTAGCAGCAATTGGCAACCAGTGCAGTTTTGTGAGGAGAGGAGTGACGTGTGCTCTCTTCGGCTCGTTCAAGACCACTCTTGCTGCAGCATTCTGGATCAGTTGCAGAGGTTTGAGAGTGCAAGCTGGAAGGCCTGCAAAGAGAGCATTACAATAGTCCAGCTTGGATAGAACATGCGCTTGGACAAGAAATTGTGTAGCATGCTCCGATAGGAAGGCCCTGATCCTCCTAATGTTGTAAGACAAATCTGTAGGACAGGGCAGTTCTAGCAATGTGGTCTGTGAAGTTCAATTGATCATCAATCACAACTCCAAGGTTTCTGCTGACCTTGATGGAGTTATGGATGTTGAACTTAGCTGAATGGAGAAGTTGTGGTGTAGTGTTGGGTTGGCCGAGACCACAAGTAGCTCTGTCTTCGCCAGGTTTAGTTGAAGGTGGTGGTCCTTCATCCAGCAAGAAATGTCTGTCAGGCAGGCTGAGATGCGAGCAGCAACCGTCATATCCTCTGGTTGGAATGAGAAGTAGAGTTGTGTGTCATCAGCTTAGCGGTGATAGGAAAACCTATGTTTCTGAATGACAGATCCTACTGATGAAATGCAGATGGAGAAGAGAAGTGGTCCAAGCACTGAGCCCTGAGGCACCCCAGTAGCTAGATGTTGTGACTTAAGACACCTCACCCCTCCACGACACTGAACAACCTACCTGAGAGGAAAGACTTGAATGGTTGGAGTGCAGTTCCCGAGATGCCCTTCATCTTTAGGATTGACAGGAGAATCTGGTGGTTAATTTTGTCCAACGCAGCAGACAGATCCAGCAACATGAGAACTGTGGATTTGGTTACGTTTTTATTTCTTTTCTTTTCTTTCTGGATCCTTCAGTTTTCTAATGCAGAAAAGCTAGTAATAATGACAGGATTATGCACTACAGTTCTGCAGTTTGCAAAACAAGGTTCAGTTGGTTCAAAATGAACCATACCAAAGACTTTATATCTACAAAGATGGTACACTCACATTACTTATAAATAGGCCCAATATACTCGCAGTAAAGTAATTTAAATTTGAATGTGGCAAGCAGGTTTTGAAGATTTAAGGATTCCCCTATAAGAGTAAATAGGACTTGGTCTTCGATGCCATAATTAGGCGCCCAGAGGCATTGCAAAAATGTCCATAGAATGAACAGACTTTCTTTGAAAGGGACTTTGACAATACATATAACTACGATAAGATTACAATCCTCTTCCTTGTCTTTATGTTGGCATACCCATCAGAAGGTTCTCTAGCTCCTGCTAGTTCTAGCTGCTTTGAAACAATATGTCATGTGAAAATCACTATACGAATAAAACTGTAGGTGCATCCGAAATAACATACTGTCTGAGTAGGTACTACATTTGAATTTGAACTTTCTTTGTGATCGTTAAAAAAGTATGGCTCTATATAGTATAAATATGGGTGACATAAATGAAATTTGGATGCACTACATCCGCCATGTTGTTACTGTCATTTAACCTACCAGCGTCAATTACGTTGCTTTACAGCCATTCATAAATCCTCTCCCATGGCCTCATGGGATAGTAAAGTTTCCATCAAATTTTGGCAGAAGTAGTAGGTCATCTGGGTACTTTTCATCTACTGTTTTTTTTTTTTTTTTTGCATACTATATAGGGAAGTATTCTAATTCAGATGCAGCGTTTGAGTGTATCCTCAAATACAAAACAAGGTTACACAGGTCATCAGAGAGATATTACCTCAGTTTCTCCAGTTTACAGTGAGGATCTTCAAGAGTAACACAGAGCAGCTTCCCTGGAACTTTTAGTTCATTCCAAGACAGACTCAGTTCTCTCAGGTGTGAGGGGTTTGATCTCAGAGCTGAAGCCAGAGCAGCACAACCTTCATCTGTGATCGCACAATGCTCCAACCTGCAGAGAACAATGACACAATTTGGATCAGTTTAGTCATAATATTTATGTCCCTGGTTTTATTTTTCATTTACATGCGTAAAAATATAAACACTACTGGTCAAAAGTTTGGAATAATAAAGTTTTTAAAAGGCTGCATTTATTTGATCAAAGTGAAAACATGGTAAAAACAGTCATATTGTGAAATATGATTACTCTTTAAATTAATTGTTCTCTAATTGAATACATGTTCAAATGTAATTTATATATATGATGCAAAGCTGAATTATATATATTTTTGGCCCATTCAAAAAAAAAAAATAATAATAATAATCTAGCAACAGCCCTAGGCCAAGATTCTGATTTAATATTAACATCATTTGATTGTCTTACTTCAATTTTTGCAGCTTACAGTGAGGATCCTCCAGTCCAGCAGAGAGCAGTGTCACACCAGAATCTCCTAGATGATTCCATGTCAGATCCAGTTCTCTCAGGTGTTCAGGGTTTGATCTCAGGGCTGAAGCCAGAGCAGCACAACCTTCATCTGTGACACCACAATATCTCAGTCTGTAGAGAACAATGACACAATTCAGTGCTCTTTGGACTTCAAATGTTTGGAAAATCCTTTCCCATTTTTTATTATTATTATTGACAGCAGAAGAGGAAACAGGCAATAATAGGGAGAAGACACTGTGTTAAATCTTAAATGATACCATGTTAGTGATGATTTATACAAAGTATTATTGCACATAATATGTCTCTATTTCCTAAAAACTATATATTGCTTTGTGCACTATGGATGTTACTGTATAGTCAATTTAAGGGGGCTTAGCTCATGAATATAAATCAGTTTGTGATTGCTTAAACCAGCGACATGTGCAAAGATGTCAACCTGCTTGAATGGGACAGATAGCAGCAGCAACTATATTTGCAGAAATTTTTAGTAAATATTAACGCATAATGTTGCTGCTTTGAAACAATCTGTATTGTATAAATCACTATAAAAATAAAGGTGGCTTAAAGGTGACTTGGCAACTAATTGCTCTCAACAAAACTTATTATATAATATATCCAGGGAGAGGGTAGATAAGTTTTTCATTGAATGGGCAGTCTTCAAAGAAACTCATTCAGGATAGCTTAAGAAACTTTGTATTTTGACAAAGCCAGTTACTTGAATTAAAGATAAACATTAACTAATCTGGCAACATAAAAAATACCAATATTATATAGATGCATGTGAGCTCAGCTAAAGCGATAAAATGTCACAAAATGCAGTCATTTCATCAAATTACCAGCGAATGCGCTTGGGAAACACTGAAATTAATGGGTTTTAGCGGTGGAAATATTCAGTGCTCGCCTGATCGAAACTATTAGCTCCATAATGCTTTAATTCCGCATTGACTCCACATTCACTTCCCCTAATTAATATTAATGATTCAAGTCAGGAGGGGTATGTTAACCTTCCTAACCCTGGTGATAGAATTACTTAAAATAATAGGAAAATTACAGCCCATTAGAAATGTGCTTTTGATCTTGAGGTGAAAATGGATGTGAGTTAAAATGCCCCCAATCCTGTTTGACTAAAACCCCTCACACCTGAGAGAAACCTCTGCTTCAGTCACTATTGAATAATATCTAAACACCAGATCCTGGATGACTTTGAGAGAAATGATCTTACTCCAGTGTTTTCACTTTACAGTCAGGATTTTCGAGTACAGCAGACAGAAGCTTGATGCCTGATGCCCCCAGATTACACTCACACAGATTCAGGTGTGAGGGCTTTGATCTCAGAGCTGAAGCCAGAGCAGCACAACCTTCAGCTGTGACATCCATATCATTCAACCTGTGAAGAGAACAATGACAAATATTTTCTCTGGAAAGTTAGTATTCAAAACAATATATGCGGAATAAATCCCACACTTCTCGCTCCTTGGGTGACGCTTGAATTCACGACACATTGAAAGTAGTGGTGTTTACTACACAATGAGATTTAGGGGGCCCCCTGCTGGCCACAAGCGATTGAATTCATCTCATTTTGCTTTCTGAGCATATCAGGACTTTGACTCATCAAAATGTTTTGTTGGTTAAATCTAAAGACCAAACGAAAATATCCAGCATTAAAGGGGTCATGACATGAGAGTCAAATTTGCCTTGATCTTTTGACATATAAAATGTTTTTGTATCATTAAAACATCCTGCAAGTTTCATAGCTTAAAACGTCCTCCTCATTATAAACAAATCATTTATTTTATCAAGCTCCAAAAATGTTTCGTTTGGATATTGTGGGATCTGTGACGTCACACAGGCAAATACATTTGAATATGATATCATACATCATCGCACCATAGGCCACACCCACTGGCATTATATGTTTGTTCGGAGCATTTAACTGCAGATTGTTTTGTTAATGAGGCAGAGTGTATTGGAGAGCTTTCATAATACTCTGTATGTAAAGGATGGTTTTATATGTTTTGTTTTTTCCAAAACAATCACATGCAATAACGAGTGGCTGTTGATACCGTTTTCCATGCAATGATGTTAGCCAATCATAACAATGGACGTTAACTGAGCCGTTTTTCCGCATATATATTTGTTTTTTGTAGAAAAAAACTTTATTAACATTATAAGTGAACATCAAGGAACATATTAAAATCATAAAAAATCCCTCAAAATTTGGAATAGAAACAATGGACTTCTTTGGAGCTATTTACACCAGGAACAAACGTTCACCTAACAACAAACCAACAAGGATGGTGTGGGCACTGAAGATGGATCTGAAGCTGCTGTTGTCTTTTTGTAAAAATGTATCTTTAAAAAAAGGTTTAGGTTAAAAGGATAAATACACTGATAAGGCACTATATCCAAACAAAAATAAGATTTTTTTGGATAGATGGATAGATATACAATTGTCACTAAATTACAGACACAAAAAAAAAGCAGGTTAGAAAGATGCATGGTCTCACCTCAGTGTCTCAAGTTTATAGTATGGATTCCTCTGAAGATCAGTGAGCAGCTCCATGCCTTTCCCCAGTTTATTCCACTCCAGATTGAGTTCTCTCAGGTGTGAGGGGTTTGATCTCAAAGCTGAAGCCAGAGTAGCACAACCTTCAGCTGTGACACCACAACACATCAACCTGCAAACAAAGATGACGTAAAAACTTCCATAAGAAAAGTTAATTTAAAAGAAAGCCTTAAAATGTACAGTAAATTAACTTCTATAAAATTTGGGGTCCTTTCCTAGAATGTGTAGGAAAGTGAAATGGTTTTAAACACCTGTCTATATCTCCTTTGGCAGTAAAGAATCTTCTTCCATGTGATATTAACCTGAATATGTCTTTGGATGACCAAGCTTTATATGGCTCCTTATTTTATTTTATTTTTTTTTTTATTTTTTTTACTTTTTGTTTTGTTTTTTGTTTTTTGTTTATGTTGCTGTTCTTGTTTACTGTTTACACTTTTGTCATTGTTTTATTCTCTCATGCTGAATGCTGTTTGGAAGTAATTTGCATCATATGACAGATCCATAACTGTATATTTCCTTTTATTATTGCTTAACTTAGAATTAACCTTATTCTGTCCCCGTTTGCTGTATGGTCCTTTCGATGAACAAGAGGGATGGAATTAATTACATATAGGTGATATTCCAATGGTATCTGTAATTGTGTGATGTACTCTGTTTATGTGGAAAAATTCAAAATAAAGTTGGGAAAAAAAAAAAAAAAAAAAAAAAGGACAGTAAATTGCCTCGAGAGCTGAATAAAGATTTCTGCGTGGAATGAGACTTTCAAAAGGACATGTCAGGCTGCAATGGAATTAAAGGTAAAATATGGTAAAAATTACTGTTTCGAAAGTAAGTGTGAGACTCTTACTCTAGTTTCTCCAGGTTACAGTGTGGATTCTTTAGTCCAGCACAAAACAGCTCTACTCCATAATCTCCCAGATTATTCCCAGACAGATCCAGATCTCTCAGACATGAACATTTTGAACTGAGCACTGAAGCCAGATGAGTGAAGCTTATCTCTGTTAAATTACGGTCATCAAGCCTGATAAAATGAAAGTTGACACATTTTAACCACAATAAACTAGATTTGTTCTGTAAATGCTCTTTGTATAACAACTAATCAGTAAACCTCACAAACCAGTGTGACCTCTAAATATATGGGTGTTTCTTTGACTAATGGCACTTTTGGTGGACTTTAAGACTATGGAAATAGAGTAATCACAGTGTAATTTCATTTCCACCACATCTCAAATTATGTATTGTGTGTAATAGCATTCTGTAATAGAAATGATTTGAATAAAATGGAAATAATTTGGCTGACCCCTTATTTCACAGTAAGCATTTTATTTACCCTAAAAACACTCCATTAAACAATGAAATAATAATTTTCATATTTCCATATTTTAATGAAATTAAAGCTTGATTAGAAATGGAAAGGACAAAACTAATTTGCACAGAAATTATATTTACCACAATAGCCATTTTTTTCACCATCGGGCCAAACCGTTCTCTGTTACCAAGGACACAACAGTTTCCATAAAGAGCTGTGATGTGTGAAGATATTTCCAATAAAGCTTGGTTCGTCACAGAACGATAACAATTCGAACCATGCTGGTAGAACACGTGTAGTGCACTTTTCTTGAGGAAGCTCAAACGTGCTGTGTAAAACGAAAAATGAACCTCACTGGTTCTTGCTGAAGCTCAAACGTGCTGCGTAACACAAGAATGACCCTCATTGGTTCTTTCTGATTGGTTTAAATTGTTATCGTTCTGTGACGAACCAAGCTTTATTGGAAATATCTTCATACATCACAGCTCTTTATGGAAACTGTTGTGTCCTTGGTAACAAGAAACTAAATAAATAAACTAAATAACTTCTGTTCATTGTGGTGGAAATGATGGAAACATGGTGGCATAGTAATAATTTTTGGGAAAAAATTTTCACACAATAAATATTTAAACGGTTTAACTCTGTTCAGACTAAATTATATTTAAAAAAAGACCTATACCAGAACATGTTAAATCTTAATGTAATCTCAGTGTTTTATCAAGAGCTCACATCTGGTACTGTGATGGTGTTGTTAAACATTGGTCATTGAACTGCAATGATTCTTCCCAGGGTTACTTACTGAGCTGATCTTGATGCTTCGACCACACGTATCAGCATCTGAAGAGCTTTATCTGGAGTAATGTCTGATCCTGTATATCTACTTAGACAAAACACATCCATCTCCTGCTCTGAGGTCAGCAACACAAAAACCAGAGCTGACCACTGAGAAAGGGAGAGATCAATTTCTTTTATTTTACCGGATTTAAGATAGTGGTGGATTTCCTCCATGAGTGAATAGTCACCCAGTTCGTTTAAACAGTGGAAAAGATTGATGGATTTCTCTGGAGAGGGACACATCCTGATCCTCTTAGTGATATATTGAACAGTTTCCTGATTGTTGTGGAAACCTTCTGTCTGTATCTTTAGACCCTGTAAGAGAGTCTGATGAGACTCCAATGACAGACCCAAGAGAAAACGAAGGAAAAGGTCCAGATGTCCATTTTTACTCTGCAGAGCCTCATACACAGCTCTCTGATGCAGCGCAGATAATGAATGGGTACAGAACTGGTAAAATTCATCATTGATAGCTCTTCGATACCGGTCAGAAAAATTATGTCTTCTGTTAAATGCATCTGTTCTGTATTTTGTGAAGGAGAGATGCACATATAGAGCTGCTAGATGTTCCTGAACGCTCAGATGAACAAAGCAGAAGACTTTCTTCTGATACAAGCCAAACTCCTCTCTGAAGATCTGAGTGCACAATCCTGAGTAAACTGATGCTTCTGTCACATCAATGCCACACTCTCTCAGGTCTTCCTCATAGAAGATCACATTGCCTTTCTCAAGCTGCTGAAAAGCCAGTTTCCCCAGTTTGAGGATCATGTCTTCATCTGTCACATTCTTCTCAAAGTCCTTCTCATGTTTGATGCTAATCTGTGCCATCAGGAAGTGTGTGTACATCTGAGTGAGAGTCTTGGGAATCTCTCCACTCTCTGCTTCGCTCAACATCTTCTCTAGAACAGTGGCTGAGATCCAGCAGAACACTGGGATGTGGCACATGATGTAGAGGCTCCTTGATGACTTCAGGTGTGTGATGATTGTATTGGCCAGACTCTGATCACTGATTCTCTTCCTGAAGTATTCCTCCTTCTGTGGATCATTGAAGCCTCGTACCTCTGTCACTCGATGCACACACTCAGAGGGGACGAGATCGGCTGCTGCTGGTCTGGAGGTGATCCAGATGAGAGCAGAGGGAAGCAGATTCCCCACAATGAGGTTCGTCAGCAACACGTCCAATGAGGTCTCTTTGGTCTGATCCCGTAGAATCTCATTGTTGCGGAAGTTTAAGGGAAGACGACACTCGTCCAGACCATCAAAGATGAACAACACTTTATATTTGTCACTGGATATTTCCATTTCTTTAGTTTCAGGGAAAAAGACATGAAGAAGAGCTGAAAGACTGAGTGTTTTGTCCTTCATCAGATTGATCTCTCTGAAAGGAAGTGGAAATATGAGCTGGACGTCCTGATTCTCTTTCTCTTCAGCCCAGTCCAGGATGAACTTCTGCACAGAGACTGTTTTTCCAATGCCAGCGACTCCCTTTGTCAGCACAGTTCTGATGGGTTTGTCTTGTCCAGGTAAAGTTCTAAAAATGTCATTGCATTTGATCGGTGTGTCCTCTGTTGCTGCTCTCCTGGATTGTGTCTCAATCTGTCTCACCTCATGTTCATTACTGATCTCTCCACTCTCACTCTCTGTGATGTAGAGCTCTGTGTAAATCTCATTCAGGAGTGTTGGGTTTCCATGCTGTGCTGTTCCCTCATACAGACACTCAAACTTCTTCCTCAGACTTGATCTAAATGTGTTGAGGACTTCATGGCTGTAAAATTAAAGTGCATATTTTTACAAGAGTAAAAAAACAGCAGACATCAAATCAAGGGAAGACTTTCAATTATTTATCATATCATTGATTATAAACTATATGATGAATCTTTGCAGCATCAAAACCATGTATTTTACCTAATGCCAGGATTAGTGCTTTCATTAAAGTCTTGTTGTTGATTCAAAGACTCGTCATATTTCATTTTCATACAGACGGGTTCTGTTACATCTGGTCTGGGTCGCAGTATTCGCCTTAAACAGCAAGAAGTAGATAAATAATCAGATACTTTGACAATGAATTCTGTTACTAATTGAATAGTTCTATTAAACACTTGAGTGTTGACAAAATGCTGATAAACACACACATGTATCCATTCTATTGCCACCAATGGACTCTACGATCAAGAAACACAACCTAGGAGGAGCAACAGCAACCACCAGAGAATTAGCAATTGTGTACCTGAGACTCTGCCTTCTATCTCCACCCTTTATTTCTGGTGGATGATCCATAGACCAGTCACTCGTCATGGACAAACAGCTGGCCTCTGGTGAATCTGATCTCTTCTGCTGGACTGAACTGTAACAGAACAAAGGTTACATTAAAATCTTTGAATTACTATATTCATCCTTTATTATGAGAAGGTCCACATGGAATCTGCATCCATAAATATCAGCAGAACTGGACATTATTGGAAGTTTTACTTATACCCAACTGCTGCATGTTTGTTTACATGTTCAGTTGCTAATTAGAGTGCAGTACTCTCAGTTCTGTTTAACACCACATTTAAACCCATTTCCAAAATGCTAACTATTTATTGAATGTTGGAGGGCTTTTTCATATTAATGTTGCTGCCATTTTATAATACCATTAAGAGACCAGGAGAGACCATGAGAGGTCATGGTAATCCCATAAGCAATTGTGTACCTTCTGTCTCCAGCCTTCATTTCTGGTGGATGATCCATAGACCAGTTACTGTTCATGGACACACAGCTGGCCTCTGGTGAATCTGATCTCTCCTGCTGGACTAAACTGTAACAGAGCTGAGGTTATATTTAAATCTTTGAATTACTGTATTCATCCTTTATGATGAGAACCCATGAGCAGGTCCACGTGGAATCTGCTCCTGCAGAACGTCACAGAATTGGAAAGTTATGAAGTTACACATATTATTCACCCACTGTATGTTTGTTAATTACTGTGGATAATTTGATAATACTTTCAGTTACTAATTGCAGTGCAGTACTCTCAGTTCTGTTTAACCAATCACATTTAAACCGATTTCCAAAATTTCACACGTTGCCCCAATATCAGTGCAGAAAAAAAAAGGTTCCACCTTAAATTCGGCCGTGTCTCTCCATCCTTAAGTTCGGGTGGATGATCCATTGACCAGTCACTCTTCATGGACACACAGCTGGCCTCTGGAGAATCTGATCTCTCCTGCTGGACTGAACTGTAATACAGCAAACAACAGGGCTTGGTGACATCAGCAAAGCAACTTTTTATTTTGATGATGTCCACTGCTGAGTCTTTCACAATAGAAACAGTAAAAGTGTATTAATAATGTAAAAATGGTTAATTCTGATTTCTTGTTGTCTTTAAATGAGAGTACCTGTATCCTGGAGAAAAGTCTTCCATCTTTTTTTTGTCCATGACTCATTGTGTCCTCCACTGGTGCATACGTCTGATCTCCTGACTCTGAATGGAAATGACACAGAAACACTGATTCAGACACAATAAACTCTACCACAGTAATTAAACTAGAAATTTAACTACATTAAAGTAGCCTACATCGTGTTTTTTTTCATAAACACGAAAGACAGAAGGCGTGGGTAAAATAGCTAATTAAGTAAAAATACGTTCATTCATTACTGGTACTAGTCAATAGATTTGAAATATATATATACCCTATATATATATATATATATATATATATATATATATATATATATATATATATATATATATATATATACAGGTCCTTCTCAATAAATTAGCATATTGTGATAAAGTTCATTATTTTCCATAATGTAATGATAAAAATTAAACTTTCATATATTTTAGATTCATTGCACACCAACTGAAATATTTCAGGTCTTTTATTGTTTTAATACTGATGATTTTGGCATACAGCTCATGAAAACCCAAAATTCCTATCTCAATAAATTAGCATATCATGAAAAGGTTCTCTAAACGAGCTATTAACCTAATCATCTGAATCAACTAATTAACTCTAAACACCTGCAAAAGATTCCTGAGGCTTTTAAAAACTCCCAGCCTGGTTCATATCTCAAAACCGCAATCATGGGTAAGACTGCTGACCAGAAGGCCATCATTGACACCCTCAAGCAAGAGGGTAAGACACAGAAAGAAATTTCTGAACGAATAGGCTGTTCCCAGAGTGCTGTATCAAGGCACCTCAGTGGGAAGTCTGTGGGAAGGAAAAAGTGTGGCAAAAAACGTGTGTGCCATGTCAGCTGCTGGTGTTGGTCCACTGTGTTTTATCAAGGGCAGGGTCAATGCAGCTAGCTATCAAGAGATTTTGGAGCACTTCATGCTTCCATCTGCTGAAAAGCTTTATGGAGATGAAGATTTCATTTTTCAGCACGACCTGGCACCTGCTCACAGTGCCAAAACCACTGGTAAATGGTTTACTGACCATGGTATTACTGTGCTCAATTGGCCTGCCAACTCTCCTGACCTGAACCCCATAGAGAATCTGTGGGATATTGTGAAGAGAAAGTTGAGAGACGCAAGACCCAACACTCTGGATGAGCTTAAGGCCCCTATCGAAGCATCCTGGGCCTCCATAACATCTCAGCAGTGCCACAGGCTGATTGCCTCCATGCCACGCCGCATTGAAGCAGTCATTTCTGCAAAAGGATTCCCGACCAAGTATTGAGTGCATAACTGAACATAATTATTTGAAGGTTGACTTAAAAACACTTTTCTTTTATTGGTCGGATGAAATATGCTAATTTATTGAGATAGGAATTTGGGGTTTTCATGAGCTGTATGCCAAAATCATCAGTATTAAAACAATAAAAGACCTGAAATATTTCAGTTGGTGTGCAATGAATCTAAAATATATGAAAGTTTAATTTTTATCATTACATTATGGAAAATAATGAACTTTATCACAATATGCTAATTTATTGAGAAGGACCTGTATATATGCCTAATATTTATTTTCCTATTAGAGGCAGAGGACTAGTTAGTTGCTCTCCTACCACTACGATTTACTTGGTATGATCCTTTTTGCTATAGCCTACCTTGAGAAACAGTCACACCCACCCTCGTTTGCTACAAAACAACTGTTCGTCTACAATAAATCGGCAAACTGTCATTGAAACAGAATAAACAATTGCTGTCTATTACTTTCTTCATAAATATGACTGTATCGTTGTATTTTTGTAGCGTTACATACATGGGTTTATTTGGGTGGTTTAACTGGGTTTAGCCTACATGGGTTTATACTCTATTTCTTTTTTACTTTGTAAGGAACAGCAGTAGCCTATCGGTTCGATTACATTTCATTCGCTTTGAGCTAGGTAAGGATATGATAGGTGGCGTCAGCAATAGGCTATATCGAAGAAACAAGAAAATAAAGGTGATTGAGTTATAATAATAGTCCAAACAGTAGCCTACAACAATAAGCGAAAAATCGTATGCCTAGTTTGTAGTTTTACATGTGGTGTCACGCGAGATGTGTATTAATTACCTTTGATACTCACATTTTGTGCTATGGCAGCGTGACGCAGTTTCTCTAATATCAAATGGCTCCTGTAATTTTTACTTTCACTTCAAACTGATCAGTGGTTTTGTCAACATGGAAGAAACCATTTTCAGCGGGGTTTTTTTGTTTGTTTTGTTTTTTTGTTTATTTGTTTTATCAGTCAAGTGTTTGAGTAGATTTTTAGATAGAAACAATCTGTATTAAAGCCTCGCGTAAATACACACCTTTGGGAATAGGCTATTAGGATATTAGACATGTCTCCATAAACAGAGCGAATGAGGCTTGGCATGTGAATATTAATGATGTGACCTATACTGTATCTCAGGCGTATCTGATTAGCTAATATCAACGTGAGTTTGCCAGTTATCCAATCTAATCCCAACTAAATTAGTTTATGTGTTTTCTGGTTTTCTCTCATATCATCGAGTTATTAGGCTATATATTTGCAAGATCGTCTCCGACTTTGATTTTGTAATGACACCTAATAAACTTATCTCATGTTTATTGACATTTCTGATCTGATTTCTGAACTATCACTATGTTGCCAACTCTTCTATCACTAAAATGATTAGTCTTCAAACTATAATTTATCTTATAATAAAATAGAAACCTTTTTGGAAATCTTTTTGGCTTTGTTAAATGCCTGATGTGATGACGAAGGCAGGATTTTCCCTGATTTTAACACTTTAAGAAAATGCATGAATCATTTTGCTATAGCTAAAATCACATGGCAGCTCAAAACATCACTGTTAGCCTTTCCTGCTTGCTGCTTAGCTTCCAGATCATAGTCAGTTGAGGTTTTGCTTTGTCCCAGTGGAACATATTCTGACATTTTATATTTTTGTGTGAAGCGCATTGCATTGCTGCTGTGTATGAAATGCGCTATACAAATAAAATTTGCCTTGCCTTGCCTACTGAGTTGTAAAAAATTATAATTTTTTTGTGTGATTTCAGGTCACGTGGAAAGCAGATGATCATGGCAAACAAGGTATGGGAAGAAGTAACTTCAAATATCGTAATGGCCGAGTCTTCTTATTCCATATGATTGCACTAAAAGTGGCAGAAAATTTAATTCATTTTATACTGTATATTTTCCCATGTGAATATTCATTTGATCCTTGTGAGGCCACTGGAGCTGCACAAGGTTTGGTTTTGCTACAGTAAGACCAAGATTGTGTTAGATTTCACCCATCTATATATATATATATTTTGTATTGTAACTAGGCTTTTCCTATCACTTAATGATATTTTTGTTCTTCTTTAATTTTTGTTACCTTTACTATTAATCTCCTTATTTGTTTATCACCTCGATAAGGATGTAATTAGGTTATTATCCACCTCTCCCTTTACATTCAGGTAGCTAAGTCTAAAGAAAATCATATGTTTGTTATTTTTTTCTCAATTTGTTTGGGGGTTCTTATTATAGAGTATGCGTTTAACTCCTTGTTGGTTGTAACTTTAAATGTTAGAGGTTTGTGGGACAATCTGAAAAGAAAAGCAATTTTTTTTTTTGTAAATGTATTATTTCGGCTGGGACTGTTACATAGATTTAAAGGGACTGTATTAGAAACTTTATTCTCTGATGAAGGCAGATGGGTTTGTGCTGTAATAAAACAAGATAGCGCCACCTTTATAGCTTGTTGTGTATATGGACACAACTCTTGTGCATCCAATAGAGTAATGTTCTCTCATCTAGTGGATAAGCTTCCACAAAAAATATAATAACGCATATTTTATTTTGGGGGGAGATTTTAATGAATGTATGGACGATCACCTGGATAGATACCCCCTAGACTTGATAGCAGGATGAATAATGATCAATTTTTTTCCTGTGCTCCGATCTCTCTCTTACTGATGCATGCTTATTTAATCCTTCTACAAAAGTCCAATAGAAGTTTATCTCTTAGATCTAGGATTGACTTTTTTCTAATTTCATCTTCTATCCTTAACTATGTAAAAGATGCTTCACACGTCAATGCCCCCTTATCAGATCATAAATCAGATGCAATAAAATTGAGTGACATCAATGATAACCCGAGAATGAGGGGCTATTGGAAACTTAATAATACCTTGTTACAAGACAAAAAATGTAATAATAGTATCATCAATCTTATCAAATAATTATTTACCGTATTAACCAGAGATTATAAAAAAAAAATTGGGAGTTCTTTAAATATAAAGCTAAGATATATTGCAGTTAAAAGAAGTAAGGAACTTAAAGATATTAAACATAAAACTGATTCAGAGTTGGTTAATAGACTTAATGTATTACTAGCTAAAGATAAGATTACAGAAGAAAAAAAATTACATCTGGATTTCGACAGAGCTTACTTAGAGTTGGCCAAAGGTGCATATATAAGGTCTTGGGCAAAATGGCTTGAAGAGGGGAAAAATAATTCTAGCTATTTTTTTGTCCTGGAAAAAAGAAATATCAGACCCAAAAGAAATATCAGAATTTGTTACCAAATTTTATAGCAATCTTTATACCTCTAAATGACATCTGTGAAAAATGTATTGCTATAATTAAACATCGTATTACAATTACTGATCGTGAATTTAGTCAAATTTGTGACGCTGATTTGTCAATAGATGAAATTAATCAAGCTCTGCACTCAATGAATAAAGGTAAATCCCCTGGTATCGACAGGCTTTCAGTAGAATTCTATCTCCACTTCTGGGATTTTATTAAATTGCCTTTATTTTATATGTATAAGGAATGCATCAGTCAGGGAGAAATTACCTCTATGAAACAGGGAGTTAGGCTATATCCCTTATACCCAAGTCAAGCAAGGACCCTTTATTAATTGACAATTGGCGGCCTATTACTACGTTCATACTCAAAAAAATTATTGTAGCTCTTTGTTCAATTTCATTAATTAAAATGAGCATATACGACACAACCCTTCATAGAAATGATTCTAGCTTAATTTCATTAAATGTAATCAATGTAATTTAAAAAAAAATTGGTTTACCAAATTTTTTTTAATTGAGTCAACATGAATATTTTTCGTTCGTCTTAACCGGATGTCACTCAAAAAATGAATTTTGGCCTCTTGTTAAAATAATTAATTAAAATAAGCAAAAGTAACACGATTGTTTAATATTGTCACAACTTAATTTAATTGTGTTCAATCAACCTAATTCATTTGTGTGAAAACTACATGAATCATTGTTGTTGACATCTAACAGTGGATCTGTAGTTCCCAGCATGCTTTGCAAGGGACTGCATTAAGAGGGTCAATTTAGGGAAAAAGTGTTATTTTATGTGTTTTTCAGTAAATGGAAAGATGTTGTTAGTTAATGTTAGTGTTTAAACTTAGAGGACTTTCTGTAATGTTTTTGAATTTTGTGGTTACCATTATGCAGAAGAGTGGCGACTGCACTCTATATATACAGTGAGGAAAATAAGTATTTGAACACCCTGCTATTTTGCAAGTTCTCCCACTTAGAAATCATGGAGGGGTCTGAAATTGTCATCGTAGGTGCATGTCCACTGTGAGAGACATAATCTAAAAAAAAAAAATCCAGAAATCACAATATATGATTTTTTAACTATTTATTTGTATGATACAGCTGGAAATAAGTATTTGAACACCTGTCTATCAGCTAGAATTCTGACCCTCAAAGACCTGTTAGTCTGCCTTTAAAATGTCCACCTCCACTCCATTTATTATCCTAAATTAGATGCACCTGTTTGAGGTTGTTAGCTGCATAAAGACACCTGTCCACCCCATACAATCAGTAAGAATCCAACAACTAACATGGCCAAGACCAAAGAGCTGTCCAAAGACACTAGAGACAAAATTGTACACCTCCACAAGGCTGGAAAGGGCTACGGGGAAATTGCCAAGCAGCTTGGTGAAAAAAGGTCCACTGTTGGAGCAATCATTAGAAAATGGAAGAAGCTAAACATGACTGTCAATCTCCCTCGGACTGGGGCTCCATGCAAGATCTCACCTCGTGGCATAGGCGCCGATTTATGTTTTCCTCCGTGGGTGCTCATGGGCGCACGCCAAAAAAAAAAGTAGTCAAAAAATGTTTGCATTTCAGAACCTTAGGAAATGGACAACGGCCGACACGAACACACCTATTTACTTGATAATAAAGCCGTAAAGTAGGCTATCTTTCAACTCAGGACAGCGCACTTCTCACAAATACAGACAGGATTGGAGATGAAATGTTTAACTGACACGTAACCGCGATCAGCTAAGCATTTCACAACATTGTTTTCTTCAGTTTTGTTGACAACTTTACCATCTCCACTAGCTATTATTTTCTTCAACTCCTCAGCATCCATCTCGACGACTGCAAGCAGATCGCGCGCGCGGTTATGATGACTTTTTAAAAGTGAAAGTAGGTAGAGACTCCTGGGAGGGTGTGGGCTCAAATAAACTGATGTGGATTTTAAATTATTTTATTAACTTGAAATACAGGCATATTTTTGTAGATGTGTTCCTAAAAATGTGCATATATTTTTACGTTTGCACGTGATTGTTTTAAACCCGTGTTTCCCCCGTGTCCGACCCGACCCGCACCCGTTTGAGCAAAATTTGCGGGTCACCCGTCGGGTACCCGAACCAGTGCAGGACTCTGTCACACAAGTCCACACAGTAAAAATTTGATTTGTTGACTGTGTACAGAGCGGGGTCACTAAAGAGGCGTTTTCATCCGAGAAACGCTGTGATTGGTGGATAGGATATGGAGCAGGCGACTGACAGCGACATAACCAATCACAGTGTGACAGACGCTTTAGCACCAACTGCAATGTTTAATTTTAAATAAATGTAGCCAACTGGCAGTCCGGCACACGTGGGTGCTCGGTATTTTCCGTGGGTGCTCGAGCCCCGGAGCACCCACGGTATCGGCGCCTATGCCTCGTGGGGTCTCAATGATCCTAAGAAAGGTGAGAAATCAGCCCAGAACTATGCGGGAGGAGCTGGTCAATGACCTGAAAAGAGCTGGGACCACCGTTTCCAAGGTTACTGTTGGTAATACACTAAGACGTCATGGTTTGAAATCATGCATGGCACGGAAGGTTCCCCTGATTAAACCAGCACACGTCAAGGCCCGTCTTAAGTTTGCCAATGACCATTTGGATGATCCAGAGGAGTCATGGGAGAAAGTCATGTGGTCAGATGAGACCAAAATAGAACTTTTTGGTCATAATTCCACTAAACGTGTTTGGAGGAAGAAGAATGATGAGTACCATCCCAAGAACACCATCCCTACTGTGAAGCATGGGGGTGGTAGCATCATGCTTTGGGGGTGTTTTTCTGCACATGGGACAGGGCGACTGCACTGTATTAAGGAGAGGATGACCGGGGCCATGTATTGCAAGATTTTGGGGAACAACCTCCTTCCCTCAGTTAGAGCATTGAAGATGGGTCGAGGCTAGGTCTTCCAACATGACAATGACCCGAAGCACACAGCCAGGATAACCAAGGAGTGGCTCTGTAAGAAGCATATCAAGGTTCTGGCATGGCCTAGCCAGTCTCCAGACCTAAACCCAATAGAGAATCTTTGGAGGGAGCTCAAACTCCGTGTTTCTCAGCGACAGCCCAGAAACCTGACTGATCTAGAGAAGATCTGTGTGGAGGAGTGGGCCAAAATCCCTCCTGCAGTGTGTGCAAACCTGGTGAAAAACTACAGGAAACGTTTGACCTCTGTAATTGCAAACAAAGGCTACTGTACCAAATATTAACATTGATTTTCTCAGGTGTTCAAATACTTATTTGCAGCTGTATCATACAAATAAATAGTTAAAAAATCATACATTGTGATTTGTGGAATTTTTTTTTTTAGATTATGTCTCTCACAGTGGACATGCACCTACGATGACAATTTCAGACCCCTTCATGATTTCTAAGTGGGAGAACTTGCAAAATAGCAGGGTGTTCAAATACTTATTTTCCTCACTGTATATATATATATATACACTGCTCAAAAAAATAAAGGGAACACTTTTTAATCAGAGAATAGCATCAAGTCAGTTAAACTCCTGGGATATTGATCTGGTCAGTTAAGTAACAGAGGGGGTTGGTAATCAGTTTCAGCTGCCTTAGTGATAATGAAATTAACAGCAGGTGCACTAGATGGGCAACAGTGAGACAACCCCCAAAACAGGAATGGTTTTACAGGTGGAGGCCACTGACATTTTTTCCCTACTCATCTTTTCAGACTGTTTTTCACCAGTTTTGCATTTGGCAAGGGTCAGTGTCACTACTGGTAGCATGAGGCGATACCTGGACCCTACAGAGGTTGCGCAGGCAGTCCAGCTCCTTCAGGATGGCTCATCAATACGTGCCATCCCATACACAAAAGAAATATATGTAAATATATTTTAAAGTGTCAAAAATATATGTGGCATATATTCCAAATACATTGACGTTGTCCACTTATATTTATCATTTTGAAATATATTCTGAAATATAACAAAAATATATGATGTTAAGTGTGAAATATATTTACATTTATAACATGTAATGTAAAATATATGACAAAATATATGGTCATAAAATGTTTAGCTTGCTAAAGAAGGGTCGAAAATGTATTTTGATCATAGTAATTCCTCTACCTTTTCCCCTATACACAACAGTAGGCTACCATATTTCACTACTGCATTATGACACACAGCTATAATAAATACTGTACTTACATTTAAATGACTGCAATGTAAAATGACAGATAGTTGCTTTCCTAGGACTATTAGGCCATATTAGGTGGCACGTACCTAACACTAAATGCAATTATTAGATTTATTGTTGTTTTATTGACATCTTTCCTGAAGTCATTTAAATATTGAAAATATGCACAATATTTATGATGCAAGTATAACAATGATACTCCAACAGTGAAGTGCACTTAAACAATAGATAGAACTCGGTGTCTAACACTGCATACACACACTATTAAATAACTGTATTCAATTCTGTAAAAATAGGGGAAAAGAACTCTGCATTCTGTGTGTTATTTCCTACATAAAATTGTCATTTTAGGCCAATAAAGTCAGTTAAGGGGCAGCTATGGCCTACTGGTTAGGGCTTTGGGCTTTGGGCTCGTAACCAAAAGGTTGCTGGTTCGATTCCCGACCAGTAGGAAAAATGTGGGTGGGTGAAGTAGAGCACTGCTCTCCCATGCCCACATCCACAGCTGAAGTGGTCTATCTAAAAAATAAATTGAAAATGTGTTGTTTGTTTGTGAAAATGTTGACTTTTTAAATTTCAAAATATATTTACATATATTTAACTAAAATATATTTATTGGGCCAATTTCAAATATTTGCATATATTCCAAAAATATATTCTGAAAATATATTTCAAATACATTTCTTTTCTGTATTCATGAAGCTGCTGCCGCGTTTACACTATTGGATGTTAATATCCAATATAGGATATGTAGCCTATATTGTTTATTCCTGCTTCTTTTTTTACTTTCTGAATTATATATATATAAAAAAAAGAATGTATAAATGAATTTCACTATATATAGTCTAAAGTATGAAAGAAATGTATGTACAGTTTTATAATTGACACAACATCATTAAAGGGATAGTTCACTTTGAAATTAATTTTTGATATGTTTTAGCTTACCTCAAGGGCATCCAAGATGTAGGTGTCTTTGTTTCCGCAGTAGTTTCAATTTTGATATTTTTAGGTCAAACCGTTCTTGTCTGTCAGTCATATAATGCAGGTCGATGGTCACTGTCTCAAAACACAAGCACAGAGTCCAAATTAAAACAATTCCCCATCGTCCAAATGAAACAATTCCCCATCATAAGTACACATTGATGGCCTAAGACACGAAACGAGCGGTTTGTGTGAGAAAACGAACAGTATTTATATCGTTGTTATTTCTTGAAAACAGCACACGTCCAAATGATCTGACGGCGCGGGCGGGTATAGATATATACATAGATGTCGCCTTGGCTACGGTTTCGTTCCAATGAACTGCAGTAGCGAAAGGTTCTTTTCAAAGAGCGAGGACGCGCTGGCCCAGGCCTGGCCCAGTGTCCCGTTGTACGCTTTCCCCCCAATCTCTATGCTGCCTCAGGTATTAGCGAAGATCAGGGAAACGCGCTGCGCAGTGCTCCTCATAGCCCCGCACTGGGAGAACCAACCCTGGTTCCCGGAGCTGGTGAACATGTCAGACGCAGCCCCGTGGCCGATTCCGGTGAGGAGAGACCTTCTCTCTCAAGCCCGAGGGTCAATTCTGCATCCCCATCCAGAGCACTGGTCTCTGCATGCGTGGGTAATCAACGAATATTCGTTGATCTGCCAGAAGGGGTAGTTAACACGATCTCGCAGTCCAGAGCCCCCTCGACGAGGCGGCTCTATGCGTCTAAATGGTCAGTGTTTAATAAATGGTGTACAGGGAAGAGTTTGAACTCTCAGTCCTGTGAAGTTCCACAGGTTCTGAACTTCCTCCAAGAGCTCTTGGACGCGGGCAGGTCCCCCTCCACGCTCAAGGTGTATGTTGCGGCGATTGCTGCGTTCGCCGACTCGGCGCGCGGCCGCGCACTTGGAAGAAACGAACTTGTTACCCGTTTCCTGCGAGGCGCCAGGAGGCTGAACCCTCCGCGCCCGCCTTCGGTTCCGATATGGGATCTGTCTTTGGTCCTGGAGGCCCTTAAAGCTTTTCCCTTCGAGCCGCTAGACTCTCAAATACCTCACCTTCAAAACCGTTTTTCTGCTGGCCCTCGCCTCAGTAAAACGCGTGGGTGACTTACATGCGCTATCAGTTAGCGCGTCGTGTCTCGAGTTTGGACCTAACGACTCGTTAGTCATTCTCAAACCCAGACATGGCTATGTCCCTAAAGTGTTGGGTACTCCTTTCAGAGCACAGGTTATCTCCCTCTCAGCCCTGCCGCCGGCAGCCAACGAGGTCGATAATAATCTCCTTTGCCCTGTCAGGGCGTTAAGGCTTTATATTACGCGCTCTGCAGCCTTCAGGCTCTCAGAGCAGCTCTTTGTTTCGTTTGGTGGGCGCACCAAGGGTCTCGCCGCCTCGAAACAGACGTTATCCAGATGGATAGTGGATGCTATCGCGACAGCATATGCGTCCAAAGACCTGCAGTGCCCTCTGGGCATACGGGCTCATTCCACCAGAGGCGTTGCCTCATCGTGGGCATGGTCCAGTGGGATTTCCATTTATGACATTTGTACGGCAGCAGGCTGGGCCTCCCCGTCTACATTTGTTAGGTTTTATAACCTGGAAGTTCCCGCCCTGCAGGCTAAACTTCTTGCAGTCTAAAATCATGTTCATGCCCTGCTCTTTCGCAGGCTGGATATTAGATTTGACTCTTCTGGTCGAGCCGCACTTTCAGGGAAAGCTCTTATATACAGACCGGCTGTGCCGCTCTGTTTCTCCCTATGGGTGCTTATGTACATGTGTTGGCCCGCATTGCTGGCCACCTCTCTCCCCACTCTTCACTCCCCGGGTCCCCTCCCCCTGGAGTTGTGTGTGGATGCATGGCGCGCACGGCGTTGACAAAGGGTTCCCGTAGCGTAAGTTCCTTACGCAATACGAGAGAACCTCTCGTAAGAGAACGATACTTGGTTACTCACGTAACCTCGGTTCTCTCTAGAGAGGGAACGAGTATTGCATTCCCTGCCGTGCTTGCGCCCCGAGCTCATGTCGCTTCATTCGACAGAAACCAGAGAGTTAAGCCTCCGAGCCCTGTTTTTATACGCTCTGACGCCGCCCCTTCTGGTGGGCTGTGACGCGTGACGTCA
Organism: Vimba vimba; assembly: GCA_022828995.1. Lineage (NCBI taxonomy): Eukaryota > Metazoa > Chordata > Actinopteri > Cypriniformes > Leuciscidae > Vimba > Vimba vimba. The sequence continues at coordinate 33,428,999 of CM040826.1, forward strand.
CGCGGGGCTCACTGGTAGGCTTAAGCAGTTGCCGCGCGGCAGCCAATGAGCACGCAGTATTGCCCGCTCTAGCTCTGCTGTGCCGCCTGCTGCACTGCGTTGACAAAATATGAAAAATTAAGGATAATTTTTTGGCTTCAGTATCTCGAGAAAAGATGACTTTTCCCGTAGCGTAAGTTCCTTACGCAATACTCGTTCCCTCTCTAGAGAGAACCGAGGTTACGTGAGTAACCAAGTATCGTTTTCTCACACAAACCGCTCGTTTCGTGTCTTAGGCCATCAATGTGTACTTACGATGGGGAATTGTTTAATTTGGACGATGGGGAATTGTTTTAATTTGGACTTTGTGCATGCTCTTTGAGACAGTGACCATAGACCTGCATTATATGACTGACAGACAAGAACGGTTTGACCTAAAAATATCAAAATTGAAACTACTGTGGAAAAAAAGACACCTACATCTTGGATGCCCTTGAGGTAAGCTAAAACATACCAAAATTTTATTTCAAAGTGAACTATCCCTTTAAGTTTCTCAGACTGTCTGACTTACAGCAGCATGCATGACAGACACATCCGTGGTTCTAAAGTAGGATTTGGCTATTGTTTTTTGGATAATCTATTAATATAATATTCTATACATTATCAGGCAGACAGATAATTATTTTATTTTTAGACGTTAGACAAATTAATTAATAGATTATAGCCTAATTAATGTTGCTATTAATTTATCATTTATATTAATCATATACAGTACTGTGCAAAAACCTTAGGCAAAAATGTTTTTTAAACCATTTTAAACCAAAAGTCAGTTTATATATTTTTCTATAGTGCGTCAGTAGGAAATATCAGTTTACATTTCCAAACATTCATTGATTTAGCCATTAATTGTAATTATCCAGTGAGATTTTTGTATGTACAAGGCTAATAGACTAATAAATACAGAAGAAATGTGGCAACATAAGGCACTTGTTCATACAAAAATATCACTGGATTATTACAACTAATGGCAAAAAAAAAAAAAAAAATGGAAATGTTAATGGATATTTCCTACTGACACACTACAGCAAAATATATAAATAACTGGCTTAAAACATTATTTTTGGTGGTGAAAATACTTCCATAGTGCCTAAGACTTCACAGTACTGTAATTGAATACACATAATAATAATCCTGTCATATGCAGCTAATGACATTTAAAAAATATATTTAGATAAAAATGGGACAAATAATTACATAATAATATAGTCCTAATTTAAATAAATTAATAAAAAAAAATGTAAAATTCATCCCATCAAGGTAACAGCTGCAGAATTGTCAAAAAAGTGATTACTGGTTCAGAATGACTGGTTAAAGCACCGACATATCCTGGCAAGTTCTTTAGAAATAAATAAAATAATCAAATACATTTAAAATAATATAAAATGTGTTCTGTTGCAAGGTCACATACTTATGTTTTTTTGGTTTATTGTTGAGCTGTCAAGTTGTAGTGTTGAAATGATCAGTTCCTTACTTAGGATGTCCTTTTTTGCCACACTGAAGATGGCAACCATAGGTGTGACTAAAGATTTAGGTATGCTCCCTGTCTTGCATTGTAAATGTGCAATAAATGTTGTAAAGACAGTAAAGACATTAATAATGTTTATTAAAATATTTGTATTAAATAATAGTAGTAAATAATAATTCACATTTCTGTTTTCAAAATATCTCTATTTCAATATTTCTGTAAATCAAACTCCTGATTTAAAAAAAAAAAAACATTGCACATTAAAGTAGCCCAACCATTTTCAGCTAATAATAATAATAATAATAATAATAATAAATGTTTCTTGAACACCAAATATTGAAATGCATTTTAAAATGTATTCAAACAAAAAACAGTTAGCTGAAATTGTAGTATTTATCAAATGTATGTAGTCTTGCAATTTGAAAATGTAATATAGCCATCAGTAGCTATATAAATTGTGATATAATATAACCCCAATTCAATAACCGAACAGACTCAACCTTGTCATAATCTAAACAGAAACCATTTGGGGAAAAAAGAAAAGAAAAAAATACAGCAAGGAAACAAGAAGAAAACATGCTAACCAGTCTGGCAGTCTGTTGGGATCTTCTTATAAAAATAGAAAAAAGTGCAAAAGTTAAGTAAACGTCTTTGGTAAACACTTAAGCATTAAAGCAAGGCTATATCTATCTGTCCATGTCTCTCTCTCTCTCTCTCTCTCTCTCTCTCTCTCTCTCTCTCTCTCTCTCTCTCTCTCTCTCTCTCTCTCTATGTCTATAAAGATATACACATACATGCATACATACAGAGTACTAATTAAAAATTTTCTAATGTTCTAATGTTAGTGTAAACTGTAATTAAAAATCTTAGTAACACTTCACAATAGGGTCCCATTAATTGACATTAAATGCATTTACTAACCATTTGCAAAACATTGTAGTTTTTATTCATCTTTTTTAATGTTAGTTAATAACATTACATTGTTCACTGTTAGTCAATGTTTGTTCAGGACCATTACATAATTGACATTAAAATTATTATTATTTTTATATTGACAACTGACATTAAATAAATAAAAAATAAATGCTTTTTTATTTAATTGATTTTTTTTTGTTAACTATGGAACCTTATTATAAAGTGTTACCAAAAACAAGTAAATATTATACATATACATACTATTTTAAGCCATTGCAGTGTAGCAATATAGATTGCATAGAGTTTACATAATAAATTATAAATAATAATATTTGGAAAAAAAAGCATACACTTTTAGTGTTAACAGGTAAAAGAGACCATGTTATCTACAGCTGACACAGTCAAATATTTACATTTTTAAATATTAATAAAGATAAAGCAATAGTATGTTTCTTCTCACAAACCAAGTGAAAAATTAAATAACCTACTATTTGTAACACACTTTTTGAACAATGTCAGATACAAATTAAAGGGGTGGTTGATTATGATTTCATTTTCTAACTTTAGTTAGTGTGTAATGTTGCTGTTTGAGCATAAACAACATCTGCAAAGTTAAGACACTCAAAGTTCAAAGCAAAGGAAGATATTTGCTTAAAGTAATCGCTTTTTAAGGACTACAAAAAAAATGACTGACATCTAACCCTAAAATTTACATAAACCCTGCACATGAGATTTAAAGGTAAAGACATGCGTCATTCCCATGTCTGTTACTCACATTCGTGTCTCCAATTTATATTCATTCTTAAGTTCACTGAGCATCTTCACGGCTGAATCTGAGAAGTTATTAGCAAACAGACTCAGTTCTCTCAGGTGTTCAGGGTTTGATCTCAGAGCTGAAGTCAGAGCAGCACAACCTTCATCTGTGACGCCACACCTGCTCAACCTGTGGAGAGAACAACAACATACTCTAGTATAGTACCAGTGTGGGCTTGTTTGTGTATAAAATGCCCTGTTAATCTGAAAAGGTAGAAGATTTAGAATATAAATTTGGTTGATAAGAATAAAATCTGATTCCTCCTCAGTCATCATATATGATTTAAGCCGCGTTTCCACCGCAGGAACTTTCCCCAGGAACTAGAGACTTTGGGGTGGTACTGTGTGTTTTGACTGTAGGGACCAGGGTCTAAATGAAGTTCCAGTTAAAATTTCCCCCTCAGAAAGTCCCTATATGCGAGGTAGTACTTTTTCAAAGTTCATGCAGTAGGAGTTGTTTGCTATTTGAATCAACATTGGAGTTTAAAAATACAACTAATGGACCGACGACGAGGTTCAAGATTTATTAAGCTTGTGGAGGACGAAATCCAGTGGGAGCTGGAAAGTTGCGCGCAGTCCTACGTCACCAGACTAATCTCAATACTCTTCACGGTACTTTAGACTGCGATGGAAAGGGAAAAAAGTTCCTGGGATGAATCGTTCCGAGTAATTTCAGTGGAAACTCATCTTTAGAGTCACTACAGTGTATTAAAGAATAATGTGTGACTATCAGAGAAGTTATCATACTTCAGTATCTCCAGTTTACAGTGAGGATGTTTCAGTCCGGCACAGAGAAGAGTCACCCCTTTATCTCCTACATCATTAATAGACAGATTGAGTTGTCTCAGAGGTGAGGGCTTTGATCTCAGAGCTGAAGCCAGAGCAGCACAACCTTCATCTGTGACGCCACAGTGACGCAACCTGTACAAAACAATACATTTGTGTTCAAGAGTAGACAGGAAACCATTTTAGAAAATGAAGCATTCTCAGCATTGATTCTGAATGCAATAAAGATACCAAAGATCCCTTTTTGTTTTAATCAACAATTGTTCAAAATGCAAGTACAGCCACCTATCAGGTCATGTGATACAATGCATGAAATCAGCATTAACTTATACAGATTTTAAAAGATCCAATCATAAACCTGATGTAAATGCACCTAACACACATTATGATGTTTTCAAATGCTATACAATTGTGATCCAATCAGAAAAAAACCTGTTGATGGCAGGTGTAAAAGGGACCATAGAGATGATCTTACTTCAGTATCTCCAGATTACAGTGAGGATCTTTCAGTCCATCAGAAAGACAACTCACACCCAAATCTCCCAGTTTATTATCAGTCAGATCCAGTTCTCTCAGGTGTGAGGGGTTTGATCTCAGAGCTGAAGTCAGAGCACCACAACCTTCATCTGTGACGCCACAATCATGCAACCTGTAGAGAACAATGACACCATAATTTCATCATCAGGCTACATCAGGCAGAGTTTAAGATCATTCTTTTCACTTCATTGCTTTGATCTCACCAGTAAAATAAAGTGTGTATGTGAGAGGTAGAGGTTGTGTGGCAGTGCACACAATTTCTAAGTTTAGTTTTTGTAAATCCAACTGTAAGACTGGAAAAACTGGAAGAGAGGGCTACTCTATGAGAAAACAAAGGAAATTAACATTTGAACTCTCTTGCTATATTACTATCCCCACACGATCACACTTGAGTTGATCACCTCCCAATTTACACATCATTCCCTTCACCCATCCCTACCTGAATTCACCCAAAAATATATGTTTTAATATGAACAATTATCATATAGTATTATACATGTTTGGTATCATTTGAAATGTCTCAGTGCGACTGGTACAAAGGTCTCATTCCCACAGAAGTAAACCAAAAAGGTAATAAGGTGTGGAGAGTTTAGAGTTATCTTGTTAACTGCTGTGGGTGTGCCCCCATGTAAATCAACTTCTGTAAGTAAGTCTGGATGGTGACGGTTTTATTCTGACTGATGCTGAAATTGTTTTCCCAAGTAGATTAAACGGATTCGTATGTTCCCGCAAGTTTTGCATCAGATTAGTGACGACTAATATTTGGCGCTAATTCAAGTGTACTTGGTTTGCAAAGACAAGAAGTGAATTTCCGTTTAGGGCAGCAAAAGTGCTTCTTGACCAACCTAAATCTGGGTGTGTCTTACCTCTGTTTTGATTTAATGTTACTTTAGATAAGTGTACGTGGGAAATCACGGCATGGCCAATCCAAAGCTATTATAAGAGAAGTAAAGTTGGTTGACTTATCTGTAGTAGTGGCCATACCTCTACTGAAGTAAACGTTAAATTAAATTCAAGTGAATGCAGTTCCATGGGGGCTATACCAAAGTATCTTTGATTGTGTAAGCGTGAATGTGACCGATCTCAGGTATAGCAATTACCTCTGTTTGGTGACCAAAACTGACGAGCTTGTGTACGTGAGACCTGCGTTTAAACAGAATACGTGAGGACCCCTGAGCGACATAGTTTCCTAATTTCAATGGGTAAAACATAATTAAAGAGTTAAATAGAACAATCAAATGTATTGCTAAACTATTACATAATTGACCAATAACCAATTGGCAATCTAACTTAAATTTGAGGTTGTGATAAAATGGAGTCAGATAAAAGCTTAAATGGAATCGAATTACTTTACTAATTGCCACGTGGAAAGACAGTAGCGCGCAGAGACCTTCACCCATTATCGGAAAACTGCCTTTTGGCCGATTTATACGGGCTTACACAACTGTGAGCATGAGAGGCGACATACAGTACACACATTGTGTGTGAGAGAGACGATCTCACCTGAGTATCTCTATTATACAGTTAGAATCCACCAATCCAGACAATAGCTCAAGCACTCCAGAATCTCCTAGTTCATTCCAAGACAGATCCAGTTCTCTCAGGTGTTCGGGGTTTGATCTCAGAAATGAAGCCAGAGCAGCACAACCTTCATCAGTGACGCCACACTTCCTCAGCCTGTACAAGGAACAATGACACTCTTCACTCTCAGTTCAGAACACAAAAATAAGATTTTACTATATCTGCAGTACTCTTCTAATTGAAAAAATAGAATTAAGAACTGAGAAAGGGTTTTGAAGGTTAATGGATAGTTCCTAAAAATAAAATAAAAAGCCATACAAATTTGGGATGACATGAGGGTGAGTAATAGCCTGACTTCGTCATCCTCATATTCTAGGCAGAATGTGAGTCTGATACTGCTCCATAGGGCTTTGATTATGAGGCGTGTCTTAACCATAGACTGTAAAAAATAGTCTTAACCGAACCAGGAAAAAAAAAAACTCTGCACTCAATTGGATAGACCTACAACCAATCAGAGCAACGCAGTGAGCGATGCATAGTCGTCAACACAGCTCAACTGCACAAACGCAGGAAGAAGTAGTAAAGTAATGAGTAAAGTAATAATAAAGCACTCCATGAGTGCGACCAAAGGAGAAACCACAATGACCACAGGATTTTCATTGCGTCCCATCTTCTTAGCGACCATCGGAGTCAGCTGATAAATTAAACTGAATCCAATAGGAAGGACGGCAAACACATCTTTCTGATCAACAAATGCCTTGATTGCGGTTCTCTGTTCGTCTTTTAAAATTAATGCGCTGTCGATTTCTTTTATAACAGACGCGATAGCGGAATCTAAACATCTCAGTTCTCCAGCTGCAGTCATCTTTGTTGAAAACCAACTCAACCCAAGCGCTCTTTGGTGACGTGGGTGATTACGTAACCGCAGATCATCTGTCCATCATCGATTAAAGCCCGCCCTAGCAATTTGATTGGCTCGGCCTTCTGGGAGCCGAGCATAATTACTCCTCAATGGATTGAGTCCAGACCGAACTTCCCGACCAAAAAATGTTGTGGGCGGGGTTCGGACTGGCACCCAGGCTAGGTGAGTAAATGACAGAATTCTAATTTTGAGGTGAACTACCCAATTAATATAATTTAATGCATTTTATTCAAATGCACTACTGTGATTTAAAAATTAAACGAGAACCCAGTGATATTACCACAATATCTCCAGTTTACAATGTGGATCCTTCAGTCCAGCAGAGAGCAAATTCACACCTCTAACGCCTAGTTTATTATCAGTCAGATCCAGTTCTCTCAGGTGTGAGGGGTTTGATCTCAGAGCTGAAGCCAGAGCAGCACAACCTTCATCTGTGACGCCACAGTGACTCAACCTGTACAGAACAAAACGTTATGTTTTTTGCACTTTTAATCTGAAGTTGCTAAAAAATCATTTACTTGAGAAATTGATTTATTTGAACACATCAACAATCATCCTGTAACTTCCTATTAATTTAGATTTCTGATCATCACTTTATTTAGGGATTATTGGTTAACTAATTTTAACTAATTCTGCTTAATCGGTTAAGAATTTCCCAAAATGTGCATCACTAGATGGCAGAATGCAATTAATCAACACTTAAAAACATTTTCTTCTATAGAATGTAGAAAAAAATACTTTAAATCAGCTCATCAAACTAAACAAAGTCACCAGTTTCATAAAATGAACCATTGCAGTGATTGCTTTTAGATTTACTTACTTAACTGATTTTAATTCTTTAACCACAGACAGCAGCTTCAGAACTACTTCATCTGAAGAATTTCCTTTTCCAATTAAACTGTTTGGTTCAAATGTATCCATATCATGCTCTGATGTCAATAACACAAAGACTAAAGCTGACCACTGAGAACAGGAGAGTTTAGCCTCACATAATTTTCCAGATTTCAGAAACTGTTGCATTTCCTCCACTATTGAGCGATCACCCAGTTCATTGAGACAGTGGAAAAGATTGATAGATTTCTCTGGAGAGTCAATGATCCTGATCTTCTCCTTGATGTACTCAATTGTTTTCTCATTACTGTCAAAGTTGCCTCTTGTCAGTGTCCTTAGTCCTTGAAGGAGAATTTGATGAGACTCCACTGACAGACCCAGAAGGAACCGCAGGAAAAGGTCCAGATGTCCATTTTTACTCTTTAGAGCCTCATCCACAGCTCTCTGATGTACATCTGATAAAGTATACTTCAGAAACATGGATAAGTCAGAAAACTCCCTAGAGAAAACCTGTGAGCTATTTTTTTTATAAAAGAGGTGCACATATAGAGCTGCTAGATGTTCCTGAACACTCAGATGAACAAAGCAGAAGACTTTCTTCTGATACAAGCCAAACTCCTCTCTGAAGATCTGAGTGCACAATCCTGAGTAAACTGATGCTTCTGTCACATCAATGCCACACTCTCTCAGGTCTTCCTCATAGAAGATCACATTGCCTTTCTCAAGCTGCTGAAAAGCCAGTTTCCCCAGTTTGAAGATCAGGTCTTCATCTGTCACGTTCTTCTCATAGTCCTTCTCATGTTTGATGTTGGTCTGAAGGATCAGGAAGTGTGTGTACATCTGAGTGAGAGTCTTGGGAATCTCTCCAGTCTCTGCTTCGCTCAACATCTTCTCCAGAACAGTGGCTGAGATCCAGCAGAACACTGGGATGTGGCACATGATGTAGAGGCTCCTTGATGACTTCAGGTGTGTGATGATTATATTGGCCAGACTCTGATCACTGATTCTCTTCCTGAAGTATTCCTCCTTCTGTGGATCATTGAAGCCTCGTACCTCTGTCACTCGATGCACACACTCAGAGGGGACGAGATCGGCTGCTGCTGGTCTGGAGGTGATCCAGATGAGAGCAGAGGGAAGCAGATTCCCCACAATGAGGTTCGTCAGCAGCACGTCCAACGAGGTCTCTTTGGTCTGATCCCGTAGAATCTCATTGTTGTGAAAGTTTAAGGGAAGACGACACTCATCCAGACCATCAAAGATGAACAACACTTTATATTTGTCACTGGATATTTCAATTTCTTTGCTTTCAGGGAAAAAGACATGAAGAAGATCTGAAAGACTGAGTGTTTTGTCCTTCATCAAGTTGATCTCTCTGAAAGGAAGAGGAAATATGAGCTGGACGTCCTGATTCTCTTTCTCTTCAGCCCAGTCCAGGATGAACTTCTGCACAGAGACTGTTTTTCCAATGCCAGCGACTCCCTTTGTCAGGACAGTTCTGATGGGTTTGTCTTGTCCAGGTAAAGGTCTAAAGATGTCATTGCATTTGATCGGTGTGTCCTCTGTTGCTGCTCTTCTGGATTGTGTCTCAATCTGTCTCACCTCATGTTCATTACTGATCTCTCCACTCTCACTCTCTGTGATGTAGAGCTCTGTGTAAATCTCATTCAGGAGTGTTGGGTTTCCCTGCTGTGCTGTTCCTTCATACAGACACTCAAACTTCTTCATCAGACTTGATCTAAATGTGTTGAGGACTTCATGGCTGTAAAATTAAAATACCACATTATTACACAAGTCTAAGTGGTCCACGTTTTAAAGCAGTTGAAGTGTAATGAATTACTGATTTCAATTATTGATCATATCATTGATTATAAACTATATGATGAATCTTTGCAGTATCAAAACCTTGTACATTACCTGTCGCCAGGATGCATGCTTTCATTAAAGTCTTGTGGTTGATTCATAGACTCGTCATATTTCATTTTCTTACAGACGGGTTCAGTAACATCTGGTCTGGATTGCAGGATTCGCCTTAAACAGCATGAAGAGGATAAATAATCAAATACTTTCATATTTTGAATTGATACTACAGTTCAGATGCTGTTGTTTTATTAGAAATAAAAAATTTATAGTTTCGAGTGGAGATAAAATGATGGTAAACACACATTGAATGTGCCCAATTTCTATGTAGCTTGGCCATAAACAGTTGATACAGTGAGGTTAATAAACTAGTATTTGATGGAAAAAATGTTTATACTAATTATTAGTAATAAAAGCAATAATACTCAAATTAATAAACCACAATATAGACAATGTAACACTTTTAGTACATACTGAAATTAAAAGTAACACCTGAGATTTGGCTGTGTTTCTTCACCCTTAAGTCCGGGTGGATGATTCATAGACCAGTCACTCTTCATGGATACATCGCTGGGGTTTGGAGAATCTGATCTCTCCTGCTGGACTGAACTGTAATACAGCAAACAACAGGGCTTGGTGACATCAGCTGAAAATTGAAGTCGTTTCAGAGGCAAAGAAACTTTAGATTTATATATTTTTATGATTTGCAGAATTTTTTTAATACTAATTATTATTATTAATAAAATCAACTTACAGTAAATTAATAAACCACAATATAGACAGTGTAACACTTTTAGTACATAATGAAATTAAAAGTAACACCTGAGATTTGGCTGTGTTTCTTCACCCTTAAGTCCGGGTGGATGATTCATGGACCATTCACTCTTCACGGACACACTGCTGGGCTCTGGAGAATCTGATCTCTTCTGCTGGACTGAACTGTAATACAGAAAATAGGGCTTGGTGACATCAGCTGAAAAGTTAAGTTGTTTGAGAGGCAAAGAAACTTTATATATTTTGATGCATTGCTGAGTCTTTTTTAATTGTATGTTGTCTTTATTGAGAGTACCTGCATCCTGGTGAAAAATCTCTATCTTCATTTTTTTGTACATGACTCATTCTGTCCTCATGGAGCTGCACTCGTGCATCTGATATACATCTGATCTCCTCCACTTACTATGAATAGAAATGACAGAAACACTGATTAAGACACACTAAACACTACCACAGTAATTCAACTACAAATGTAGCTACCTGGAATTTTATGAACCTGAATGTTGTTATCAATGTTGTTATTGGGGTCAACTGAACTTAGTCAGAACACATCCCATTATACATCCTCCTGAGAGCCAGAAAAAAAGTTTTTTGAATTCATTACATAGTTTAAAGCATGGGGGGGTTGGGTCATTTTACAAAATGACCCAACTTAACTGGAAATGGGGTTGTATTATGTAATTTTGAAAGTGGTATAGGCCTATGTGTACAATTTGGAGAATATGGTCAATGAAAGGATGCTGTGTCAAAGCACAGTTCGAACATCATACGTAACCATTGCAAACTAACCTTACAGCAAATGCAGAAAGAAACAACTGAAAATAGTTAGTTTTAGTTTAAATGAAAAAAAATAAAAATAGAGGGTATGCTACACAACAAACATGTAATTAATTATGAATGCTTATAACGTGATTTAAACTCAAAACCCCCAAATTAAAATGGACAAGATTAAGATTAGGTTCATAATATTTTGATAACTGTCATCGGCCTCAGTACTCAAGTTACCAAGAGCTGTAACAGCGATTGATTTTGTACAATGGAGGCTCGCCACAATTTACCAAAATATGTTCCACCATATATAGGCTACAAGCAATATTCACTCGTGCTGTTGTGAATAAGAAAGAGCTTTGATACTCACTCTTTATTCCATCTTAACAGTGTGACGCAGTTCTTTTTGGTAGGCTAAAATGTCCGTCTCCCAACAAAGATAAACTTTAACATTAGATTTGGACTTTGGTCAAAGAGCAACAGTGGAATAAACCATTGCCGCTTCAGAGGGGAGCTTTCACTAATAAATCTGACTGTCAGTGTTTTACCACAAGGACATAACTAAACTAAATAACCAAAAGTAAAAATCTAAAAGTTGTTTTGGAAATCAATTTAGATTTTTTAAGAGGCTTATCACAGAAATGTTTGAAATTATTTGTATTATAAAACTTGCGTAGCTGCTCAACCACAGAGCCACATAAATTATTGCAATTATTAAAATATTCCTTACTATAATCCTTACTTTGGATTTAAGTATTTAGGTCTAATTGCTTGTTTTGATGTATTGTTCAACACAGGCCAGCTGACAGTCTTGCCTGGGCCCGGGACGAGATAATCTTAGATGGGGCCCCACGTGCCCAGATCTCTCCTTTTCCCTTGCTCTTCCTCTATATGTTAACAAATACAACTTTTGATTTCAATAATGTAGGCTATTAGTAGCCTGAATATTAAAATTAAAATTGATATTAACAATGCCGTAGAAGTGCAGTTTATTAATATGTATGTGTTAATCTGTTCATTAGTATGTTAACTAATGTAGTTAACTAGAGTTTAATAAATGGAAGATTATTGTAAAGTGTTACCGATAATTATTTATTTATTTTTTAATTTTTTTTATACACCAATTCAGTGTTGGACAGCAGTGGCGGTTCTAGACCACAGTAACTGGGGGGGCCAGGCAGGGGCCACTTGTGTTTTTAGGGGGCACACCTTTAACATTCATCTTAACCTATTTTCAGTATTATTTCAAGTCATTTTTCACCATGTCATGCATGACTGCAATCTCTAGAAAAAGCTAATAAATTATATTAGCTAAACTAATAAAACAATTTCAATTCAAATTAATGTTTCATTATGTTTAATTGTAGTGTGATATAATGATCAATAATAACACATTTTTAGCATCTAAGCACATCTAGGCACTTTTTTACACCTGGGGTGGGCGATATGGCAATAATATCATATCACGATTTTTTTTCAGGAAAATCGCGATTTTATCACGATTCTTTTTTCATGTTGGTTTTACTATTTTGCAAGTGACTGAGCATTACAGCCAAACTAATGTCCCTATTTTAAAAACAAAGCCTTATAGGTAACAAAATATAAAATAAAAAAGAATGGCAGACATTTAGGCCAAAGTGGCGAAGATAAAAAATCTTTGTCATTATTTTCTTTGTTATTAAAAATTAAGAACAGAGATACATATTACACATACACAACTTAATATACAAATGAAATAAACAGTGCTTTATTTTTTCAGCTATAGGTGTATTTAACAGTAGAATTGATTTTAATTAATGAATGAAAGCAGCACACTTATTGTTCTTCTTAGGTTTTCTTCTTCTTCTTATTATTATTATTATTCCCGGGAGATAAATTTTGGCCAGCTCCTGCGCCTAGGCCCTTTGAGACAGAGACACCGTTCCAACTTTAAAACGTCCGGTCAGTACCGGTGTAAGTTGCTCGCGAAGATGACATCACGATCCATGTCGTTCGTCCGCAATATTGGATTGAACAGAAAGCGAAACTAAATTTTCACAGGTCACAAATTTGGTCCGAACTTCACGAAACTGGACGTACATGATCCTTGGACCAAGCCTCACAAAAGTTACTAGAAGGATTTTTGATTTTCGGAAGCGTTTGCCCGTCACAGCCAAACGAAATCAGCGGCATAGTCGCCAAACAGGAAGTCGTCCATATATCAGGAACTCTGTCACATATCGAAACCGAACTTTGTACATGAACTCGGGACTCCAATGTGAGGAAGCACAAGATCTGAATTTTTTTGTATTTTTTTTTTATTTCAGGCTAATTGACAAACCCATTTACCTATGTCTATGCAAAAGTTTCACCTCACACTTTTAATGTTAATGCATTTAGACAGTAGGTGGCACTGTTGTATTACATTTCACAGATCTGCCAAGTCAGTGTATAGACTGCATTCGTTTTTACTAGGTTTGTCTTAAAGGGACAATGTGGAGAAATTGTGTTTTTGTCAAACAGCGACCCCTAGAGTCGCTGTGGAATACTTGCACTGTCGTAAATACCCCTCTACCCCCCCCCCCCCCCCCCCCCCCCACCCTGTACACCGGTACCTTCGTCGGGCATGGAACAGGCACACAGACTCCAAAGACATGATTATTGCAATTTATCTAGTTTGCAAATTGTGCTTGTTTATTTACAACCTCTACGTCAGGCTTATTTATGTCCTGATATTTATGTGAGATATTGAAAACTGTTCTCATGATAATCGCAAGAATCAACGTCAACAGCGTCGTCTGATATCCCTCAGGACTACGTGATAAATACACCTCACAACACCTGAGTTCAGCTGGCAAACTAGTTCGTGAGGCAAGCTAGGCAATAAAACATAACGCAAAAAACATGTAAGAGAACGAGTGTTTGTTGTCTGTTAACAGCTCTGATAATCGAAAGCTAGCTAGACATAGGCTATGTGGAAATTATTGGACTGGTCTAATTATCAGCAATGGATGAATGAACAGCATGTAAAAAAATGATATACTACAAGCAAGCGCAACAACATACAACATAGAATGCAAACAAGTTTACAAATAAGAGATTTATTTACTGGCCACTTAATGCGTTTTCTCAGATCGGATAGCTATCTGATTTATCAAAACGATTCCATTTACACCTGGTCACAAATGTGTTTTTGCGAAACGGATTTAAATCCGATCTTCAGTTCTCGCGCTATATGCAGATTTAATGGAGTGCACGTCACCGAAAGCAACAGATATGAGCTGCATTTTATTGATCATCAGCTAAAATTTCAAAATCAAAGACCGCAATAAGAGAGAGCAGCAGCAACAGCCCTGGTAAGATCATTTAGTTTCTTTACTTTTAATGATGATGATGATTGTGTGTTAAGCATCTGCGACTTAGTTTCACTTTGATTTGCGATAGTTTGCACGTTGGCTTGATGAATTGATGCTCAGCTTCTCATCTGCGGTGATGCGTGTTCCAGCGCGTCATCATATCTGGCAATAACATATATAACACGCTTTCACACGGTTTTTGTATTATTTATTTTGTAGCATTTTTGGGAGGAGTACAATTTACATATGTGGTTTCAACAACCAGATGCATTTACACTTGTTCAGTTACGTCTGGAATGCGTCTCAGACCTCCTCCTGAAGTGGTTTGAGCGATCGGATTCAAATCCGTCTTGAATGCGTTTTGGAGGGCATTTACACCTGTTTTTTTCACGATCGGATAGCTATCCGATCTGAGAAAACGCATGAAGTGGCCAGGTCTAAACACAACAGCCCCCATGACAAAAACATACGCACGAAAGCCGAAAACAAACGCTGGTTGGCATCTCACGTCCATATAAACGCTCACGTCCGAATTTGAGGAAGTGGTGGGGGAAGTGACGTATGCCGTAAAGCAGTCGAATTTTGTAGTTCTTTTTGTGCTCTGGTTACTACCCGAACCCCGAAGTTACATAGTGCCAGTAAAAGCGATACAGACCCCGTCAGGCTATGGCAGACGTGTCATTCAACCTATTGTAAGTCGATGTACCATCACAAGGGTCTTGGAAATATATTATGAAGGTTGAAAAGTTACACGTTGTGGCTTTAATAAATGCAGGGCCTGAATTTCGTTTTTTGCATCGGTCTAATTTAATCATCTTCATTTATTAATATATACAGATTTGTATGCATGAATTGCACATTTCCAGTTCTCAAAACAGTTAATAACAACAACAAAAAAAACTTTATACAAAATACATCATGCTCTTCTTCGCTAACCGAACAAACAATTCATTGTCTGTGGCTGTGTTTGTGCGCACGGGAAATATGCTGCGCATAACAATAGAAAACAAGGAGAAATGCGCAGTCACATGCTCAAACAATCAACAACGTCGCTCTAGAGGTGCGTTGTGGACTGCGAAGTGGACTTCACAGGATTTTCCGCCATCTTAAGTAAGATTCCAATCCGAAGGGAGCGAACATGTTCAGTTCAAAGGGCACTGCGCACGGCATAGGGAATAAGGGAACATCGATACATCACTTCACAGGAAGTGGAGAGCGATGATCACCCAACTGTCATTTCGCGCACCACGTCATCACCAGTCAGAACGGTCATAACTAACGATGGAGGAGTTTACGTATGTAAGTATTCATACATTTCGCCATTGTTATACAAATGACAGTATTTTAACGGTTATTGTTGTGAATATTACATATACTACTTTTGATGATTATAATTTACCTCAGTGAATGCAGCCAGCTTAGCTAGTTTGTGAAGTAAAGTGATTTTATTTTAGGTAGTTGTAAAATACTGCAATATAATTGTAAATATATAATATAATAATTAAAATTAAAAAATGAATGTAGTCCTATATATATTTATGTTATATCATAATCTGCGCGACCCCGTCGTTGACTTTCTATGATGACGTTTGCAGGGCGTTTCAAATGAGTGGTTATTGTCAGTAAAGTCCACTTCAACTGATATACCGTGCTCAGGGAGTAGGGGAGCAGTGAACACTGCATATGGACCCTGTCGAATGGAACGCACCTTAGATGTGTAAAAACAAGTGGAAAGCGCGAGCGCGCCGCTCTCTCCTTTCCACAAGCGCTTGCTGTCCCGTGGCGTCTGTCGTTGCTATGCAACCATGAACTGCGCTCTCCATGATGACAAGGAAGTATCAGCAAAAGATTAATTGATTTCTAGCCCCTGCATTAGCTTTACTACTAGATATATTTATGGAGATGAAAAATAATAAGGCGCCCTGTACAGCTATGATCAGCTGTTCGGCCGAGCATTCAATGTTGTTACGCTGCGAGCTGATCAGTTGGTTCGTTGCTCTAACACTCGCACACCATAAAGAGCAAATTGTTTTTTAATGTTTCAATTTCGTGATTAAAATGACATAATTTGGAAGCGGATAATTTCTTCACAAACAGCTCATTATGACTCAATGTTAGAATGCTGCACCTACACTCGATAGTGTGAATAAGATCAGACCACTGCATTGACAGGGTAAAACATATGATCTGTCTACAGCCAGGGCTCAGCGGAAGACAGAAAATGCCGGTCCTGCGCTGATTGAGGAATTAAATTCGAAAATAAAAGACAGTTTGACATGTCTTTTCTCGCATCTCGCATTCTCGCATTTTTTCTCGCATCTCGCATCTATCCACTACCTGCTAACGTTAGTGCACTGCACCCGAGCAAGCCCACTTTGCAGTTCCTCCGGAAATGCATTTTTCTAGTTCTTATTGAGCTGAAAACAACTTCATAGAATGTTGATTTAACATTTTTAATCTCTTTTGTTTTTTCTCAGTGGGAGAAGCTTAAACATTAACTGGTAGATCTGACTCTAAGGGCGCTTTCACACTAGCACTTTTGGTGCGCAACCTGGTTCGAATGATGTCATAGTTCGGTTCGTTTGGATGATGTGAACGCTGTTTTCCCGAACTCGGGTGCGCACCCGCGAACCGTACTCGAGTCCGCTTAAAAAGGTGGTCTGGGGTACGGTTCATGTGAACTCGGGTACAGTTTGCTGCTGATATGAACGCAATCGAACCAAACTGCGGAAGTGAACCGCTATTGATGACGTATAATGTGGTGCGTGCGTGTGTGCGTGTTTAACAACTGTAAAAGGGTCTATACGCTTACCTTGACGAAAACCGGGATTGACGCACTGCAAGCAGAGAGATGATTTCTGCTTGGCTCCACAAAAATTGTCTTCGGCGGACATCCCGCTGTCTTTGGAATGGTTTTAACACTTTTGCGGCAGACAGACGCAAGTGTGTTTCTTTTCTTTGAAAACAAAACCAAAGGTTCAAAAAAAGAAGAATAAATGTAAGCGAGCAATTCTATCCATTTTGACGCCTTTTCATAGAGGTTACCAAGCAACACGAGTACGCGCCAGCTGCAGCTTGATGATGCAAGCGTACCACGGTTCGGATACAAATAATATAATGTGAACACAGTTCATCGGGGGCAGGGGGAGGGGGGAGGGGGGAGCAATCGAACTCGGGTTCGGAACAGGCAATCGAACCAAGTGTGAAAGCACCCTTAAACTCGCTGAGCTTCAGGACACAATTTCCAGTCTTGAGAAGGAGAAGGTGGAAGTTGAAGCTTTGTTGGCTGAGGAGAGAGCCTCTTTTGAAAAGGAAACCAGAAGACTACAGATGGTTGTGTTCGATCTGGAGCAGTGTGTCAACAGCATCCGTTTGGAGACAGAAACCCTGGAGGAGGCCTTACGGAGTCAGAAAGATATGCTCACTGCGCAGATATCAGCTCTGGAAAGTGATGTTTCTCGTCTGCAGCAGGTGGAAGTGCAGCTGACAGCGGAGATCAAAATCTCTGCAGACCTCCGCCAACAGAGAGAAGAGCTGGAGGGGAAGGTTGTCTCTTTAGACAAGATGGTTCATGCTCTGCATGCTGAGATCCAGGGTTTGGAAGTGGAGAGAGCATCACAGCAAGACTCCCTGAACGCCCTGATTGTTGAGTTGCAAAGCGCCAAGAACACAGTTCAGGAATATGAGAAGAAGCTGGAAGAGCATCAAAAAGTGGTAGTACAGAATGATTCCTTGAAAAATGAGGCATGCACATTGCAGCAGGAGCTTGATGAGCATCTGCAGGCCATTGGAGACCTTCAGGGCCAAATAAATGTTCTCAGACAGGAGAAATCTGAAGGAGAGAACCAGGTTAGTCAGGCTTTGACTAAAATTGAAAGCCTCCAAACTCACATTCTGGAACTGTCCGAGCAGATTTCCCTAAAAGATGAAGAAATCAGAAATCTGAGGAACGAGTATGACTCTGTTGACCACGAGCTGAAGCTTGTGAAGGAACAAAATATTGAAATAAACGAATTGATCAAATCAAATCACAAAGAGCATGAGGAGACTGTTAAAAAACTCCAGCAAGAGCTTCACTCTGCTTCTTCAGCTGCATCAGGAAAACAAGAGGAAATGCTGGTTCTGTCAGCGGAGGTAACCTCTCTTAAAGAGCAGATCTGCCAGTTCAGTGAAAATGAACTGCAGAAACAACAAGAAATGTCTGTTTTAGAGACTCAACACAGCGTGTTGCAGGAAAACCTGACCTCTCTTCTGAACCAGCTGGCTGAGGCGACAGCTACAGCTTCACATAAAGAATCTGAGCTTTTCTCGCTTCAAAATGAGATTCACCAACAAGAAAGCCTTAGAAAAAAGGCTCAGGAGCTTGAGACTGCAAAGCGTGAGGAACTTGAGAGAACAGTGAGTGAACGTCAAGCTAAAATCCTAGAAGTCTCCACTCTTGCCTCTGAGAGAGACGCTCAAATAATTTCTCTTCAAGATGAGATGAAAGATCAAGAATTGAGGGCCAAACAGGCTGAAGATGATCTCCGCAGAGAGCTAGAGGAGAAGGTAGAAACCCTACAAGGAGAATTAGATGCGGTTAATCGTTGTGCTGCAGACAAAGACAGTCAGCTGGACTCTTTAGATCAAAAGCTGAAGGAGATGGAAGGGCTTTTCCTTTAAAAGGAGAAAGATGTCCTGGAGATGTATCGGGCAAAGGAGGACCTGGAGAAGAGGCTTGTTGATGAGAAACAACAACTGGAAGAGTACCAGCAGAAATGGGAGATGGTGATAAAGGAAAAAGACCACCTGTCAACTGAAGTATCCTCTCTCAATGATAAAATCTGTAGTTACCAGGACACTAAAGTGCAAAAGCAAAAGGAGATGTCTGTTTTAGCCACTGATCTATATAGAATGACTGGATAGCTCATGACGTCATAAACAGTGAAGCCACTGCACCGCCATATTGGTATTCCCTAGTGAGCTCACACGTTCTGTTGAATCAATAGGAAATTTTATGATTTGACTGAGAAAACATTGCCTAACGAGACACCGTTTTTAAATCTAAAGGATCCCTGTACATTCTTACAATGCAAACACCCTAAGCATTTAAATGGGTATTTGTTTAAAATCAGAAATTTTTCCTGCTTATTAAAAATTGCTTTGATACTGAGGAGAGGTCGTTTTCTGGTATGCACTCTGCCCGATCTCAGCCCAACTTGGCCGTCCATCACTCACGACCGATCTCCACGGACCTCTCAGAAGAAAATGTATCAAAAGCAGACAGCCTTCAAAATCTGCTTGGATACCGCAGAAGTACCGTGCACAGCATCGGAAATTTTGTCATTAGACCTCATTGCTTTTAGTTACTTTGCACAATACTTTAGATTAGGGCTGCACGATTAATTAAAATAAAATTTGATGAGATTAATGAGATTATCAAATTGCATTGAAATGTATGTGCTGTGTGTTTCGGAGTGAAGCGGGGCACTGTGTTCTTTCTTTTACACGTGAGCAGCTCACTGTTTTCACTGGCTCAGAGCGGTCTGGTTCACAGTAAAAGTATCTCCACACAAACTCTTCTCTGCATATCTGCTTTGAGTTTGGGTTGCTTATTGTGTGTGTTTGGGAACACAACATGCATCAACCATCTTCTCATACTTGTAATGAGAAATGCTTATAAACCGGCTGTTATAAACAAAAAAGAAGCTTTAATGACTCTGTAAAAAGTTTGATGGTTTCATGTTTGAAAAAAGAAAGAATTTGTGAAACATGCGAATTTGTTCTGCAAAACAAAAAGGTGAGAAAAAAGGTGAAGAGGATGCAGCTGTTGCAACAGTGATCGACACAGGAGTCAATCCACTACCCACCACAACCTCCAGTGTAGATGGAAATCCAGAAATGGATGCTTCCTGCTATGGGGAGTCCCCCTGCCTCAGGCCAATCCAAAGTCCGTCACAGTGTCCCTCTGCATTGAAGACATACCTCTGGAAAAGTGCTCTGTGCAGGGAAAGTTTCTCAAAGTTACTGTCTGGGAGAACTTCTATGGATTGACACTGACCAGGGTGAATTTCCCTCCAATCTGATGCTCCAAGGAGAGAGATATACTTTAAGGGCAGTCATTGCTTTCAGAGGAGGCTTAACCCAGGATGCTTGTGGACATTATGTGGCCTAATGCAGGAGGTCTCCATGTGTCTGGGAGATGTATGACGACGTGAGAAGTGGAGTGACAGGAGCATCAGAAAAAAAAAAAAATGCCTACATTATGTATTATACACAAAATACTAATTGCATTGTATAAATTAATTTTATTTCACAAGTTTTTTTGTTGTATGCCACACACCCTTGTTTTAGTACTAACATTGTGAAATATTATAACAATACAACTGATTTATTTGTAAATATGTAGTACACTAATTTATTGCTGTGATAAAACCTGAATTTTCAGCATCATTACTCCAGTCTTCAGTGTCACGTGATCCTTCAGCGTTGACATCTCACATTCATATAACAACATACAGTAACAAACAAAAACACATACCTTGAAGTTTGTCACATTCCACACATCCTGTGATCCGCTGTCCATTAAAAGTTGAAAACGCATAGTGACAGCTAAGTGAATGCATTGAATCTTGTTGAATCTTACCTTGTTGCTTGTGTTAAAAAAAAAAAACAGCCGCAAAATCGAAACTTTTATCTGCACAAAACAGCACAAATGGAGCACAAACAATTGAGCCTACTTGAGGTGAATTTGGAGCAGGTCGGGGGGCTGGTGACGTCATCGTCTATAATTCAGTGTCTAATATTTTAAACACAGGCGCAGCACAAACAAAACTTTAACCGGCACAAACGAAGCACAAACGAACGAGACTATTTTGGGTGAATTTGGAGCATGTGAGGTGGCTGAGTGACCTTAGAATGACCTAATAATATTATTTCAATATCTAAAAAAACGAAGAAGCACAAACTAATTTTTTTACAGCACAAACGATGCCAACGTTTTGCATTGGGTGGGGGGCCAACTTCACGCAGAATATTTACCTTCATTGTCTTGCTTTCTTTGTCCTAGCGTGTATCCCATATTTGTATAGGGTCTGCTTGTTTGCATGCTTTTCGCCACTTGGCTCGATCCAGGGCATCATCAGTGGTGATATTGACTGCACATATGTCCTCCGCCAGACAATCGAGCCACCGCTTCTTTGGCCCGCCGCGCGGCCAATATTGGCCGTTGTCCAGGTGGTGATAGATGGTAGGCCGTTTTCACCACTGTCTCACTGCCACTTCAGATGATGTGGCGATACCAGCGGAGTCGGGTTTCACGTATCTTAACAACTATGGGCACCACTCCCATGCGCGTGAGGCCGAGGGACCAGCGGAGCATCTTCATCTCCATAACGTGGAGGGCCTGCTCATGTTTGGTGGTGGCTGGCCAACACTCGGAACTGTAAAACGCGACTGGGCGTACAACAGTTTTATAAATCTTGCCCTTGAGTGTTATGAGTATTCGGCGGTCGCAGGGAATGCCTGTGACTTGTCGCCATTTGAGCCATGCCCTGTTGACAAACATTCCTGCTGCTGTCTGTCTTTGTAATGTTACAACAAAAGGACAAAGAAATAAATCACAGTGCTCTTGACTGACTAACTTTTGTAACTTTTATAAGGATTAATAAGGATGTTTCATACAGTGAAGACTGTGCAGTGTAATTTTACATTTGCTTAATTAAATTTCTGTCGCTGAAAACTACTGTTACACCTACAACATCTTTGTTACATTGTATTTTAGTATTTATTTGTGCTTTTGCTTGTAATATGATGATTTGTCCTATTTTATTACTGACTGTTTACTTGTCTTTAATAATGTTTTACATTTATATTAGTTAGGCTAGTAGGTTTAGCTGTGGTATCGAAATTGGAACAGAGAATTGTGAATTGTCACTGGTACCTAAAATTTTGGTGTAATTGCTGCCTGTTTTTACAAAAACTTATGTCATGCCCCGTACATTTTCTTTTTGCCACACCTGTCAATTGGCCATTGATTGTGCATCTAACTGCCCTAAGCTTTTAAAGGTAAACTGAGAAGTCAACGGAATTATAATGCATTTCTATGCAAATTATTATACATATATTCAAACATGGATACAAAAATGTTAATCATTGGTTAATTTTATATAAATTATTCTTCCCTTTCACAGATCCTGTGATAAAGCAGTCTTCAAATACTACAGTGTCTGAACCACAAGCCCTCAGTTGCAGAAAATGAGTCGTACTCAAAGAAGCGATCGTCCACTTGAAGATGAAGATGTGACATTCAAACTCTTCTGTTTCTTTGGTTCAGCCATTTGTAGGCCTAAGTTTGTACATAATGCATTATTCACTTCTGCACAATGTGTTTCAGTAACTTTTATTTTTTCAAAAAAAAAATGCATTGTGATGCTTATTTATTTAGTGATGTAATATTCATAGTGTACTTTTCAGTAATACAGCTATAACCGAAATGTTCTACAAAAAATTATATAGCTCTGCCATAGCATTTCACTGATCTTTGTTATTATGTATTTTGTTCAAGAGATTATATATGCTGCTGCACTTTTTAAATGTACTCTTATGTATTTATTTTGCAATGTACACAACAAGATACTTTATTAAAGTTTTCTTGATTTCAAAGTCTGTGTATGTCTTAACATTTATATTTAATTATTTTTGCAAGTTTAATATACCATTTTGAATACTGAATAAAACAGCTTTATAATAAACTATTAGTGTAATGCTAATACATTTTTAAAGAGCTGAAATGCTATTTAAATGTTCCTGAAGTAGATTAAAATTAAGCTTCAAATATAGTATAACTAGTTTAAGACATATGAAAGTATATTTTAAATTAACTGTAAAGAAATACACTTAAATGCACTAAATGTACTTGAAGTGGTTATGATACACTATATGACAGCAAATCCCACCATACTTACAATATTGTGCAGATTGTTTTGCATAGGTGAAGAGGAATATGATTTTACAGAAATTACAGTTACACCAGTACTCTGTGTAATGGGAATAATACAGGTTTTGTGCTTTTTTTAAGCATCCATCTTTATCGCCTCACTTAAAAATGTATTAGAAAAAATGAATACATAAACGGAGCAATTCCAATAGGCTCATCACACCATCCGTGCTCGGGCCCTAATAATTTGCAGCTTTTAATCGCCCTCTGCTGGTAAGACAAAAAAGGCAATTCTTTCCTTAAAAAAATGCTTTCATAAAGAGAAAGACACAAGAAAATAATTACATTACAAAGTAACAATTGTCAGTGTGATCGCTGTGTCTCTGTGTCTTCAGTCTCTGTGGCGGCTCTTTATTCACCATGAGCTGATCCTGAGAAAGCTGCTGACCTCTAATAATGGAGAGTCCTACAATAAAACACACAGACAGTCACATATGAGTATGAGACATTACTGCTGTCACATCACATCTGGAGATCATTTCAGGAAAAACACAGCCAGAGATATTAATATATTTATATTACAGTCAGAGATATTAATGAAAAGCTGCTAACAGATTAATAACAGAAAATGATAGGCTAAACAACTCTCTCTTAATCACTTGCACAGAGACACTGTGTAATATATAATATATAATATTCATATATAATATTCATAAATCAGCCACATCACAGAATTAAACTAAAAGTACAAAGACTGAAGTGGAGCTGAATTATTATCTTATATTCTCCGTTACAAACATATGAGGCCTGTCACTGAACTTGGGCCAATTTAAAAGCTTTAAATAAAAAATATACCCACATAGTTTAGTTCCTCCAGTTTATAATGTGGATCATACTTTAGATCAAAAAGTTTCTGCATTTCAGAACTTCCTATTTTATTCCCAGGCAGATCCAGATGTCTCAGGTGTTCAGGGTTTGATCTCAGAGCTGAAGTCAGAGCAGCACAACCTTCATCTGTGACGCCACAATCACTCAACCTGTAGAGATCAATGACACAATGTGAATTGTAGTTTAAGTGTCTGTAGTTTGTTATTCACTCTGGTCTCAGAGCAGGAGATCAGATATAATGACAAGCATTGCCACACACTGCAGCTGATGGAATGAGATTTATGCATGTTGATGCTCAATAATACTGTTTGAAATGGTTGTTTTTCAGGACTGAACAGACACACAGATGAATGTGAGATATTGTTTCATAGTGATATAAAGACGGTTCTGACTGGAGAAACAGTCACTTACTTCTAATATTCACCTACAGGAGGACATTTGCACCCACGTGTTCCCAATTACATATAATTGATTAACTCTTGTGATGATCAAACACATAATTGTGTCATAAGCTTATAAACTCAATAGAAATGTGACTCAATAGAGAGATTAAAAGTCTTAATGTAAGAACTACAGCCTGCACATGCATTGAGATCATGTTAATGAGCTTATTTTCCTCCGAAACATCATCCATTTACCTTCAGTTTTATGGTCTTTGGTGTTCATATTCTACTTTATTTTTCCTTACATAATGCTTTGCTCAGGATATTAGAAGAAAAGGAAACTGCTGGTGGAGGAAAAAGGCTTAAACTCTGATGCTTCTGCCTACCAGTGTGTTTATTCTGACTATTTACATATTAATATTATCTAAATATCAGTAAGACTTTTACCTTCAAACAATAAGATGTTACATATTAACAACAACTTTAATGGAGTCAGATTAATCCAGGGGTTCCCAGTTCCAGTCCTCTCGCCCCCCCGCTCTTATCTGACACTCAGTTGAGGAGAGGGTCCCATTCAACCGTATGTGTGATGCGAACAGGACTTAACAGGGTATTTCGCCATTTTAAGATTCCAATCCGAAGCAGGTGTGTATGTATGCGGCTGTTCACGGGTGTAAAGTGCATGAGATGCGACAGTTACAAGTCAACTATCATGATTACGGGTTTAATAAGATAAAAATACATGTACGTTTATTTTCATATTAAACATCGCAACATATATTTATCATTCCGTTTAGGGCTTTTGAATTTGACAGATTAGATTAAGTGAAATTTATTATTAATTAATATTTAAACATATGTATTATACACATGTAGCCTATATTAAATGAAAGTATGGTCATTTATATTATATATTTACAGAAGTTTATTATGGCATCAAACCTTAAACTTCTATAAAATGCGTGAGCTTGAGTTTCGTCTGTGTTTGATGATGTTGCAGGGTGTTCTGAATGAACGTATTTTGTTAAGTGAAGTGAGCTTCAAAAGATATCCTGTGCTCAGGGACTAGGGAGAAGTGAACACTGCATAGGGACCATCAATCGGGATGCATCCAGTTCATGGAGCTCTCACGAGCTGATGATCTCATTCTGGATGCGTTTCCCAAAAGCATCGTTAGACAACTATGATCGCAAGTTCCGTCGTTATCAGCACAGTTCAACGAGTCTGTGTTTCCCGAAACCATAGATCATTCGCAAACAGCATCGCAAACTTGTGTGGTTGGAACGTCAGCTCTCGAGCTGTGGTTAGAAGCATAGTTTCTAGTTTACATGAGATGTAGACTTAATAAATCCTTATCTTTAGCAAAATAAGCAAGATGACATACAGTACAACCCGTGTTATTTAACGAGTTTGTTTGCCCATAAAATCTTTAAGATATTAGGTTAAACTTATTTGGCTTGCTGTCCACTGAAGAGGGGCTCGATGAAGCAGCTTCAACTCGAGCTCTGATATACCCCCCCAGTGGCTAAATGTAGGATATAATAATTGAAGGGCAAGGAACCTGAGATGAAGGTGGAGTTTGGGGAGGTGGAGGGATACTGGAACAGCTGATACTAGAGAGAGGTAAGCGGCTGCTTATATACTCAGGCTGTTGATTGAAAGATTAGATGGGCTCACTCCTCCCTAACTTACGTTTAGGAACTTCATTTATTTAGAATAGGGGAGAGCGGGGCACAAAGTAACGCTTTTTGACTTTCTCAGTTTGTGTAAATCTACTTATGGTTCAGAGTATTTATTTTTTCCCACATTAATTTCCCACATGTCTACTACAATTATGTGGTTTTGTTTTATTAATACAATATATACTTTTTTCGGTAACACTTTATATTACGACCCGCAAACAACTGCGTAAGTAAACCGAAATTACGGTGTACATTTCTGTAATTATAGTGTAGGTATAAGGGAACAATATGTTAAGTTTTGGGTAATAAAGGGGTAACAAGCAGATATACAACCTGCAAAGAACTTCGTAAGTAAACCGAAATTACAGTGTACGTTTCTGTAATTATAGTGTACCTCTGTGTAGGTATAAGGGAACAATATGTTACGTTTTGGGTATTAAAGGGGTACAACCAGATATATAAGCAAATTATTTATAATGTAATTATTTTAAAACTAACAGGTACCTATTCTGTATATATTCCAGGCAAAAATTGTACATCTGTTGTATATAAAAGTTTTTATAACATTTCTGGCAAAATATGTTTTTGTGCAATGTAGTTACAGGGTAATTTTGACATCTGTGGGATGTAAATTAAACTTTTTGGCAATGCTATTTATTGGCTTTTCTTACTAAACTACTTAACGTTAAGCCAAGAAAAAAATAGTTTTTGCTATGATTTTAATTTAAAACGTACCATGTAGTACTTATACTTACCTTATCACATTGTATTGCAATGACACTTAAATGTCAGGGCAAATATACTGTGTAATTAAAAGTTTTTTTTGTTTTGTTTTTTTTAATAAGAGTACCTTTCTCTGTAATTACTGTGCAAATAGTGTTGTTTCGTATTGTTACATAGTAAGTAGTGTTTGTTACCCGTTTCAACTGTGTATTTACAAGGTAAGTGTAACTCCTGCGGCCTGTAAATTAAAGTGACGCTTGTTACCCCCTTGTTCTGTGTAGTTACAGGGTAAGTGTAACTCCTGCGGGCTGTAAATTAAAGTGGAGCTTGTTACCCCCTTGTTCTGTGTAGTTACAGGGTAAGTGTAACTCCTGCGGGCTGTAAATTAAAGTGACGCTTGTTACCCCCTTGTTCTGTGTAGTTACAGGGTAAGTGTAACTCCTGCGGGCTGTAAATTAAAGTGGAGCTTGTTACCCCCTTGTTCTGTGTAGTTACAGGGTAAGTGTAACTCCTGCGGCCTGTAAATTAAAGTGACGCTTGTTACCCCCTTGTTCTGTGTAGTTACAGGGTAAGTGTAACTCCTGCGGGCTGTAAATTAAAGTGGCGCTTGTTACCCCCTTGTTCTGTGTAGTTACAGGGTAAGTGTAACTCCTGCGGGCTGTAAATTAAAGTGGCGCTTGTTACCCCCTTGTTCTGTGTAGTTACAGGGTAAGTGTAACTCCTGCGGGCTGTAAATTAAAGTGGAGCTTGTTACCCCCTTGTTCTGTGTAGTTACAGGGTAAGTGTAACTCCTGCGGGCTGTAAATTAAAGTGGCGCTTGTTACCCCCTTGTTCTGTGTAGTTACAGGGTAAGTGCAGTAAATATACAATAAAGGATCCAATTTAATTTCTGACTTTTATTTTACAAAGACATTTCAAAACACTTTTTCATCTTAATAAAACATTATCTTTTCTACAGTATACTCAAACAACAAAGTAACACATTATACCCCCCCCCCCCCCCCTTTATTTGCGTCCCTTGCTTTTCTTCTTCTTTCTTTTCTTGCTCTTCTTTTTCTTAACTTCCACTGGGGACTCTGAAGTTGAGGAGTTGATGGAGTCCCATTGGTCTTGCTGCACTGCAAAAATATGAATATATATACATGCTCTTAGCAAGCTACATCTTCAATTTTATGTTGTCGAACAATCCTCCACTCTAAAACATTTTGTGCCACCTGATATTACTGTAGTAACTGTAATTTTGAAGAAAACACATTTTGGTGAAGTTTGAGGCAGATCATGGGGGGGTTGTGACATTTTATAGTGATAATGACTGTAGTGCAGCAGAAAATGTTTTTAAAAAAGGCATAGTTGTTCTGACAGCAAAAAAAAAAAAAAAAAAAAAAAAAGCATGAAACACAAACATGAGGGCTGTGGCACTATAGGAACAGCATATCTTTGTGCCATTGCAGATGGGACAGCAGACTTCATCTTTTCAATTTCCTTTTTCAAAAAATCACACTCATCTTTGAGCAAGGTGATCTCTGCTTTAAGAGTGATAATCTTATCTTTGAAAGAAAGAAAGAAAGAAAGAAAGAAAGAAAGAAAGAAAGAAAGAAAGATTAGACGTTTAAATGTTACTCCTGCCCTACTCCAGGGCTTATTGTGACCACTTTCCTATTTTTTTAAAACATCAAATTGAAGAACTAAACATCACTGGTAATGTACATTATAAATGCACTTGTTAAAGGATTAGTTCACCCCAAAATGAAAATTTACAACGGACTTCATTGGTCACCATCGTTCAAAAGTCCAAAGTCCAAGTCCAAATCAATGCAGTTTCAGAAGTCTTTTAAGTGTTTAAACGGGCTGTACGCGATCACAGCTGAAGAAGAGGTTGTTATCTAGCGAAACGATAGGTCATATAAAAAAAAGAAATATATAATTTATAGACTTTTTACCTTCAACAGTTCGGATTGAGCTGATCAACAAACGAACAGGGAACTACGTCATCACGTTGAAAGGTCACGCCTGCGCCGGCAATACTATTTGAACTACTATTCATATTCATCAGAATGTTATTCATATACTATTCATATTCATATTCACTGAATACTATTTCTATATAATCGCAAACAATACTATTTGAATTATCCTCCTACGTACGGTCGCAATGTAAACAGTGGGGCGGTACTTCGGCCGGCGCAGGCGTGACCTTTCAACGTGATGACGTAGTTCCCTGTCCGTTTGTTGATCAGCTCAATCCAAACTATTGAACTATTGCCACAGCCCTCAGGTTTGTGTTTCATGCTTTTTTTTTCTTTTTTTTTTTTTTGCTGTCAGAACAAATATGCCTTTTTAAAAAACATTTTCTGCTGCACTACAGTCATTATCACTATAAAATATCACAAACCCCCATGATCTGACTCAAACTTCACCAAAATGTGTTTTCTTCAAAATTACAGTTACTACAGTAATATCAGGTGGCACAAAATGTTTAGAGTGGAGGATTGTTCGACAACTTAAAATTGAAGGTGTAGCTTGCTAAGAGCATGTATATACTGTATATTCATATTTTTGCAGTGCAGCAAGACCAATGGGACTCCATCAACTCCTCAACTTCAGAGTCCCCAGTGGAAGTTAAGAAAAAGAAGAGCAAGAAAAGAAAGAAGAAGAAAAGCAAGGGACGCAAATAAAAAGGGGGGGGGGGGGGGGGGGGGGTATAATGTGTTACTTTGTTGTTTGAGTATACTGTAGAAAAGATAATGTTTTATTAAGATAATAAAGTGTTTTGACATTTTTTTGTAAAATAAAAGTCAGAAATTAAATTGGATCCTTTATTGTATATTTACTCTACTTACCCTGTAACTACACAGAACAAGGGGGTAACAAGCGCCACTTTAATTTACAGCCCGCAGGAGTTACACTTACCCTGTAACTACACAGAACAAGGGGGTAACAAGCGCCACTTTAATTTACAGCCCGCAGGAGTTACACTTACCCTGTAACTACACAGAACAAGGGGGTAACAAGCGCCACTTTAATTTACAGCCAGCAGGAGTTACACTTACCTTGTAAATACACAGTTGAAATGGGTAACAAACACTACTTACTATGTAACAATACGAAACAACACTATTTGCACAGTAATTACAGAGAAAGGTACTCTTATTAAAAAAACAAAACAAAAAAAACTTTTAATTACACAGTATATTTGCCCTGACATTTAAGTGTCATTGCAATACAATGTGATAAGGTAAGTATAAGTACTGCATGGTACGTTTTAAATTAAAATCATAGCAAAAACTTTTTTTTTTTTTTTTGGCTTAACGTTAAGTAGTTTAGTAAGAAAAGCCAATAAATAGCATTGCCAAAAAGTTTAATTTACAACCCACAGATGTCAAAATTACCCTGTAACTACATTGCACAAGAACATATTTTGCCAGAAATGTGATAAAAACTTTTATATACAACAGATGTACAATTTTTGCCTGGAATATATACAGAATAGGTACCTGTTAGTTTTAAAATAATTACATTATAAATAATTTGCTTATATATCTGGTTGTACCCCTTTAATACCCAAAACGTAACATATTGTTCCCTTATACCTACACGGAAGTACACTATAATTACAGAAACGTACACCGTAATTTCGGTTTACTTACGAAGTTCTTTGCAGGTTGTATATCTGCTTGTTACCCCTTTATTACCCAAAACTTAACATATTGTTCCCTTATACCTACACGGAAGTACACTATAATTACAGAAACGTACACCGTAGTTTCGGTTTACTTACGCAGTTGTTTGCGGGTCGTAATATAAAGTGTTACCCTTTTTTCTTGACATACTCCGAAAGAATGGAAGTGAAATGTGACAACATGCCCCATAGGTGGGGTACATTGTAACATGTGCAGGGGCACATTGTAACATGACCATATGACAGCTTAAAATGTTATCTGATCTAATAAAAAAAATATACAAAACAAACTAAAATATTTTCTAAATAAAATACAATTAAAAAACTTTTTCATATAAAATAATGGCAATTTTTAATAATTAAATATAAACTAATTTTTGAGTTTTGACTACGAACACATGAAAACACAGCTATACAACATAGTTCAAAACAAATAAATAATTAGTATTTTCTGAACATTGACTCTCAGTCTTTATTCACCTTTTTTCTCACGTTTTCTCAATAAAATTAATAAAAGTATAGAATATAATAGCATATTTCTAATAGGGGCACATTGTAACGCAGTGTTACAACATGCCCTCGCCTGCACAACTGTGATTTAAATCCTTTTAGTGTCTTCTGCTAGTTAGCGAAGCATTAAAGAACTATCTCAACTGTTAAATAACATCTTAGAGATTAAAATAATATCAGATTTGTCTTATTTTAAATAAACACAAAAAATAGAGATGAAAAATTAACTTAAGTAAGAAATTTACTTTTGCTATGGTTTAATAAATGTCTATGGATATCTTCCAAAAAAATAATAATTTTGGCGGATTTTTTTCTTCTATATAGTGTTGATATGGCAACTAGTAAATACACAAAGTTTCGTCATCCAAGCATGTGCGGAAGTATTTAAAACAAGCGTGTTACAACTAACCCCGCGTTAGGTTGTGCCCCGTGCTCCCCTACATACAAATGTAATTTACGTCTTTTAGTTTGTCAAGAGATTTAAAGCACCGTTTTTGACGAGTGTGCATGTGCGAACGTGCTCTACTATGTAAGAACGAGCCAAATATTGAGTCTGGTAATAAAGCAAAATAACTGAGAAAAATTAGAAATGGTCTTCAGATGCCATGTCTGTTATATGACAAAATGTAGCGTTAATTCGATCTCAAACAGATTAATTAAAATAAGTTATTAGTCCACCACGTGTGAGACGTCATAAACCACTGTAGTTGAACGATACTTTGCGACATACGGTTTCGGGAAACAGTCATGACTAGCTAGTTTATTTCTTCAACGATGCATCGTACTATGGTAGTTAAGCAGCGAGCTATATAGTTGTACGGGAAACACACCCCAGCATCGCAAACTTGTGTGGTTGGAACGTCAGCTCTCGACCTGTGGTTAGAAGCACAGTTTCTTGTTTGCATGACATGTGGACTTAATAAATCATTATCTTGAGCAAAATAAGCAAGCTGACATTCAGTACAACCCGTGTCTTTAATTAGAATAATACATGCAAATGTCAGTTGCGTCTTTTAATTTGTCAAGAGATTTAAAACACCGTTTCTGAAGACTGCGCATGTGCGAACGTGCTCTACTATGTAAGAACGAGCCTATGATTGAATCTGGAAATATTGCAAAATAGCTGAGAATAATGAGAAATAGTCCTCAGATGCCATGTCTGTAATTTATATCAAAATATCTAGAGTTGATTTGATCTCAAACAGTTTCATTAAAAGAAGTTATTACTCCACCACGTGTGTGACGTAATAAACCAACGTGGTTGAACGGCCACTTTGCGACAATATGGTTTCGGGAAACAGTTGTGACTAGCTAGTTGATTTCTTCAACGATGCATCGTGAAGATGGTCAAAAAATGGTGGTATTAGCCTCCAGTCATACACCGTATTTCACAGTTACACCCATCTAAATTAATCCTGTGACATCTATGAGAACACAATGAGTTCATGGGATTTCAAAACAAGTAAAAAATAAGATGAAAATAGACTCTTACACAGACAGAGGCACGTAGATGAGTCTTAATCAATCTACTAGAAGCAACTGAACCTTCAGTAAATGTTTGGTGGGCCAAAAACAGGAGCAGCAGGTTATGTGAAGTGATGAAAATAAATTAAATTAACTTCATCGTCATGATTCGTCAGTCATCAGAGTCATTTGTGCTGAGATTTAGTGTGTTTACACAAGATGATTTTAGTCTGATGAAATTTAATAAAGTTGAAAAAGAAAAAAGTTCCAGCTAAAGTTAGTTTTGATTGATTCACTTCCGTTGTAAAGATCATTAGTTATTAACTTAGGGGCCGCTTACACGACACCGTTCTAACAGAAAACCCTTAATGCGCTCTGACCTGCTCATTCACACGACAATAGTGCCTGGTGGCTCGAGAACGCAAACCTTGAAATAGGTTCCAGTGCAGGCGTTGAATAATTTTGAAAAAAAAAGAAAAGAAAGAAGGATATCATCTCTGTGCAAACTTCAAAAACGTGAATATGTGAAAAAGCTGACGACGTGCACATGGATATTATGTGTTTAGTCTATAGGTATGCGCATTTGAATATATGTGTCCAGGCGTGTAGTCTTTCTCTACAAATTGACCTCAACAAACTACCTGTCTGGCCTTAAAAATTCATAATACAGAATTTTTTTTATCACTTTTTTTCGTATCCATGCGAACTGGAATCATAGTACATCTGTTTAGATCTGATTTTAAAAATCATATAATTATGCTCTTTTTGCGGAACCTTTCACCCCCTTTACATTAATGGATGATATTTTAAAAATATTCAGTGCAAGGAGAGAACAAAGCAAAAATTTGATCCTACTTGATCATTTTCATTTTGTGTTATGTGAGCACTACATCTCTGAAAGTTTTTCCAGACAGTCCAATCTGGGTTAGACAGACAATCTTCCCCTTCATTAAAAATCAATGAATCAATGAAGATCAGAAAAATAAACATTCAACATCGCTCTTTCCCTCAGCAGTCTGTAAGAAACTATGGTCACTAAAATCTGTCTTTATGTGACTGAACTGGATAGTTGTTCCTCTTCAAAACCCTTTAATACACTGACATTCTGTGTGTTTTTTAAAGTCCCTTTAGAGTCAAGAAACTGAAATGTTGATTGTGTGTGAAAGTGTGTATTTCAGTGTGACTCTCAGTCCTGCAGTTTCATGTTATTGAGGATCAGCTCATGTGTTCAATCATTTACAGCTCAATCAGCTGAACTCACAGCAACAGAAAGAGGCTGAACACTTCAAATATACTTTTCATATGTGATAGTCAAATATGATCTTACCACAGTATCTCTAGTTTACAGTGAGGATCCTCCAGTACAGCAGAGAGCTGCGTGACTGAATTTCCTATTTTATTCCCAGACAGATCCAGTTCTCTCAGGTGTTCAGGGTTTGATCTCAGAGCTGAAGTCAGAGCAGCAACACCTTCATCTGTGAGATCACAATCACTCAACCTGTAGAGAACAATGACACACACTTCACTCTCTCAGTTCAGATCAGTTTAACATGTACAAAAAAATAAACTGACTAACCTTGATAAGTCATAACTCTATACAGACTATTAAATATTTCTAATTAGGGATGGGACGGTATGAAAATTTCATATCACGATAATAGTGACCAAAATTATCGTGATTATCAATATTATCACGGTTTTGTTAAAACGAGATGAAAGTGTTCAAAAATAATGATCACACTGAAGACATTTCAACAAGTTTTATATTTGAAAATCAACAAACAACAAATAAAACAAGCAACTCTATGCACTTTTTTACGCAAGATTATATTCTGTGGCATTTCCTTCCTTAAAATGACCGTCGTCAATAACAACGCATTATAACACAGCGCACATGTATTACAACGGATGTGCATGTGCTCTCTCGTTTCATTCAAATACAACTTGCTGTCTTGCGTCTCCGTTTTCGATTGTATTGAAAATGAAATCAGAGCTGATTTATTGTTTACTGAGTTTATAATATTTTTGTGATCATGTAAGATTTAAAACATTAATCTGCCTTCCGCCATTCCTTCTCAAAAAAAAAAAAAAAAACAACATTGCGCGCTGCGCCAGCGTCAGACTGTTGCTGGCTGGACAGGATTTACAGCAAGTTATTAAAATCGCGATTATCAAACACGGTTTTAATGACAATAATACTAACCGTCAGCACATTTTATCGTGGTTTATAGTGAAACTGGTAATCATCCCATCCCTATTTCTAATTGATCACTGTCATAAAAAAAACAAAAAATTAAAAGTAAATTCAAAAAGCTTGTAACACGTGCTTAAAAAATCCACATTTAAATTGGAAGTTTAATAATAAAAGAGCCAAATCTTCATCTGCTGTGTTTGTTAATCACTTTGTTGTGGTGAAGGATGAAATAAAATCAACTTATTGTAAAAGTGATTTAGATTTTAGACCAGTACAAAAAAAGGTTGACAATTTTTAACCCTTTAAAAAAGAGAGGCAGTAGGGCGACTAAGCATCAATAATTAAACTACAGAACAAAATATTTATATAGTCGCTGGACTGTCCAAGCCCTTATTAGGGCTCCCTGCAATCGAAGCCCTCACACTAATACAGTGTCTCCACACTGTACAAGAGCAGCAAGAGGACATTATAGCAGAATACCCCTCAGTGTTCTCTGGCTTAGGCAAATTAAAAGAGCCATATAAAATCGAGTTGGAGACAGCTGCGGTCCCATATGCTCTGTCTTCTCCACGCCGTGTGCCACTGCCGATGAGAGATAAGGTGCAAGCATAGTTAAAACGCATGGAGGATATGGGAGTGATTTCTAAAGTGACTCAGCCCACTCCATGGTGTGCGGACTTGGTGGTAGTACCCAAGGCTCAAGGAAAGATACGGTTGTGTGTGGATTTGACGCAATGCTTGCCGGGGCCAAATTTTTTTTACTTTTGACTACATTTATCACCCCATTCGGAAGATATGCATTCAACCGTCTACCATTCAGAATCTCATCAGCCCCAGAGCACTTTCAACGTTGCATGTCGCAAATGCTGGAAGATTGTGAAGGAGTTGTAAGTCATGCTGACGACATTTTAGTCTTTGTAGAGGACATGCAGCAGCATTATGAGAGACTGCATCGGGTCCTTAAGAGACTGAGAGACGAAGGTTTGACTTTAAACGAGAAATGTGCGTTTGCAACTGACAACATGATGTTTCTGGGGCACTGAATGGGGGCAGACGGTGTGGCACCAGATCCAGATAAAGTCAGGGCGATCTTGGAGATACCTGAACCAACTGGAGTGGATGGAGTAAGGAGAGTAATGGGAATTGCTAATTACCTGGGTAAGTTTTTACCCCACCTTGCATCTTACACCCGCCCACTCAAAGATCTGCTCAGTGAGAAAAATTAATGGTGCTGGGGATCACCACAAAAGGAGGCTTTTAAGAAATTAAAATCAGAACTGAGTTCACAGCGTGTGTTGGCATCATACTCCCCAAAAGCAGAGACATGTGTTTCCGCTGACTCCTCATCCTTTGACTTGGGGGCTGTACTGAACCAAAAGCAGGCAGATGGAACATGGAAGCCGGTTGTGTTCATCTCTAGGAGCCTGTCTAAAGCAGAAAAACATTATGCCCAGATAGAAAAGGAGGCTTTAACAGCCACCTGGGCGTGTGAATGGCTGTCGTCTTACCTCCTCGGCCTGAAATTTAGACTGGAGACGGATCACAAGCCACTGCTCTCGCTGCTAAGCACAAAAGCACTAGAGGAACTACCTCCACGAATTCTGCGGTTTCGTCTGAGGCTGATGAAGTTCACCTTTGACATAGTGCATGTGCCTGCACTGTAAAAGATTATCGTAATTTTAAGGGTAAAAGACCGTAAAAATGCTAAAGTGAAAAACTGTTAATTGGTTAACAGAAAGTTTCCGTACTATATACGGTAAATAACTGTGATAGATCTAATGGTACATTTAATGTAATTTTACTGTAAAATACCGTTAAATTTACAGTTTTTGAAAGTGAAAAAGAACTCATTGTATAATTTACAGTGAAAAACCGTAAATTGACATTCTCACAATTCCCTGTGTGACACTTCACATTTGATGTGTTTTTGTTGAAATAACTATGTTTCTTCATAGTTTTCTTCGTTTTTTCTAATCAGTTATGTACATTAGGGTTTTATGTTACATTTAATGTTGTTAAATTAATGTTTATTGCATTTTTAAATTTTCATGTGTGTTACCGTGATGGTGTTTAATGTTTGTGTGAATGACACTGTGCAGCTTCTATAGTATTAACTTTCTTGTGAAAGAGCTGCTTGTGATGAGCTTTGATTGATCATGTGACTCTCATTACTGCTGTGATTGGTGGTTATCAGTGTATTATGGTACAAAACAGATATTAATATTTCAATAGGACGGTAAATTCACATTATATCAGATAATTACTGTATATCAGAGATTACTGTAAATTTTAAAGGTCCCGTTATATGCCCCTTTTCACAAGATGTAAAATAAGTCTCTGATGTCCCCAGAGTGTGTATGTGAAGTTTGAGCTCAAAATACCCAACAGATCATTTTTTACAGCATGTTTAAATTGACATTTTTTGGGGCTCAGAAAAACGCGCTGTTTCAGCGTGTGCCCTTTAAATGCAAATGAGCTGCTGCTGGACGACCCAGGGGGCGGAGCTTCATGAGCTCGCGCTCAGT
Source organism: Vimba vimba (assembly GCA_022828995.1). Classification (NCBI taxonomy): domain Eukaryota; kingdom Metazoa; phylum Chordata; class Actinopteri; order Cypriniformes; family Leuciscidae; genus Vimba; species Vimba vimba. The sequence goes on from CM040826.1 coordinate 33,466,527, forward strand.
CTGTCAGGACAAATTCATCTCACGGAATGATGATAATATCAGAAACTCTCAGTAACGGCGTTCATTTCGAGTCGGACAATAATGCCTACAGAGTCAGAGTGCTGTATAGAGATGAAACAGGTATGGTTTAGTAGTTTAATTACGGTTATTATAACGTATTTGTCATCTGCTTGTATGTATCCATCCATTATTTATTAACAGCCTACAAGTCTGCTGTTTCGGACCAGGTCCGAATGATGATCAAACATGTACTGATGAGTTTAATAAAGTTTATTGTACATCACACAAAAGATGAAGCGTCAGTTTTACTTCAGAAAATCACTGTAAGAGCTGAGTAAACACAGTAGCCTAAGTTATAAGAAGTGCGCAAGTAGCCAGTAGAGTTGAGGGAGCATTCCTGTGGGCGGAGGTTAGTCTAAACACGGTTCTGGTGATGTCACTAATGAAGGAAGTAGAGGGGTGTAGTCCAATCGAGCCGTTTTATGTAGTCAACTTCTGTTAAATAAAATATCTCGCTTGGCATTGAACTTTGAGCTTTATAATTTTACAGATATTATTTATACTCTAACAACAACATTACACACTAACTAAAGTTTGAAACATGGGATCACGTAGAACTGGACCTTTAAGTTAAGTCTGTACAACCAATAACGGGTTGCTACCGTATTTTTGACGGTAAAGTTCTGGCAACCACAGCTGCCGGTTTTTTACCGTAAAAATCAAGGTTTAATTTTTTACAGTGTGGTAAGCAAATGATAACTGCTGACACATTATCCAGAGCTCCAATGAAACACACATTCACAGAGGTGGAGAAGGAGAATGAGAGCGACGTTAAGGTGTTTGTGGATTCTGTAATTCAAGCCCTCCCAGCTACAGAAATGAGGCAGAATACAATAATCAAGAACCAGAAGGCTGATCCTATCTGTGCTAAACTCATCCAATACTGTGAGACTCAGTGGCCTGAGAAACATTGTCTTCCACCAGAGCTGGGACTATACTGGTCAGAGAGAGATAATCTTACAATGGCTGGAGAGCTGCTCCTAAGGGGTCAAAGAATCGTGATTCCCCACAATATGAGGCAAGAAATCCTTCAAAGGATACACAAGGGACACCAGGGGATAGTAAAGTGTCGAGCTAGGGCTCGCCAGGCCGCCTGGTGGCCAGGATTGTCTGTGCGCATCAATCAGCTGGTGGAAAGCTGCAGCACATGCTCTCAACATAGGGCTGAACACAGAGCCTTACCCAGTGTTAACCACTTCAGTGCCAGAGAGACCCTGGCAGCGGGTGGGCACTGACTTATTTTTCTGGGAGAAAAAGTCATACCTTCTGGTTGTAGACTATTTTTCATGTTACATTGAAGTAGCTCACTTAAATGTAGCCACAGCCAACACTGTCATTGCGGTTTTAAAAGATGTGTTAAGCCGCCATGGAATCCCAGAGACTGTTATGTCCGATAATGGACCACAGTATAGCTGTGCACTCTTTAAGAACTTTGCCAGTGAATACGGGTTCTCACAAATTACCAGCAGCCCAGGATACCCGCAAGCAAACGGGGAGGCTGAGCGCGCAGTGGCTACTGTGAAAGGTCTCTGGAAAGGTGGTGGTGAGAAAACAAAAACTTTGCTGACATATCAGTCTACCCTTCTGGAGAATGGGTACTCTCCAGCACAACTTTGGCAATAGGGGATAGCCTATACACTGGGGAAAGTTGGGCCAACTCTCCGAATTTTTTAAACATGTTTATACATTATCGGGAGGTGCTCGTAACGTGCTCGGCTCGTAATTCCTCTCACACACATAACGCATAGAAAGATCGTTCGTTTGGACAGGGCCTTAAAAAGTAAATGAAGCTTCAGTAAATGTTTGGTGGGTCAAAAACAAGAGCAACATGTCATGTGATGTGATGGAGATGAATAAAATGAAATTCACCTTCTGTTTTTAGAGATTTAGTGTGTTTAAAGAACAGCCCTAAAAATTACAATAAAGGACACTTCTTACCGAGGACAAAGATATATGTGAATATCGGAGAGATGATCTTACCTCAGTATCTCCAGTTTACAGCGAGGATCCTTCAGTACAGGACAGAGAAGCTTCACTGAATTTGATATTTTATTATATGACAGATCTAGTAGTCTCAGGTGTTCAGGGTTTGATCTCAGAGCTGAAGTCAGAGCAGCAATACCTTCATCAGTGAGATCACAACTCCTCAACCTGTAGAGAACAATGACACACTCTTCAATCTTTCAGATCAGATCAGTTTAGCAGTGAATCCATTATAAAAGAGAAAGTACAAACTTAAAGCAAAAATCAATATGTTTGATGGATCAATTAAGGGAGAAAGATAAATAATATTTCCTTATTGCACAATGTCATGTCACAATGTCACACAAATGACAAATATTTAAATTCCTTTTTTATTTGCAAAAACATTTTAATAAAGCAACACTAAGTAACATTTTTTACCTTAAAATGTTTCCAAAATCGTATCAGTGTCTCATCAAGTCGTAACAGGGTGAACGGCACTTCTGCATTCGCTTTGCGGCCCTATATCCGCTATAACCACACTATGCAAGTTTGTCAAACCGGGTCGCGTTTCTGTAGTTCGAATGAGACATAAGAAAACTACAAATTTGACTTGCTTTACGTCAAGCGTTACAATTATTTAGTTTTTCTTCATTTCTGATGTCGCAATACATCATACTTTCATAAAATCATGCAACATACTCTACCTTGTCTGTGGACATCATTCATTCAAAGCCGGTGCTGGATAAACAAATAGCGTGCGTGTGACAGTAGGCTGCGGGCGGCGAAATTATTTACGACAGCGGTAATAGACAATTCCGCTTCCAACCTATAGGGGGACCGAAGAGGAAAAGTTCCTTAGTGTTGCTTTAATAACTGATACCTGAAAACATATGACCACTAAACTCTAGACAGCATGTGCAGCACTGGACATTTATGAACTTTTATTTTCTTAATGTTTTAACAGTGAAGTGATTGTTCTCAGAGATACTTACTGAACTGATCTGGATTCTTTAATCACAGGCAGCAGCTTCTGAAGAACCTTTAGTTGTTCAGTTTTATTGTCTCTTCCAACAAAATCATTAATATCAAACTTGTCCAGCTTCTTCTCTGATGTCAACAACACAAAGACTACAGCTGACCACTGAGATGAAGAGAGTTTGGCTTCCTTTATTCTTCCAGATTTCAGATACTGTTGTATTTCCTCCACTAGTGAACGATCACCCAGTTCATTCAGACAGTGGAACAGATTGATGGATTTCTCTGGAGAGTCAATGGTCCTGATCTTCTTCTTGATGTACTCAACTGTTTTCTCATTGCTGTCAGATCTACTTGTCTGTTTCATTAGTCTTTGTAGGAGAATCTGAAGAGACTCCACTGACAGACCCAGAAGAAACCGCAGGAAAAGATCCAGATGTCCATTTTTACTCTTTAGAGCCTCATCCACAGCTCTCTGATGTATATCTGATAAAGTATACTTCAGAAACATGGATAAGTCAGGAAACTCCCTAGAGAAAACCTGTGAGCTGTTTTTTGTGAAGGAATCATGCACATATAGAGCTGCTAGATGTTCCTGAACGCTCAGATGAACAAAGCAGAAGACTTTCTTCTGATACAAGCCAAACTCCTCTCTGAAGATCTGAGTGCACAATCCTGAGTAAACTGATGCTTCTGTCACATCAATGCCACACTCTCTCAGGTCTTCCTTATAGAAGATCACATTGCCTTTCACAAGCTGCTGAAAAGCCAGTTTCCCCAGTTTGAGGATCATGTCTTCTTCATCTGTCACGTTCTTCTCATAGTCCTTCTCATGTTTGATGTTGGTCTGAAGGATCAGGAAGTGTGTGTACATCTGAGTGAGAGTCTTGGGAATCTCTCCTCTCTCTGCTTCGCTCAACATCTTCTCCAGAACAGTGGCTGAGATCCAGCAGAACACTGGGATGTGGCACATGATGTAGAGGCTCCTTGATGACTTCAGGTGTGTGATGATTGTATTGGCCAGACTCTGATCACTGATTCTCTTCCTGAAGTATTCCTCCTTCTGTGGATCATTGAAGCCTCGTACCTCTGTCACTCGATGGACACACTCAGAGGGGACGAGATCGGCTGCTGCTGGTCTGGAGGTGATCCAGATGAGAGCAGAGGGAAGCAGATTCCCCACAATGAGGTTCGTCAGCAGCACGTCCACTGAGGCTGATTCACTTACATCACACAACCTCACATCGCTCTGAAAATCCAGAGACAGACGACACTCGTCCAGACCATCAAAGATGAACATCACTTTATATTTGTCCCTGGATATTTCCATTTCTTTAGTTTCAGGGAAAAAGACATGAAGAACCTCTGAAAGACTGAGTGTTTTGTCCTTCATCAGATTGATCTCTCTGAAAGGAAGTGGAAATATGAGCTGGACGTCCTGATTCTCTTTCTCTTCAGCCCAGTCCAGGATGAACTTCTGCACAGAGACTGTTTTTCCAATGCCAGCGACTCCCTTTGTCAGCACAGTTCTGATGGGTTTGTCTTGTCCAGGTAAAGGTCTAAAGATGTCATTGCATTTGATCGGTGTGTCCTCTGTTGCTGCTCTCCTGGATTGTGTCTCAATCTGTCTCACCTCATGTTCATTACTGATCTCTCCACTCTCACTCTCTGTGATGTAGAGCTCTGTGTAAATCTCATTCAGGAGTGTTGGGTTTCCCTGCTGTGTTGTTCCCTCATACAGACACTCAAACTTCTTCATCAGACTTGATCTAAATGTGTTGAGGACTTCATGGCTGTAAAATTAAAATACCACATTATTACGTAAGTCTAAGTGGTCCACGTTTGATTATAAACTATATGATGAATCTTTGCAGCATCAAAACCTTGTACATTACCTGTCGCCAGGATGCATGCTTTCATTAAAGTCTTGTGGTTGATTCATAGACTCGTCATATTTCATTTTCTCACAGACGGGTTCAGTAACATCTGGTCTGGATTGCAGGTTTTGCCTTAAACAGCACGAAGAGGATAAATAATCAGTTACTTTCATATTTTGAATTGATACTACAGTTCAGATGCTGTTGTTTTATTAGAAATAAAAAAAATTATAGTTTCCCGTGGTGATAAAATGATGGTAAACACACATTCAATGTGCCCAATTTCTAAGCTTGGCCATAAACAGTTGATACAGTGAGGTTAATGAACTAGAGTACTTGATGGAAAATTGTTTGTACTAATTATTAGTAATAAAAGCAATGATACTCAAATTAATAAACCACAATATAGACAATTTAACACTTTTTGTACATAATGAAATTAAAAGTAACACCTGAGATTTGGCTGTGTTTCTTCACCCTTAAGTCCGGGTGGATGATCCATAGACCAGTCACTCTTCATGGACACATCGCTAGGGTTTGGAGAATCTGATCTCTCCTGCTGGACTGAACTGTAATACAGCAAATAATAGGGCTTGGTGACATCAGATGAAAATTGAAGTCGTTTCAGAGGCAAAGAAACTTTAGATTTATATATTTTGATGATGTGCAGAATTTTTTTTTATACTAATTATTATTATTAATAAAATCAACACACAGTAAATGAATAAACCACAATATAGACAATGTAACACTTTTAGTACATACTGAAATTAAAAGTGAGACCTGAGATTTGGCTGTGTTTCTTCACCCTTAAGTCCGGGTGGATGATCCATAGACCAGTCACTCTTCATGGACACACAGCTGGGCTCTGGAGAATCTGATCTCTTCTGCTGGACTGAACTGTAATACAGCAAATAGGGCTTGGTGACATCAGCTGAAAAAGTAAGTTGTTTCAGAGGCAAAGCAATTTTTTATATTTTGATGCATTGCTGAGTCTTTTTTAATTGTATGTTGTCTTTATTGAGAGTACCTGCATCCTGGAGAAAAATCTCCATGTTCATTTTTTTGTACATGACTCATTCTGTCCTCATGGAGCTGCACTCGTGCATCTGATATACATCTGATCTCCTCCACTGATTATGAATAGAAATGACAGAAACACTGATTAAGACACACTAAACACTACCACAGTAATTCAACTACAAATGTTGCTACCTGGAATTTTATGAAACTGAATGTTGTTATAAATGTTGTTATTAGGTCAGCTGAACTTAGTCAGAGCATATCCCATTTTTTTTTTTTTTTTTTGTTGTTGTTGTTTTTCATCCATCAATCAATTTTTAGGTTTCAGGATTTTTTAAACCAAAATTTGATAAAGATGATTCTCAATTATGTTATAAGATATAACGGAATGAAATGATATACCATTTTACTTCATGCAATATGTAGGTAAAATGACCAAATGGGTAGTCCCATTCAATTAAATGGATACACTGTCTCTAATCTAACGCATTTTACAAATGTTATGAAGAGAGAGGTCCAGAGACGAAAAGCAGGTAATGTTCTCTTTAATGAAACAAGATTACGCCGTGCAGGCTGATAACAGAAAGTCACTCTTCAGAAAATGAAACAAAGACTTAGTTCGTTGCTTTTCTCAGAATATGAAGAAACAGAGGATACAGTCGATCAGCTCGTAGAAACAGAGGAGACTGCTGATCTGGCCACTCCTGGGCAGCGAGGACTGGAAAGCAGGTGAGCAGTGGAACCCTCTGCTATTCTCCACGGAGAGCACTGGGTACAGCACAGAATTGGTAACTCACAGCAGATGATTACAGTTGCACAGTAGACAGCAGGACCAGACAGGACTAGATAGGACAGGACAAGGTTTCTCTTTAGAGCAATAACAGTAGACGTGCATCACAGTCAAACAATAATCCGACAATACAGACACGAAAGAGAGAACTAGATATAGCGAAGACAAAAGTGAAAGATAGAGAACAGGTGTGTAGATGGGATGCGAATGAGAAACAGCTGAGGGCGATGAGGTGAAGCGTTAATGAGTGTGTGCGTAAGTGTGTGAGCAAGGAGGTAGTAAGGCGTAAAACAGCCAGCAGAGGGAGACAAAGGAAAGAAAAAGAGAAGGAAAGAGCCAGGATCATGACAGTACCCCCTCCTCAAAGTGCGCCCCCTGGCGCATCTGAGGAAGAGGACTGACGGGAGCGGAAAAAATCGTCAATAAGCGAGCGGTCCAGGACGTCCCGGGAGGGGATCCAGCATCTCTCCTCAGGCCCATAACCCTCCCAATCGACAAGAAATTGATGGCCCCTCCCCCTGGGGCGCACATCTAGTAATCTGCGAACTCGGTAGACGGGCGAACCCTCAACCCGGACCGGAGACAAGACAGGACGAGGAGGAGCGCGAATAACGGGCTTCAAACAAGAAACATGAAAAACTGGGTGAACCCTACGGAGATTGGCCGGCAATCGGAGTCTGACCGAGACCGGACTAAGGACCTTAATGACGCGGAATGGTCCAATGAATTTGGGAGCCAGCTTACGCGAAGGATACTGAAGGGGAAGGTTAGCAGTTGAGAGCCAGACCTTCTGTCCGCGGACATAACGGGGACTCTTGATGCGCCGCTTATTAGCGGATCGACGCGTCACAGAACGAGACTTACAAAGGGCGGACCTGACTATTCTCCAAGTTCGTTTGCAACGTTGAATAAACGCCTTAACCGAAGGGACCTTAGACTCGGTATCAGAAGCGGAGAAAAGGGGAGGTTGGTACCCCAAACTGCCTTGAAACGGCGACAGACCGGTGGCCGAGGCGGGAGCGGAATTATAGGCATATTCTGCCCAAGGAAGCTGTTCTATCCAGGACGCGGGATTACGAAAAGCAAGGGTGCGTAACAGACGACCGATAGTTTGGTTTGCGCGTTCAGCCTGACCATTTGTCTGGGGATGAAACCCGGAGGAGAGGCTGACAGAGGCACCTATGAGGCGACAAAACTCCTTCCAAAAGAGGGAGGAGAATTGTGGACCTCGATCCGAGACAACATTCTCGGGAAGACCATGGATCTTGAACACATGGTCAACGACAATCTGAGCGGTCTCTCTGGCTGACGGAAGCTTAGGCAACGGAATAAAATGGGCGGCTTTTGAAAAGCGATCAACGACCGTGAGAATTACGTGGTTACCCTTGGAAGAAGGGAGACCAGTAATGAAGTCAAGGGCAATTTGTGCCCACGGACGCGACGGAATAGGTAAGGGTCTAAGATACCCTGCCGGGGGTCTGTTACTGATCTTGGTCTGTGCGCAGATAGAACATGAAGCGATGAAGCGACGAATGTCTCGCTCGCGGTAAGGCCACCAAAATCGTTGTCGAACGGCGGAAATTGTGCCCCTTACCCCTGGATGAGCGAATAACTTAGACGAGTGACCCCACTGAAGAACGGCGCGGCGGGCGGAGGGTGGCACAAACAAAAGTCCCTTAGGGCAGAGCCTCGGCGTCTGAGTGTGAGAAAGGGCTCGTTTGACTAAACGTTCAATACCCCAGACGGCCGCGCCAACTACCACCCCACGAGGAAGAATTCCCTCATTAGTTGGCACGGTCTCTGAAGAGGGAAACTGGCGTGATAGAGCGTCAGGCTTTAAATTCTTGGACCCCGGCCGATAAGAGATAGAAAAATCAAAACGCATAAAGAAAAGAGACCAGCGAGCCTGACGGGCGTTAAGTCCCTTGGCAGAACGTATGTATTCGAGATTCTTGTGATCGGTCCAAACCACGAACGGAACCGCAGCACCCTCAAGCCAGTGTCGCCACTCCCCCAAAGCCAGACGAATGGCCAGAAGCTCTCGATTACCTACATCATAATTCTGCTCGGCAGGGGTTAAACGATGTGAAAAAAACGCGCAGGGGTGAATCCGCTCATCAGCTGAAGAGCGCTGAGAGAGGATGGCCCCTACCCCGACCTCTGAGGCATCGACCTCGACAATAAACTGCTTCTCTAAATCAGGCGTGACAAGAATGGGAGCGGAAGAGAAACGCGATTTGAGAAGATCAAAAGCTGCCTGGGCAGCTTCAGTCCAGGAGAATCGAATCTTAACAGACGTGAGCGCAGTGAGAGGGGCCGCAATCTGACTAAAATTTTGAATAAAGCGTCGATAAAAATTAGCAAACCCTAGAAAACGCTGGAGGGCAACGCGGGACTCTGGTCTGGGCCAGTCTGTAACAGCGCGAACCTTGGCAGGGTCCATACTGATTCCCTGGGCGGAAATAATGGAACCGAGAAACGAGACCGACTGGGAGTGAAAGGTGCACTTCTCGGCTTTGACAAAAAGACGATTCTCAAGGAGTCTTTGAAGGACCTGTCTTACGTGTTGCACATGAACTTGGAGATTAGGAGAGAAAATCAAGATATCGTCAAGGTAAACGAACACGAAAAGATTTAACATGTCTCTGAGAACATCATTGACAAGAGCTTGAAACACGGCGGGAGCGTTGACCAACCCGAACGGAAGAACGCGATATTCAAAGTGCCCTAGGGGTGTGTTAAACGCCGTCTTCCACTCATCACCCTCCTTGATGCGGACAAGATGATAGGCATTACGAAGGTCCAGTTTTGTGAAGAATTGAGCCCCCTGCAGTATTTCAAAGGCTGAAGACATGAGCGGCAGCGGATAACGGTTCTTAACAGTTATGTCATTCAAGCCTCTGTAATCAATGCAGGGGCGGAGCGAACCGTCCTTCTTCTTCACAAAAAAGAAACCTGCCCCCGCAGGAGAGGTGGAGGGAACGATAGTACCTGCGTCTAACGAATCGGAAAGATACTTCTCAAGAGCCTTGCGCTCAGGAACCGAAAGAGAATAAAGCCTTCCGCGAGGAGGCGTAGTACCCGGAAGAAGCTCAATGCTGCAATCGTACGGCCGATGGGGAGGGAGAGATGCGGCCCGGGAACGACTGAAGACCGCCCGCAAATCGAGGTACTCCTCAGGAACACCGGACAAATCCCCTGGCTCCTCCTGAAAAACAGGCACAGTAGATACAGGAGAAACAGCAGACACAAGACATTCTACATGACATGAAAGCCCCCATGAGAGTATGGAATTCTTAGCCCAGTTAATATGAGGGTTGTGTTTAACCAACCATGGATGACCCAAAACTACAGGGGTATTAGGTGAATCAAAAATTAAAAAAGAAATAGTCTCTTTGTGGTTACCAGACACGGTGAGACTCACCGGTGCTGTAGAGCAGCAAACCTGGGCGAGAACTCGACCATCCAGGGCGAAGACAGGAGTGAGGTCTTGAAGGTCTAATAGGGAAATACCCTGTTTAAGAGCCCAGTTCCTGTCCATAAAATTTCCCTCAGCTCCAGAGTCTATCAGAGCGGGACAGGTGACAGACGAGTTGGCCCAGCGGAGGAAAACAGGAAATGTGGTCCGGGAGCGCAGTAGAGGGTCCAGAGAGGATGCGCTCACCAGTCTCCCTCTTATGACTGGTGAGCTTTGGCTTTTACTGGGCACTGTGTAGCGAAGTGCTTATCCGAACCGCAGTAAAGACACAGACGGTTGACGATTCGACGATGGCGCTCAGCAGCCGAGATCCGTATCCCTCCTAACTGCATTGGCTCGTGTTCGGTAGGAATTGCAGGTGGAGAGCTGGCGGTAGACGAAAAAGTAGGCGTGGTCGTAACACGGCGAGTCCGCTGGCGCAGTTCAAAGCGCTTCTCAATGCGTAAAGCAGAGTCTATCAGTGGATCAAGGCGAGTAGGGACCTCACGAGCCAACACCTCATCCTTAATCTCAGCATTGAGACCTTCAATAAAACGAGCCACCAGAGCAGGCTCGTTCCAACCACAGGAGGTGGCGAGAGTCCGGAACTCCACAGAAAAGTCAGAGACAGAGCGGCGTCCCTGCCGTAAGCAGGACAGTGTGCGAGAAGCCTCAGGACCATGGACCGAGCGGTCGAAAACTCGCAGCATCTCCTCTTTAAACAGTGAATATCGGATCAGACAATCAGCTTCAGCATTCCAGACAGCCGTTCCCCACTCGCGGGCTCTCCCCTTGAGAAGAGAGATTACATAGGCTATTCGGGAGCGCTCTCTTGTGTAGATAGATGGCTGGAGCGAGAAAACGACCTCACACTGGGTGAGGAAAGGCAGGCATTCCGTAGGTTCACCAGCGTAACAAGGAGGGTTGTTGACCTGCGGTTCAAGTGTACCTGATGAGGCAGACTGGGAAGCGTCCATGCGAAGCACGTGGAGCTGCTGAGAAAGATCGGCCACTTGAGCGGTCAGCGAGTCCACAACACGGCGGGCGGCGGAGAGTTCTTCATCGTGCCGACCCAGTAAGGCGCCCTGCATCTCCACAGCGGCCTGGATAGGATGTTCACCAGCCTGCTCCATTCTGTTGGTCGGATTATTCTGTTATGAAGAGAGAGGTCCAGAGACGAAAAGCAGGTAATGTTCTCTTTAATGAAACAAGATTACGCCGTGCAGGCTGATAACAGAAAGTCACTCTTCAGAAAATGAAACAAAGACTTAGTTCGTTGCTTTTCTCAGAATATGAAGAAACAGAGGATACAGTCGATCAGCTCGTAGAAACAGAGGAGACTGCTGATCTGGCCACTCCTGGGCAGCGAGGACTGGAAAGCAGGTGAGCAGTGGAACCCTCTGCTATTCTCCACGGAGAGCACTGGGTACAGCACAGAATTGGTAACTCACAGCAGATGATTACAGTTGCACAGTAGACAGCAGGACCAGACAGGACTAGATAGGACAGGACAAGGTTTCTCTTCAGAGCAATAACAGTAGACGTGCATCACAGTCAAACAATAATCCGACAATACAGACACGAAAGAGAGAACTAGATATAGCGAAGACAAAAGTGAAAGATAGAGAACAGGTGTGTAGATGGGATGCGAATGAGAAACAGCTGAGGGCGATGAGGTGAAGCGTTAATGAGTGTGTGCGTAAGTGTGTGAGCAAGGAGGTAGTAAGGCGTAAAACAGCCAGCAGAGGGAGACAAAGGAAAGAAAAAGAGAAGGAAAGAGCCAGGATCATGACAACAAAATGACCCAACTTAAAGGACAAGTTTGGTATTTTACACTTAAAGCCCTGTTTACAGATCGACATTTCAAACCGTCCGAAAAATAGATTGGGATATCTCTGGAGATGGAAATCTTGGGTAAGGATGATGAATAGTACTAAATTCAGCATACTGTGAATTTATGTTGAAGAAACGTTTCATCCTTCATGACATCATACCACAACGGCCATTATGAAGCCCCAAATTCATATTTACAAATCAGTTAAGACAGATAACCTCAAAAAATCTAGTTAATAGACTCAAAAACCTTCATACAAATGTGTTATCAAGCATGTGGTACTTAATTCATGTTTCATTTGACACAGCATTTGTCCGTAACACAGTTGACAAAATAATGAATCAAATGTAAATTTTAATTAACATATTTAAAAAATCATTAGAGCTTAAGCTTGCCAAATAAATAATTTAGCACATTAAGGGCATATATTATTTAACCAACTAGTTTATTGATCAAAAAAGAATACTGATTTCCTGACTTTTTGGCTGACATGAAATGTACCCCTAAATAAAGAATGACCCAACTATCAATTAATTGAACGGCCATTCACTGCCATTATAAAGCTTGGAAGAGGCAGGACATTTTTATAATTACTCTGATATCTAACGATAGAGATTATATACCATGCTATGGTATACTGTCATACCGCCCAGCCTGAATGTGCGGTATGGGTGGGGCAATGACAATAATTTCCATATTAAAAACCTAGAAAATATGGTTTCAGATGGAGTAAGTAACTGATAATAGTTATAGTATATTTTACACGTAATACAATACTGTATGTGCTACATAAACACCAGACAGACAATGATTTATTAAACAGATGGTCTTTACTCATCTCACTTGCACAAAATAAAAGCAGTAATAGAAAGCATAGAAACGCACAGGTGAAATACACTGAAAATGATATGCATTTAAAAATTTGGTCGGGTTGAAGTCATGCCTCCGGATCTTCTGTATCCACTCAGCCCGTACCGCAGCGTCAGCGGGGAATGCATGAAAGCTGACTTCTCTGTTATAACGTGACGACATGGTACATAACGGCACACAGCGATGAAGTGCTGAGGCTGTCACCCTCTGAAAGGCAAGTCACCTCTCTTGAATCCTAAAAACACTCATTGTGAAAAATATCGCTGTAATGGAACTCGGTCGCTGTTGTCTCTCGCTCTCGCTGTCAGATCACCGGAAGTTTTCACCGGAAGTACTGGCCCACACACTCAAGTTCGAAACGTCAACGGTCGCCATTTTGTGCACGGAGCGACCGGTTGGTGCAAAAGTATTCTAAAAATCTAAATAATTTGTCATAATTTGGTATAATTCTGGCCCACATATTGAAAAATACAATTTGCAATTCCTTTTGAAAATTTACTGGAAAAACTTTCATACAGTGGTAATTCAGAGGTGTTTAATTTGTTAATAATTGCAATTAAAATATTAAAGGATATTTACATTAATGATTTTTTTTTTTCATTCTCCTGCAGCTCTAGCTTCCAGGTTGTATTGCTGCTAACATTATTTAAATTCTTCTTTATTGCAGGTGCAGTCAGGCAGAATCCCCTTACTGGAAAAGATCAACACATTGCCGACCCTCATTGGAGACTTCTCTGCACATCAACACACTTCTCAACTCTTTACCTTTCAAGTTTGCTTTAACTTTCTCAATTTCTCTTTAAAGTTCTATTTACCAAGCTACTGTGATTTATTTGTATTACTCTCATTAGACTAATTGAACATAACATTAATACACGCTTTGATCGAGTGTTTTGAACTTTGGTGTAAAAAATTAACTTTGAATGCTATTTATATTATTAATTTGTATTCTTAAATGTTTTCAACTGAATTCTACTTAATAAGTACAACCGAGTAGCTGTAATTCTATGTATTCTTAAATGTTTTCAACTGAATACTACTGTAATTATTAAATTCAACTCTGTTGCTGTAATTATATTTATTTTTATGAAATGTTTTCAACTGAATACTACTGTAATTATTATTCAGCTCTTGCTGTAATTATATTTATCTTTATGAAATGTTTTCAACTGAATACTACTGTAATTAAGTACAACACTTTAGCTGTAATTATTTAAATGCTTGTCAAAATAAATAGTTTTGATTACATTTGTTGTTGAGTGTTTAATTTACCTGTGAGTTAATAAGACTTTAAATACTGTCAGCTGCATGTGGGCCACATAAGGGCCGTTAGATTTGAACAGAACTCAACCATACTAAAGTTGCATACCAGGCTCACATATGGGCCACATGAAATTGTAGTATTTGGCTCATGCTTGGTGGAGTTATGGCAGTCCTTTGGTTCAGTTCTGGCAAAGGAGATGTGGGCCATATCTGGGCCGGCAAACACAAACTAATCTGGACCACAGCTCAGCTGTTTATCTGGCCCACATCTTTGCCAAAGGAAATTTGCTGACTGGGTATGTGCCAGATAATACCCACATGTGGCCCAAACGTAATTGCTATCTGGGCAAGAGCTGTAACAGCGATTGATTTTGTACAATAAGGCTCACCACAATTTAACAATATATGTTCCACCATATATAGGCTACAAGCAATATTCACTCGTGCTGTTGCGACTAAGAAAGAGCTTTGATACTCACTCTTTATTCCATTTGAACAGTGTGACGCAGTTCTTTTTGGTAGGCTAAAATGTCCGTCTCCCAACAAAGATAAACTTTCACTTTCGATTTGGACTGTGGCCAAGTCATAACCTATGGTCATAACAACAGTGGAAATAAACCATTGCAGCTTCAGAGGGGAGCTTTCACTAATAAATCTGACTGTCAGTGTTTTACCACAAGGACATGACTAAACTAAATAACCAAAAGTAAAAATCTAAAAGTTGTTTTGGAAATCAATTTACATTTTTTAAGAGGCTTATCACAGAAAAGTTTGAAATTATTTGTATTATAAAACTTGCGTAGCTGCTCAACCACAGAGCCACATAAATTATTGCAAATTGCAATTATTAAAATGTTCCTTACTATAATCCTTACTTTGGATTTGTGTATTTACGTCTATTTTTAATTGCTTGTTTTGATGTATTGTTCAACATACATTAGTATTAATGACTCATTATAGCCAGAAGGGGGCGTTGTTGCATTATTTTCTAATAGGTTTGAAAAGTTGTCTGGCAGCTGCCAGAGTTTGTGCCAGATGCCACGGTGAAGGGTGACACCAGACTTAACAATTACTGTATTTCATACTGTATGTATGTACTTCATATATAATAACACACAATACACATATGTTGTGTAGTGTGTGTTATTAAATACAAAGTTCTGGCATGAAACTCTAGATGGTGCAGGCTTATAGGTCCTTTTACTCACCTGTTCATAATCACATAGTTATTATGTATTTATGTATTTGCAGTTGCAAGTCCCGTACTTGCTCTACCACAGCAGCGTAGCAGATCTATTCCGCCAAGACCAAACATACAATATAAGATAAAGATAAGATAAAAACTTTTATTTCTCCCCAAAGGGAAATTTAGACATTATAGCAGCATAAACAGGACAAAAACAAATATTACACTTAAAAAGACATATTGCAACTATGTTTTCCGAAGATAAATTATGTAGGAAGATCAAAAAACATTATAACAGATATTAAATATATATATATATATATATATATATATATATATATATATATATATATATATATATATATATATATATATTTATTTTATTTATTTTTTTTATTTTTTTTTTCATAAAAAATAAATATCCTAAATATAAGTATATGAGTAAATATACTCTCCTAAATAAATAAAACTGGTCCCATGGTAGTGTCAGTACTGAGATATGCTGATATTAAAAAGTCTAGCTGCTGTTGGAACAAAGGATCTTCGGTAACGCTCCTTCTTACTCCGGGGTTGCAACAGTCTCTGACTTAAGGCACTAACTGTCTCATACAGGGGGTGGGAGGAGTTGTTCAGGGTGTTCGATAGCTTAGCCAACATCATCCTCTCACCCAGAGGACTCCAGAGATTCCAGAGGACAGTCCACGATAGAGCTGGCCCTCCTAATCATTTTGTCAAGCCTTTTCTTATCCCTCTCTGTGATTCCAGCACTCCAGCAGACCACAGTATAAAAAATTACAGATGCAACTGTCGTATCATAAAAAGTTTTCAGTAGTGTCCTACACACCCCAAAGGACCCCAGTCTCCACAACAAATGGAGCTTACTTTGGCCCTTCCTATACAGAGCACTCGTGTTGTCTGACCACAGTCCAATTTATTGTTTCTATGAACACCCAAATACTTGTACACGTTCACCCTCTCAATGTCCAGCCCCTGGATGTTTACCGGTATAGTATACGAGCCCTTCCTACTTTTGTCTTGGTAGCATTGATTCATTCATTCAAACCTTTATTTAACCAGGATAAAAAACTCCTTGAGATTAAAAATCTCTTTTACAAGAGTGTCCTGGCAAGTGGCAGCAGCACGGTTTAGATACAGAAACACTTACAGACAAATACATAGATACACTTTCACGCATCATATTCAAACAACAAAATCATCGTACAAAAAACCTAGGTCCTGAATCTATTTAAAAACAGTGACAAACAGACTGCCTTTCTGCAAGGTCCTTTAAATAGCCTTTAAAAGAATAAAGTGAGACCAACTCCTTCAACTGTAGTTCATTTTGAAGCTCATTCCATGCAGATGGTGCTGCAAAGTTAAAAGCCTTTTTGCCAAAGTCAGTACGGGCTTTAGGGACTGTCAATAAATACAGATCCTGTGAACGCAGTTGATATGTCCCTACAGACCTCGGGAGGATGTAAGTGTTCAGATAAGGAGGAAGAAGTCCTAATACTGCTTTATAAATAAAAAGATGCCAGTGCATCCAACGCCGAATGGAGAGAGAGAACCACTCGACCCGAGAATACAGCAAACAGTGATGAGTGAGAGATTTTAAGTTTGTGATGAATCTTAAGGCTCCATGAAACACTGTGTCCAAAGCATGAAGACACTGGGAGGTTGAATGCATATATAAAATATCACCATAGTCCAAGACAGACAAGAATGTTGCATTTACAAGTTGTTTTTTTGCTTCAAAAGATAAACAAGACTTGATTCTAAAGAAAAAACCTAACTTCAATTTCAATTTTTTAACCAAATCTTGGACATGCAATGTAAAAGACAGTGATTGATCAATGATAATGCCCAAGTATTTGTAATGTGACACTACTTCGATTTCTGTACCAGAAAGTGTACAAATGATTGGGACATTGTTTTTATTTGATTTTCCCCGAGTGAAAGTCATGACTTTAGTTTTTTTAGAGTTTAGAACCAATTTTAAAGTAGCCAAATTATGTTGCAAGATGTTAAAGGCAGATTGTAAATTTGTGATTGCTTGATCTAATGTGGACCCAGAACAATAGAGAACAGTATCATCAGCATAATAATGATAGTTTGTATTATCTATATTATTGCAGAGGTTGTTTGTATAGATAATAAAAAGAAGAGGCCCAAGGATTGAGCCTTGAGGCACCCCTTTTGAAATATTTAGGGAGGCAGAAGTGAGGCCATCTACTTGCACACATTGTGTTCTCCCTAATAGGTAACTGTTGAACCATCCCACTGCCTGTTCTGAAAGTCCAACTGAGGTGAGTCTTTGAAAGAGTATTTTATGGTCCACTGTATCAAAAGCTTTTGACAAATCAATAAACAGTGCTGCACAGTGCTGTTTATTGTCCAAGATTTTGACAAGGTCATTGACAACTTTTGAAACAGCTGTTATTGTACTATGTTGTTTCCTAAAACCAGATTGAAATTCATTCAGAATATTGTTGTTAATCTTTCAATTGCATGCTGATAAATGATTCCATTAATTTGGCTAATACTGACAATTTAGAAATAGGCCTATAATTATTTATATTTGCAGGATCACCACCTTTGTGAAGGGGAAGAACATTGGCAGATTTCCAAATAGCTGGTACTTGATTCGTAGTTAAAGAAAGGTTAATTAAATATGTGACTGGATCTGCCAGCAAATCTGCAGCTATTTTTAAAAAATATGGTTCCAATTTGTCTGGACCTGATGATTATGTTTTTATCTAGATCCTTCAAGGCCTTCCTTACTTCTGATACAGTTACTGTCTTGAAATAAAATGGTGGAGCTGACAGTAAGATCAACAGGACATGCAGTGGAAGAACTGGAAATTGGATTTTGTAGTGTTTCATAAAGGGAACTAGCAGCAATGAAATGATTATTGAAACTATTCAAAATTTCGTTTTTGTCAATGATTTTTTGTCATCAACAACAATACAAGATGGTACTTCTGTATCTGTTTTTGCTTCCGTTAATAATTTGATTGTTTTCCAGAACTTAAGAGGGTTATTTAAATTTTTCGATGTTTCAGAAAGGAAATAAGCGGATTTGGCATTACGGATTTTTACAGTACATAAATTACGTAAACGCCGAAATTTCAACCAGTCAGACTCAAGCTTTGACTTTCTAGCTTGAGCCCAGGCTTGATTTCGCTCTAGAAGAAGGTCAGACAATTCATTGCTAAACCAAACATTATTTCGCCCTTTAACTCTATGTCTTTTTAGTGGGGCATGCTTATTTACCAGGCCTGTGAAACCATCATAAAAAAATGACCAAGCATTTTCAACATCATCAATAAGGCTAATTCTTCCCCAATCAAAATCATACAGATCATGTAAAAAGCCCTGCACTGAGAACTGCTTCATTGCCCTCTTATAGATTATACGCGGCCTTGTTTTAGGAATTTTTGTATTCCTTACAGATGCTATTAGACAATGATCGCTTATATCATTGGCAAAAACAGAGGCACAGGAGTATTTGTGAGGGACATTTGTAAGGATAAGATCAATTAGTGATGATTTTTCTGGATGTTTTAAATTTGGTCTGGTGGGGCTATTCACAATCTGAAACAGATTATAAGAATCACAAAATGATTTAAAATGATCAGACATTGGCAGGAGCCAGTTCCAATTAAAATCTCCTAAAAGGACAATTTCATTATAATTTAGACTTGTTAAAAACTCCCTCAGAGAAGAAAGAGTGCTACTATCAGCTGAAGGGGGTCTATAACAACCAACAACTGTGATGTGAAGACTCTTAGAAACTTCTAAGTCAAGGTTCAACAATTCAAATTGTCTGCTTATTGACTTTGAGACAATTACATTCACAAGAAATGACTTTTTCACATATATTGCAACACCTCCACCCTTTTTAGGTCGGTCTGTTCTGAATAAGTTGTACCCACCTACAGTCACATCCTTATCAGAAATAGATTTGTTGAGCCAAGTTTCACTTAAAACAAAAACATCGGCATTGGTCGAAAGTGCCCAGATACGAACCATATCTATTTTGCCAACCAGACTACGAACATTCAAATGACAAAATCCCAGGCCCTTTCTGCATTTAAAGCTTTCAGGGGTGTCATATGACATATTTTGCTCTGGGCCTGGATTTGGGTGGACATTCCCAGAAATTAAAAGCAGCAATATAAGCAAAAGTCTCTGTTTAGGCAGTTTACAATGATAGTGATTGTGGATAGCTGCCGAATTTAAAAGGGCTGCTCCTTGAGACCGCAGATGGTTTTGCAGAACCATAAGACAGCTTAAACATTGCACTTCTAATGTGCCAGAGGTGAAGAGCAAAGGCTGGGGTTGAATGACCGCAGCCAGCTGATGGCTTGTTTCGCTCCTCCCCCGGATTAAACAATCCGGAAATGAGAGCAACGCGTTTCCATGGCAACGAGGGGAGATTCCAATAGAGGCGCATAGCGCTGTCAAATACAGCGCAGCAAAAAACATCCGCGGCTTTAAATCCATTTTAACTCAATAATTTTAATCAATATCCATTAAAAACTCAAGATCCTCTTCTTCGAGTAGAGTGACTCCACCATCAGCTCCGCCCCCTCCTCAGCGTCCTCCCGTGACGCAATGCCGTGATGCAGGACGTGAAGCAAGCTGAATGAAGTAATTTCCACGGATAAACAATGCGTTCCAAAGTTGCATCCAACCCAGAGAAGGTGAAACAGCAATGCTTATTCCCAGATAGTACTATCCTGGACCCACGAAGACCACGTCTGGAGTCAGATTACCATTCCTCCACCGCGAGTAAATTTATATCGAAGTTGTTTTGCTCTGCGCCAATCCAGGAGAGGGATCACACAACGCGGATAGAATGAGTAAGTTAGAAAAGTAAACCCCGGTATGATGTGAAGGTGATTAAATTCACACCAATCAACAAAGTCCTTGATCACTTTCTTACACTCCAGCTCATTCCCATCTGATACCCGTCCAACAATAGCTGTCATCTGAGAACTTCTGGATATGACAACTGCTAGTGTTATAATGGAAGTCTGATGTATATAGGGTAAACAAGGAAGGAGAGAGCACTGTCCCCTGTGGAGCCCCTATGCTGCAGAACACCTTTTCAGACACACAGCCATGAAGCCTCACAGAATTTGGTCTGTTTTTGAGGTAGTCGATGGTCCACGCAGTCAGCTGACTGTCAACCCCCGCCTCCTCCAACTTCCCTTTGAGCAGCAAAGGTTGTATTGTATTAAAGGCACTGGAAAAGTCAAAGAACATAACCCTTACAGTGCCTCTGGGCTCCTCAAGGTGCAAGAGGGAACTGTGCAGCAAGTAGATGACAGCATCGTCCACCCCAATGTCTGGTTTGTATGCAAACTGCAGGGGGTCTATCTTCAGCCTCACCAGGGGTCGTAGATGGTTCAATATCAGCCTCTCCATGATTTTCATCAAGTGAGAAGTTAACACCACAGGTCTGAAGTGGTTAGGCTCCCTCAGATGTGCAATATTCGGTACTGGAACCACACAGAAGGTTTTCCACAGAACAATAACTTTCTCCAGACAAAAGCTGGTCTGTACAGTCCCTGAGCAGTCTTGAGCAAATACCGTCTGACCCTGTAGCTTTTCTCACTTTGATTCTCTGTAGTTCTCTTCTTACCTGATCCTTTGTTATACAGAGGCTTGTAGAAGGGGTGAGGGTGGATAATGAGGAGGCAGGCTGATGGAGGGGGGGTGAGGCATATATAGTTCACCTGACTTCACAGTAGGGGGGAGAGGTGCAGACATATGAGGGTGGCACAGAAGATGTCATGAGTGCTATAAAGGAGGATGAAGTTGGCAGAGAAAGACATGGCTGAGATACAGACTGTTCTGAGTGCTGATGGAGGGATGGAGAGGATCCTGGATCAAATCTGTTAAAAAATAGATTCAGTTAATTTGCCCACTTCTGATCTCCAAGTTCAGGACCCCTCCTACTATTAATATCATATCCCGATATTGTTTTTTAATCCCCTCCAACCTCCCTTGTATTTCTCTTTTGTAATTGCCCCTCCACCTTTCTCCTGTATCTGTCCTTTCCTTTTTGCACCCTCCTCATCTCCTCTTTGTCCCCAGATTTAAAAAGTATTTTCTTCTCATTAAGCAAGGCTTTCAGTTCAGGGGTCACCCAAGGTTTATTATTAGAGAAACACTGCACTGTCCTGGTGGGCACAGTGTTCTCCACACAAAAGTTTATGTAGTCCGTTGTACACTTCTGTTTAGGCTTGGGGTCAAGTTGAGCAAAACCAGGGTGAGAATGGCTCGGTCCCCACTGACAAGATTTTGGGGAGTCAAAATATTGATATCAAATACTGAAATGCATTTTCAAATGTATTCAAACAGTCCATTGAAATTGTAGCATTCATCAAATTGGGGAGGGGGACCGAAAGAAAGCAAGAAGAAACCATGGTAACAAGCCTGGCAGTTAGTTGGGATTTCCTTATAAAAATAGAAAAAAGTGCCAAAGTTAAGTAAATGTCTTTAGTCAACGCTTTAGCATTATATAGCAAGCATTATAGCTTCATATTCACAGTGTCTGTGGCCCTCTGCTATTGAAGAACCTGAAATACAATCTGATTTTAGTTACATCATCTTCAATTTCCATTAAAAAAACCCTTCTAATTTACAGCCATTAACAGGAAGTCTGCTATTTTGGATTGAATGTGGGTTTTCTTAATTGATATGGGATATCTCAAATGGTGTTGACATGGTGGGGGATTAAAGTGATTTAAAAAAAAAAAAAAAGGAAACAAGAAGAGTCATATGTATGGAGGACGAAAACTTGCAAAAACAATAAATACATAAATATGCAAATAAATAAATAAACAAAATTCTTCATAGATAGCCTAAATATATAAATAGCGTAAATAAATGTGCAAAATCTGCAAATAAATACATAAATAAAAATAAATAAATACAAAAATCCACATTCCAGCATAAATTAATATAGCCTATAGCTAAATAATTAAATGTGTGAGGAGATAAATAATTCAATAAATAAAACGAATGTTGGGGGAAATTAAAAACATGTTAAAGGAAATGAAAAGTTGTCTTTTTTCCTTTTAACCGTTTATTCATTTTTTAATGTAGCTCCGTATTTATTTTTCGGTGGTGCAACATGCTTATGAGAGGGTGTCAATCAACCCTCAGAAGTCGGTCTGTATGCCACCGTTGGCTGACACTGTTAAAAATAGTAGTAGCTACACTATCTGCTAATTATGTTCTCTATAGAGTAGCTATGCATCTTTATCCAGACACGTCGGCGCGTCCGCCATCTTGGAGCGGTCAGCGTGTCATCATTCACGGTAAGGACACAACATTGCACAGCTTCTGGTTGGAAAAAACACAGATTTAAATCCCAGAGAAATGGGATAACCTTTTACTGGTGAGAATGTGTTGGTTTGTGTTTTTGTATAAACTCAATATTACAGGGTTAGACTAGCCTAAGGTAAATCATCTGCTTAAGTCTATTGCAGATATAGATCAGAAAAGTTCATTAATTGAAGAAATAATGTTACTTTACCTCGCTTTACTGAATATGCACAGAGTTGCTGCATTACAACAAAACAAACCATCCTAAAGATATTTAAAGGAACACTTCACCCATTTGCATTAAGCTTTGCAATGTTAGAAACCCAGTCATACTATTGAATGGTCGTGCAACATTTTCTCATTTTCCCCTGAGACGAGAGAAATCTGTATTTACCTCTTTACACTTCCTCCTACAATGACGCAAAAATCGTCATTTGACGTCATTGTAGGAGGAAGTGTAAGAGGGGGGGATTTCTGTTGAGACTACAAGCACTAGTTCCCACCCTTTCAAACCCGCCCATAGGGGGTTGGAGCTAATGCGCTAACAGACCTATCACAGATCAGTGCCAGTGCGTTTGATTTCACCGGCAGAAACCTGCATGTCCGGCCGTCAAGATCGTCCAAAATGTCCGGGATTCGGCTTTGCTTTCTACGGTCGCCATTCATTGTTTACATGCACACCTTTTGTTTCAATCTAACTGAATTCATTCCGATTGGTGAATCTGAATGTAGTGTTTACATGAACGCTAAACAAGTGATCGGTAAATGTGCGTTTTTCCATTGCTAAGAAAATACCCGCTCCTCAATGAGAGATAGCCCACGAGACCGGTGCATCTCACAGGCGCTCATCAGTAATCACGCCACCGGCTTTTGCGTTCTACAGTCACCATTCATCATGTTTACTGTGGCGAGCAGGACGAGGCTAGGGCCGCGGAAGAAAGACGCGGGGCCGGTGGCGTGATCGGTTGATGTGCGTTTTACCTTTGCTAAGAAAATACCCGCTCCTCCGTGAGAGATACGAGACCAGTGCGTCACAGGTGTCGGTCATCAGTAATCACGCCACCGGCCTCGCGTCATTCTCCCGCGGCCCTAGTCTCATCCTGCTCGCCACAGTAAACACAATGAATGGCGACTGTAGAACGCAAAAGCCGAATCCCGGACATTTTGTGCGATATGCGATCTCAAAAACCCGGGCAGACTCACGGAGACTACTAGTAACTTAGCTTAGCTTTATTGTTTACAACTGCTCTCTAACCGGAAGGCATGGCTTGGGAGTGGCCTCGTAGAGCAGCGAAGCAAGTGCATTCTGGGAGTTGTTGTCTTTCATCCACATGAGCCAAAAATACATTTTCTGGCTTTTCTCAGTCTAGAAAGCTCCAAAATCAAAAATAATTTCAGATTTCTTCTACATAAATGACCCAATTTAAATACACATTCATCTTTCCAGAGGTGGAGTGTCCCTTTAAGTATGTGTGGTGATTAGGTGTGTTTCTTATGATTGTCCTCTAGATGGCAGTAACCTAGTACCAAACATACAGTTAACAAATACCCAAGAGTGTAAAGTGGCACAAACTAAGTGTTGAAGTTGAGTGCTCTAAGAATAAAGAGGCTTCACGCCAGTTCAAACATTTATTTGTTCAGAGTGTTTAATCAATGAACACTACAGTATGTTTTTTTTATTGTCTTGCACTACAGCACTAGACTGGTTGTTCTCATTATAACCAACAAAGGGCGTTATTGATTTTACAATGAATTTAATATAATTTGGTGGGAAAAAAAGATTAATATTAAATGTACCAGGATATGAAATAAGATTTATCAGTTAGGTCTGTGCTAAATAATTACACGTTAGTTTTACATGCCTTCCCAATTACATTTATTCTCTGACCAGAGCAACTTAAAGGAATGGTTGATCCCAAAATGAAAATAATGGCATCATTTACTCACCAAAAAGAAAATATTTTGAAAAAGATTGCTTAAAGAATATTGATTTGTTTTATTTTGTTTAATTTATTTTTTTCTCTTCTCACTGTTAATTTCAGTGTATCCTTTCAATTTGCAAACAAGAAGAAGAAGAATATTGAGCCCGCCCTCACCACACTGACTTTCATTGTATGGACAAAAAAAAAAAGGTACCTCCCTTAAAATATTGTCTTATGTCTCACTGAAGAAAGAATTATACAGGTTTGACACCATAAGGAGAGGCGGTATTAACATTAAGTGAAATGGAATCTGACGCAGAGAAGCCAATGGCATGTCACTATGCGTACTGGCACATCAGGTGGCACATTCGGTCTTCATTGGCATGTGCCGGTGGATAGTGGCACTGATATTATTGACATGTGTCACTGACATTATCGCGACACACTGACACTGACAGGACACTTGACTGACAGAGTCGCAGAACATGTCACCGTATGTTGAGACACCTCCAGTAGTGACTGTCAGATTAATCGAGCACCTATACTGACGTAATTGTGACACAAAATCCTAAATAAATTGCCTAATTTTGTGATATTTAAAATATCAATTAAACGCATTAAAGTCAGTAATATTTTTTCAAACGTGTTATTTGTGTCACGTCTGTATTTGATTGGTATGTGCCACTGAATGTTTTGTAATAGCCTACCAGTTTATTTTGTTTATCTCACAAAGTCACAAACTGCCCATTCTAGGAAAGATCGACACTAAATAAATCTCTCATGGATCACTACGAATAACGCATTAACAGTCGCGTCCGTTACTGTAAACCTTTATTTTTGCTTGATGCTGCACAAACGCCAGTATCAGTATAAGTGAGTGTAACGCTGGCCAGCACAAGATTCTCATCTGTGGCTTTAATATTTCCAAAAATAATTTTATCGAATGATGTATAATAATGAGTGAGTTCACGTAGTGTAACAGCGCAGCGCTTCTGTGTTGTATGTCAGAACGTAGGCTCACTATTGGCTGACGCTGGTCATGTGTGTGATGCGTGTGACGTACAACACAGAAGCGCTGCGCTGTTACACTACGTGAACTCACTCAGAGGCCCACACAGAAGAAAATCAATAGTTGAATAAAGCCGTTATTTTTGTTTGTTTTTACGCACAAAAAGTATTCTCGTCGCTTGAGCCACTGTAGTCACTTGGACTATTTTAACATTGTCTTTACTAACTTTCTGGGCCGGCAAGTTTCAGTAACATAGAAGTCTATGCACTCAAAAAAGTGCTCATGGCCAGTCATTGGATGAACATAAATCACTCATTTTAGATCAATTCAAATATTATACATTTATAAGGAGATGTATTTTTGTTTTTTTGAAGAAATGTAAATTACCTAGGTAGTACATGTAATGAGAGTGAATTTACTTGGATCAATGAGTGAAATTTACGTTTGTGGCCTGACCCCGCCTACTGCGCGTGTCACTGAGAGCTGTTGACTGTGTTCGAGAAACTTTTTGTGCCGCCATTGGAGTCGAGAACTTTCGACGGATCCTGCTAAAGTTGGGTGAGTAACGTTATTCAAGACATTTCTAACAATAATAATGCAATTTCTTACCCAGTCACAGTTAAAATAAGTATTTTACCCCCTCTTTATGTACAATTTGTTAGGCGAAGCTGCATTCTATGGTGAAAAAAACGTTTCCGTTGACATTGAAATCAGTAGTTTTACCATTAGCTTTAAGTCTGTGAGATGTTACAATTATCTGTATTCTGAGGTGTTTTGTGTATTGTTTAAACTATAAGAATCTCATTTTCTGGTGATACAGTAAGGAAGCGATCGCATTACTGACAGTTCTCCGCACTTTGCAACGGTCGTGATATGACGTCATTCTGCGGCATATTTTTTAAAAGCGTAAATTCGGTAATATATAACAAATAATGATATATCTAAATGTAAAAATATACTATCTACTCCAGTGATGGGTCGTTCATTTTGAACGAATCTTTTACTCAGTAATGAGTCGCCAGAGTGATTCGAAGTGCGTTCCAAATCGACCGTAGTGGACGTAATATTAGCATTCCGCCATCTGAGTGGGATTCGAATCCAAAGGGAGCAAACATATTTCGAAGGGCACTGCGAACCATGCTGCGGACGGCATAGGGAATAATGGAACATCCATAGAGGGGTAAATGCGCACCGTGTCACCATCAGTCAGCACTTACGATGGTCGACTGGACCTCTTTCATATGATTATGAATGGGTATAACAAAGTGAAAGTGTCGAGAAGCAGCTGAGACTGTCATTTTTTTTGTTTTTCTTCATTTACCTCAGGAATGTATTATGAGGCAGCTACAATGCAATTATTATGACCATGGATTAAGAACACATTCACATGATTAACTAATGATTAACTAAATCAACGTTCATTTTCATATTGCTTGCAGGCTCATCAAAGTCTCTTCCGCAGTGCCCAAGGAGTTGTTTAAATAAAGATACACAACATTTTGGCTGTGTTGGATGAGGTATGTTATATTTAAGCTATGCTTAAACACATGTAAATATATCCAATTTCTACACATGAACAGCTATTTCTTAACTTTTGTGTATTTTTTTCTAATATTAAAGTGTTAGTTCACCCAAAAATGAAAATTCTGTCAGTAATTACTCTCCCATTACTCTCCCTCATGTTGTTCCAGCCCTCGTAAGACTTTCGTTCATCTTTGGAACACAAATTAAGATATTTTTGAGGAAATCTGAGAGCTGGCTCACTCCTTCATAAGCTTCTATGTTATTTAAGACAATGTTTTAAATAGTCCAAGTGATTACAGTGGCTCAACTTTAAGTTTATCAAGCGACACAAATTTTTAGCATCTTTTAGTGCTCAAACAATATACGAACGACTTCGGTCGTTACTCCAAAATAACGACTTTATTCAGCTATTAATTTTCTTCTATGTGTGCCTCTGAGTGAGTTCACATAGTGCAACAACGCAGCGCTTATGTGTTGTATGTCACACACACATCACACACATGACCAGCGTCAGCCAATAGTGAGCCTACGTTCTGACGTACAACCCAGAAGCGCTGCGCTGTTACACTACGTGAACTCACTCAGATGCCCACTTAGAAGAAAAGGAATAGTTAAATAAAGTCGTTATTTTTGTTTGTTTTTTGCGCACTAAAAGTATTTGTTTCGCTTGATAAACTTAAAGTTGAGCCACTGTAGTCACTTGGACTATTTTAAACATTGTTTTTACTAACTTTCTGGGCTGGCAAGTTTCAATTACAAAGAAGCGTATGAAGGAGTGAGACAGCCCTCAGATTTCATCCAAAATATCTTAATTTGTGTTCCGAAGATGAACGAAAGTCTTACGGGGTTGGAACAACATGAGGGTGAGTTAGTGTACGTTCACATCGCCGCCGGCGAGAGCGGCAAAATTCGCTCCCGCCGCCCTGCCGAGGAAGCTGGAGAAAGATTCGGGGACGCTCCGATGCTCTGACGTAGAACCAAGGCTATCTTTTGATCCAAAATACCACAAAAACAGTAATCCACATATCCAGGATCCACATACTTTAAATTGTAATTTATTCTTGTGATTAAAGCTGAATTTTCAGCATCATTACTCCAGTCTTCAGTGTCACATGATCCTTCAGAAATCATTCTAATATGCCGATTTGCTGCTCAAACATTTATTATTATCAAATGTTGAAAGCAGTTGTGTACAATTTCTTTTCACGATTCTTTGATGAATAGAAAGTTAAAGAATAGCATTTATCTGAAATAGAATAAACATAATATTAATAACATAACATAATAAATGTCTATACTGTCACTTTTGATTAATGGATCCTTTCGGAATAAAATTATTAATTTCTTTCCAAACGGTAGAAGATAATGTTATAAAAGCTTTTATGTGACACTGAAGACTGCAGTAATGATGCTGAAAATTCATCGTTACCAACACAGAAATAAATTGCATTTTAAAATATATTCAAAAAGAAAAGTTATTTTAAATTGTAAAAATATCTCACAATATTACTGTTTTTGGATTAAATAAATGAAGCCTTGGTGAGCAGAAGAGACTTCAATTAAAACATATATATATATATATATATATATATATATATATATATATATTGTAATGCAAGTTTAGTGGGATGTTTTATTGTTTTGACCATTACACACACACTGTTTGTGTTTCTTGTGTTCTCTAATTTCAAGGATTGTGAGAAGGCTGAGAAAGCAAGCTGAGATGGTCCTATTGGATCTGTGTGGTCCATGCGGAGGGTGCACAACAACCACCAAAAGAAGTGTCAATTGTAATTCAGGGAGTAGAGGTACTCGAGGAAATTCAGACTGTGCTGTGTGCCATCACTTTGCTTATGGACATAATTTATTCTCTGGATCTGAGGTACCCATCCAACCTGCAGCTTTAAACTGCAACTTTCGAGGTCTTTCAAAAACTGAATCTGGATGGACAAAGGCTAGCTGAAGATGTTTGAGTAGATCAGTTTTTTTTTTTTTTACATGATGTGTTTTGTCTGCATTTCTGTTATAACTGTTTATAGCATTATGAAATAAATAAACTGTTTGACTTGCTATTTGATTTGTTTTCTTTTTTGGTGTGCATACTGTAATTGCATATTTTTAATGTATGCAACAATGTGAAAGACATGCATGGAAGCAATTCTATGATCAGCACAATATAGTCAATTTTGAATATTTGCCATTCTGTTAGACCTATAGAAAAACACATTGGTCAGTGTAATACATAAGTTATATTTTACTCTGGAAAAATTACATTAGGTCAATGTAATACAGTAAGTTTAATTTAAAAAAAAAATTACATTAGGTCAATGTAATACTGTTAAGTTTGATTTTCAAAAAAATTACATTAGGTCAATGTAATACTGTTAAGTTTCATTTTCAAAAAAAATACATTAGGTCAATGTAATACTGTTAAGTTTGATTTTGAGGAAAATTACATTAGGTCAATGTAATTGTGATAATTCAGATAGAAACAGTTTGATTACATCCGACAGACATGATTACAAACAGCTTTATTAATGTAGTAATTTTATGTGGAAATTTGCCACATGATTAATATACATTCAACTGATGAGGTATTTTTTTGAGTGTGGAGGAGTGAGACAGCTCTCAGATTTCATCAAAAATATCTTAATTTGTGTTCCAAAGATGAACGAAAGTCTTACCATGCTCAGTAAATAATTATTTTCCTCTCTATTTCTATGTCTTCCACTTTTTCATTTATGTTACATGCTTACTTTATCGAAATGTATGTTTTCTTTGATTATATAAGTTGATTATATAACTTCTCATGTTAATTTAGTTATAGTTATTGGTTGTCTCCATCTGATTTTCTGATTATCTTATTGTTATAATAAGCAGATTGCTTGTCTCTTTGTCTGTCAACTGTTTGTATTATTTTGTGAAGCGACCTTGGGTTCTTGAAAGGCGCTATAAAAAATAAACATTATTATTATTATTATTAATATATAAATAGTATAAATAGTGCCCTTCTCTTGTCACTTATCGCCTGTCAATGACGTAATATCCACATTATCCCTGGTTTCCGCTTGTACTGCCATTTCTTATTTGGGCATCCTCGTTACCTTTCCTCACGTCTCAGCTCCACCCCTGTAGGATGCCAGGGAAGGTTGCAAGGAAATAAAAGGAGGACGAATGAATCATATAAACATTTAGATTAAATATGCCATTCTCATTAATGGAGTTAAATACTTAAATAACATGAAATCATTACTGAGAAGTAAAAAAAAAAAAAAAAAAAAAAGTATATTCAATAGAAATATTAGCAGTGAATGCAATGCTTTTGAACACTTCCTGCTGTCTTTTAATGTTTTATCTACAGAGAGAATTGCTTGTCATGATAATAGCGATTATCTGAGAAAATATTTTCGTGCAAATAATGCACATGGCCTATCTGTTTCCATTAAAAACATAAATCAATTAAAATACTATTTGGCCAGTGGAAAAGATTGAGAAAAACTTAGGTAATAAAAATACAGCTGTTCATTGTTAGTTCACAGTGCATTACCTAATGTTAACAAGATTTTAATAATACGATTTTTAAGTATGTTAATACTAATGTTAATAAATGCTGTATACGTGCAGTTCATTATTAGTTCATGGTAACTATGTTAACTAATGATACCTTATTTTACACTTAAAGCCCTGTTTACAGATCGTTTCTGATTAAATAGAACGGTTAAGATTAAAATTTGGACACATGCTGCTGTCCCGAGAATTTTAGGTTTCTTTTGCTTCCTGTAGCCAATAATTGACTGTACAAAACACTTCATGGTTTTCCCAAACAGTGTAACAGCTTAATTTTTTTCATACTATATTATATTATTGTAGAGAATTGAACTGTCCTGCAGAAGATTTTGTAAATTATTTTTTATTGAATGTCTTGGTAAAGACTAAAGTACGGTGGCCGAGAGAGCTCAACGCGCTGCAAATGAAGAAAACACATGCAAACAGAAAAAAACGCATGCAAACAGAAAAAAACACATGCAAATAGAAAAAAACACATGCAAATAGAAAAAAACACCAGCGAATAAGAAAACATCTTCATCAGTTTTACAACTCACGTGCGTCCCAATACTCACAACACAACCAAATACGGAAACGCGCTGCAATTACAGAAACGCGCTGCAAAAATCCACAACACAACCAAACAGAAACGCGCTGCAAATAGAACAGAACACAACGGAAATGTTTCCGGGGAACCCAATAAGTGACGGACGGACGGCTAGGACGTGCTTTCAGCTGTCTGCTTTTATTATTATTATTTATTTTATATTTTTTTGCAAAACATACAAAGATGACACGTTTATGACATACAACTTTGTATACAATATACAAAATGTATTTGCGATATGTTCAATGTCATAAGAATACTAAAAAGAACAATGAGCTGAAGACTAAAATAAATAAATAAATAAATAAAAAGATAGAGAAAAAGAACGAGGAAAAGACATTAATCTATACATCAGTTACATTGAACACATTTTGTCATGTTATGTTAAAATAAGTTTCGTAAGAAATGTTAGAATGTAGCTATAGGTCCAAATATGAGACGGCAAGTTTTAAAGTTGAGACACTCACACAAAGATATAACACATATTTTAAAAACTTTGTTGTATAAAATGTATATTTATTTGCAACAGTTATGTTAACAGCATTAATACTATATTTCTGGTAAGAACAGCTATTCAGCTGATGGACACGCGCTGCGTTGTCATGGGAACATCCCAGGTGAAAATAATGAGGAAATTACGTTGTCTTTCGTTGCTCCCTTCATCAACATAATGGCACACAAGTGCCCCGCTCCCTCCAAAGTGCCCAATTCAAGGGCTCTGCCGTCTGCCCTTTTAAGAGAGTAGGGCATAGGTAAAGCCAGAGCCCGCGTCTCTCTGGTAAAGCTCGCGAGCCGTCCGTCCGTCACTTATTGGGTTCCCCGGAAACATTTCCGTTGTGTTCTGTTCTATTTGCAGCGCGTTTCTGTTTGGTTGTGTTGTGAACTTTTGCAGCGCGTTTCTGTAATTGCAGCGCGTTTCCGTATTTGGTTGTGTTGTGAGTATTGGGACGCACGTGAGTTGTAAAACTGATGAAGATGTTTTCTTATTCGCTGGTGTTTTTTTCTATTTGCATGTGTTTTTTTCTATTTGCATGTGTTTTTTTCTGTTTGCATGCGTTTTTTTCTGTTTGCATGTGTTTTCTTCATTTGCAGCGCGTTGAGCTCTCTCGGCCACCGTACTAAAGACCTAAAATGTGCTTCATTTAGTGACTTCTTAATTAACTGCTTGTTTTAAAAAATATGATTTAATACCAATAAGTTACATCAAGGGTCCAATAAAATAGAAATGGCACATTCAAGTTAAAAGTTACAACCGCATGTTGAAACCATTGTATGCTGTGTTGGTCAGATAAAGAATGCTTTTGCTCAGGTGGGGAAAAATGTCCGCCCAATAGAGAAAAGTTTTGCTCAGCAAGAAAAAAGATTAGAGGGAACATTGGTTATGTGCCAGCCTCTTTTAGTTTTGGGGTATGGGTATACCAGTAACCTAACAAATTATGGAGAGAGAGAGAGAGAGCAGGAACTTTTTGTCTCCAGCCCCAGTAACACACATCCAGAACAAATTAAAGTTGGTGCTTATTGAAACAAAAGATGAATATAAATGGAAACAAAAACTTCAGGAGGGGGGAGAAGGCCAACACAACAAACAAAAAGGTGTCTAACTCAGTTTTAACCAACTTACCTATACATAAACTAAACGAAAAAAAAAAGGAAAATAAATAACAAATGAACTTCCTTATGTAAGCCCCTCTAAATCAATGGTCCAATGGCGGTTTCCGATAGAACGGATGAAGGTCTCTGTAGTAGGGAGGTTAAGCCCAAAAAATAGGCCTTTGACTTCAAGTCATGATGCAAAGGTCCCCTTTGGTATGGAAGTACCTTAGGGTCATACAAATAAATTTATCCTAAGACACAAGTGAGATTACACTTTGCATCAGAAATAAACAGGTCTTTTCAAAAATGGCCGCCAATGCGCCGAAAATACTCTAGAGCCCATATCTTTGCTTCTGTTATCGCTATAATGACAAATTTGGTGTCAAAGTGTACATTTTTGGGGTCAAGGAATCCAATAAAATTGGTTTCAAGTTTAAAAAACCAAAAATGCTCCCCATACCATGACAATTGGTGGTAAATATGCACATTTCACATAAAAATTGTGTCATCAGAGTGACTTTACTTATCTTTTCCTTCAAAAACTTTAATTTTGTATTTAAGCAGTGCAGCTACTTCTGTACATTACATTTGTCCTAAGTAGCATGAGATTTCGACCAGTCAGGAGTAGCCTATAGCAAATCAGTTCCTGCAACAACACATCCCATCTGCACCAGGAGATGTGACAGCTGTTGAAGGTCAGAGGTGACAGGTTAACACTTTAAGGTTCGTATGACTTTATCATTAAATAGAAAAATGTGTTAGATAACTAATAACTAGCTAGCTAGTAACTAGTTAGCTTCATCATAACTAGCTAGTGACTAGTTAGCGTCATTTTTGTTGAAGCAAGCATATAGCCTACATGTTGCTAGCTAGTTAGTTAGCTTCATTATTTGATAGATTTTTACTTTTACGAATGCTTGTTAATGCTCATATTATCTATCTTATGATGTTAAAGCAACTTCATTTCTTTTTTCAGATTAGCCATAATGGAATGCCGTGACTGGAGTTTATGCTTCCTATGTCAGTCCGCCCTAAAGATTGAAAAAACATTAGATCCCTCTTCATCATTCAAAATGAGAAACAATCCTGAAAGATTGAAATCATGTTACAAAGAAGCTTTAGATAACATCCAGGAGCTGAATGCATTAGGGGATCTGCCTGAGTTTATAGTGGACATTAGTGGTGGTAGTCAGGATGTAGTTCAGCTGATGATTCAAAATCCTATGGTGTGGCACAAAAGCTGCAGAAATGCGATTGATAAACAAAAAGTTGAGAGAGCAAGAAAAAGAAAAAAGCATGAAGAGTCTGTGAGCCCAGTAAAAACACAGCGCATGAGTGACAAGTCCACCACACTCGCTTTACCCAGACCCTCAACATCATCATGTGAACCATACGATAAACCGTGTCTCTTCTGTGGTGAAGTGGGCAAAAAAAATGAACTGAGGAGAGCTGCCACCCTTGGCTTGGATAGAAAAGTGAAAGAATTTGCTCAGGTGGTGGGTGACAGGCATCTATTGGCTGAACTAGCTGCTGGTAACATAGTTGCTATTAATGCTGTTTATCATCGTGCATGCCTGACTAGGCTCTACGGAGGTGGTCCTTGTTCCCATGAGAGAACAGGGCGTGCGCACCTCATTCGACGACTGGCTCATATTAGCACACTCTCGAGATCAGTTATGCGAACACAGGGATCTCGTGCTCAGGCACATCAGCCAGTTGGGTCTTCTGGTCAGCTGGGAGAAGAGCAAACTCGCCCCCATGCAGAGGATCTCTTTTCTCGGTATGGAATTGGATTCGGTCGCACAGACAGCGCACCTCACAGAGCAACGTGCTCAGTCGGTGCTGAACTGCTTGAAGTCAAGTCAAGTCAAGTCATCTTCATTTATATAGCGCTTTTAACAATGTAGATTGTTTCAAAGCAGCTTTACAGAGATAAGCGTATAATTTAAGGTAACAGAGATTGTTTTGGCTTTATAGCGGTTCTTTAATAAAGTTATTTTCCATCTAAAGTTAGTTTTGATTGATTCGCTTCCGTCGCAACGATTATTTGTTATTAAATTAGGAGCCGCTAAGACGACACCATTCTCTCTACACAGAATTTAAACGCGAACCTGTGAGAAACCACCTTTGAACACCTTCAAAGGCAGGACGGCGGTCTCACTGAAATTCTTTCAGAGGCTCCTGGGGCATATGGCAGCCGCAGCAGCGGTAACTCCGCTCGGGCTGCTCCATATGAGGTCGCTTCAGCACTGGCTTCATGGCCGAGTCCCGAGATGGGTGTGACATCATGGCACTCACTGGGTGACAATCACACCGGCGTGCCGCCAGACCTTCAGCCCATGGTTAGACCCCTCATTCCTGCGGGCAGGAGTCCCCTTGGAACAGGTTTCCAGGCATGCTGTGGTGTTCACAGACACCTCTGCCACCGGCTGGGGTGCCACGTACAACGGGCATGCAGTGTCAGGGGTGTGGACGGGCCCTCAACTGCATTGGCACATCAACTGCCTCGAGTTGCTAGCAGTATGTCTCGCTCTGAGCCACTTAAAGAGGCCGCTATAGGGCAGAGATGTGCTGGTCTGTACGGACAAGACTGCAACCTTTGCGTACATCAACCGACAAGGTGGTCTACGCTCCCGTTGCATGTTACAACTCGCCCACCATCTCCTCCTCTGGAGTCAGAAGCATCCGAGGTCACTTCGAGCCATGTATGTCCCCAGTGTGCTCAACCGTGTGACCGACGAGCTATCATGAGCTGTGTTCCCGAGAGAATGGTGACTCCACCCCCCAGGCAGTTCAGCTGATCTGAAGAGAGAGCGGGGAGGCTCAGGTGGAGGCTCAGACCTGTTTGCTTCCTCAGAGACCTCCCACTACCAGCTGTTTTACTCCCTGACTGAGGGAACACTCAGCACGGATGCACTGGCACACAGCTGGCCCCGGGGCCTCCTCAAATATGCGTTCCCCCCAATGAGCCTACTTGCACAGACCCTGTGCAAAATCAGGGAGGACGAGGAGCAGGTCCTTCTGGTGGCCCCCTATTGCCCAACCCGGACCTGGTTCCCTGAACTTATGCTCCTTGTGACAGTCCCTCCCTGGCCCATTTCTCTGAGGGAGGACCTTCTGACTCTGGAAACTTCATCTCTGGTTCTAGGTGACTTACCCCCAGAGGTACTTAACACCATCACTTCTGCAAGGGCGCCATCCACGAGATGTGTGCCTTGAAGTGGAACCTGTTCGTCGAGTGGTTTTCTTCTCGCCGAGAGAACCCCCGAAGATGTTCGATAGGGTCCGTGCTTTCCTTTTTGCAGCAAGGGTTGGAGCGAAGGCTGTCTCCCTTCACCCTCAAAGTACATGCTGCCGCTATTTCAGCTTATAACGACCACATAGATGGCAAATCAGTTGGAAAGCACGACCTGGTTGTCAGGTTCCTTAGGGGGGCGAGACAGTTAAACCCTCTTCGTCCCCCCTCCATACCCTCTTGGGACCTTTCCCTAGTGCTTCAAGCTCTTCAGGATGCTCCCTTTGAGCCTTTGCACTCAGCAGACTTAAAGCTTCTCTCTTTGAAGACTTTGCTGCTGATTGCACTGGCCTCTATCAAGAGGGTAGGGGGCCTGCAAGCATTTTCGGTCGACGAATCGTGCCTATAGTTCGGGCCGGGTGACAACCATGTTGTACTGAGACCCCGGCCTGGCTATGTGCCCAAGGTTCCCACCACTCCCTTCAGAGATCAGGTGTTAGGCTGGGTTCCATATGTGTGACCCTATGGGGATTCCATATGTGTATACTTCCACGGCTGCTCCTAATCGAAGCCCCATGTCTTTCCCTTGGGCTAAGTTACCCAATATTCATATGCAGTACAACCTTCGGGCTAGTCCATATGTATTTTTTCACATAACTCCCTCGAAGAAAGTGGCTTCCACATCGTTCCCCTTCCATAGAAAGGGCACGGTTTCCCAGTGTTATCCAATAATCTCGCTGTATGGGTTGTCACAGAACAACAGTGACAGATACGCTCTGTGTAAGCCCTTTCCTATCGTCCATCCAGGCAAGAAGGGGTACAGGCTTACACCGGGCACTGGATTGGGTGCAGCAGATGTGGCGCTTTGATAGGGATTCCTATCAGTCGGTCACGACATACGTCGAGAGTGACCGACCGATAAGGGAACGTCTCAATTACATATGGTAACACTCGTTCCCTAAGGCAGGGAATGGAGACGTACATCCCATCGTCACATCTGCTGCTGCCCGTCGGGGCGGCCAGCTTACCAGGCTTGGCTCCTCAGCAAAAAAGGAGCTCACCTCGCACCTTCTGCTCATTATATACCTGCGTTGCGAGGCTTAACAGCTGATGCAAATGACTGCATGCCAATGTGTTTTGGCTCATTTTAGTTTTTCTCGAAGTAGATTGGCCTCTCTAGCGAGATTCCTATCAGTCCGTCACGACGTACGTCTCCGTTCCCTCCCTCAGGGAACGAGGGTTACCATATGTAACTGAGATGTTTCGCCATTTGGCTGTAAAGAATGTTTACTTGTACAGAAGGTTACTAACGTTTACTCTATTGAAGGTTTTTGATAACAGACTGCACACTAGGGTCATCTTTATTCCTTGTGTTGTGAGGACTTTGTGGACTTTAATAAATCTCACATTTGGTTAATTGATTTTGAGTGAATGTACCCTATGTTGCACCCTGACCCCAGTCCACCTAGGAGAGGGCTATTCAATTCAATCATCTCCATCTGGCCCAAAGGCACCCCAACCTCCCTCCGCCTCTTTTCCTGGTGGTGTGGCTACATTTGGTTAGATATGCGAGGGGCCATAGTGGCGTGTGCAGCTGTACGTCTATACGCACTGTCTATATGCGTACCATGAGCGCTCCGACTAACCTGAGAAACGTTTTCAGTCCGAATATTTCAGCAGTTATTATGTGTGTCCCGTATTTCTGTCGACTGAACCAGCGATACCAATCATTTGTGAATGGTGCGAATCTTTTGTTCTATTTTTGGTTCAATTATTTCCTTTCCATGAATTGGCCAAATGCGCTTGCATAATGGTCTGAAACGATTCAGATTCGTTCGGACCGCTCTGTCACTGAATCATCTGAAGCTGTTTCTCGGTCAGTAACAACAAATATAGAACAAATAGCGCTGTTTTCAGTTTAGTTTCAGTTCAACTCACTTTGAACTGTGCAGCACCGCCCAGTGGATAACGGAACGCAACCTTAAAGGAGTTGCATTTACTCCCAGTTGATATAGCCTATATAATAAAATGCTTGAAAATTATCACTTTTGATGACAATTTGTCAGGCGGACAGCCATTTTTTTGTCTTTTGGGGTATGTTGAGGGTGATATTTGACAGCAAAAAGGCAGCAATCCCCAGAATCTTTTTCTGCTAGTTTCCCCTATGTGTCAGGATACACCATGCAAGATTGTAGGGTTATACGGCCATTTATGTAGCTGCAGTACCTTAATATTCACAATTACATCATTCCGCCAAAAGCTTTTCCCAAAAAGGGTGTTTTTTGGCCCCTGAGACCAAACGGGGCCGAGTTGGGGGTGATTGTTATCAACTTGTGATGGCCCAAGGTACAAGATAATAGGAAATAATAGTGAAAAAAAGGTAGCAAAAAACATCCTGAGTAGTGGACCTGGCTTCTGGCCTAGATGAGGTCTTGTATGTTCCTGCCCTGAATACCAACAGTCATCCTCATCCAGCCTCCCGTCCTCTCATCAATGTAATTGAAGAAGGCTACCAGTGGTTAGAGAGAGTCAGAAACATTCTCTTGAAAGAGAACCTTGAAGCCGGAGAATGGATCTCATGGGCTGCATATTAGGCCAGCATCAAAGAGGCTACTTCACCTCCCCCATCCAAATCATACATGTTGTGTTTGGCATGCGGTTTTTGATAAAAAATTGCATACTTCACCTCCAATTGTCATGGTAAGGACAACATTATTGTTTTTTAGTCTTGGAACCTAATTTTTTGGACTCCTTGACCCCAAAAATGTACACGTTGATACCAAATTTGTCATTATAGATATAACAGAAGCAAAGATATGGGCCTCTCAAGTATGGTCGGCGGCCATTTTTAAAAAATGTGCGTATATAAGATACAAAATGTGATCTCACTTGTGTCTTAGGATAAATTTATTTCTATGGCCCTAAGGTACTTCCATACCAAAGGGGACCTTTGCATCATGACTTGAAGTCAAAAGTCACTTAACCTCCCTACTACTGTGCGTTACTGTCTTTTCCCACGTGGGCAAAGTAATTTAGTTCCAATTAAATTATCTCACTCATTTTATCACAACCTGGAATTTAGGTTAGATTGTCAATTGGTTATTTGTCATTTATATAATAGTTTAGCAGCACATTTGATTATTCTTTCCAACTCTTTACTTATATTTTACCCGTTCATATTAGGAAGCTTTGTCGCTCAGAGGTCCTCACGCTTCTGTTTAACGCAGGTCTCACGGTCACAAACTCACCAGCTTCGGTCACTAAACGGGGGTAATTGGCTATATATCTGAGATGGTCGCA
The DNA here is from genome assembly GCA_022828995.1 of Vimba vimba. NCBI lineage: Eukaryota > Metazoa > Chordata > Actinopteri > Cypriniformes > Leuciscidae > Vimba > Vimba vimba. The sequence continues at coordinate 33,505,904 of CM040826.1, forward strand.
TTCACGTTTAGGCTACTCAATCTAAGATATTTGAGATGTATAGCCCCCTTGGTTGTATACACTTGAATTAATGTAATGTTTACTCTTCAGTAGAGGTATGGCCACTACTACAGATATAAGTCAACTAACTTTACGTGTCTTATAATAGCTTTGGATTGGTTTCCCACGTAGGCTACACTTATCTAAAGTCACATTAAATTAATACAGAGGTAAGACACACCCAAATTTAAATTGGTCAAGAAGCACTTTTGCTGCCCTTAACGGAAATTCACTTCTTGTCTTTACAAACCAAACTTGTCACTAATCTGACGCAGATTTGAGGTAACATACGAATTCGTTTAATCTACCTGGGAAAACAATTTCAGAGCAAGTCAGAATAAAATCAAATGTTTACAATTGTATTATGTCAGGGAAAAGTATCGTGCCAATTACATAATCAATTCAAAGATAATCAATACCATATCATCAAATTCTCAGAGATAGAGTAAAATATGTAGACTACCTGACTCGGGAAATAGGCTACATATGGGTCGATCTCATTACAAATCACCCTGAGCCTTTTGTGCTTTTGCTTTAAATACACAGACCGAAACAGAAACTTCTTTCACATGGAAACATTTGCTATCAATGGGAATTTGCATTCAGAGTTTACACATCATTTGCCTGGAAGACACACCCTCCTTTGTGTGCAAGTTAAACTCATAAAACTTTATTACATTTTGTTTGACTTCTTTGGGGATGAGACTTTTGTACCAGTCACACTGAGAAATTCCAAATGATACCAGATATGTATAGTGTTGTATAATAATTGTTCACATTAAACCATTTTCTAATTTCTTAAGTCTTACACCTATTTCACTGACTACACATAACCAGGAGAAAAGAAGTTTCAAACAAAATGGCACCCACCTCCTTACAAGTTTCCTTAAAAGGAAATCTTAAATTCTGAACAAAGGTGTAAATCAACTAAATTCACAATTAAACATGATTAGCACTTGTCAGCAACAGAACACAATAAAGTTATCTGGACATGGGGAAAGACAAAAACAAAAGAAAACAAAAACAACACAAGTCACATAGATCATTAAAATACGTCTCAGGACGTAACACTACATACCATTATTTTACACACACTGTAAAAAAAAAAACCGTAAAAAAACGGCAATTTTCTGGCAGCAGGGGCGCCAGAAAATTTCTGTTAAAAAACGGAAAATTACTGTTAAAAAATGGTAATTTCTTCCTGTTGTTTTTACGGAAAAAAACTGTATATTTAACATTGGATTTCAGTAATATGATATAATGTTAATTTACCGTTCTATTGAAGTATTAATATCTGTTTTGTACACTGATAACCAGCAATCACAGCAGTGATGAGAGTCACATGATCAATCAAAGCTCAACACAAGCAGTTCTTCCACAAGAAAGTTAATACTAATATATATAAAAGCTGCACAGTGTCATTCACACAAACATTAAACACCATCATGGTAACACATGAAATTTTAAAAATGCAATAAACATTAATTTAACAACATTAAATATAACATAAACCCCTAATGTACATAACTTATTAGAAAAAAAACGAAGAAAACTATGAAGAAACATAGTTATTTCAACAAAAATACATCAAATGTGAAGTGTCACAGGGAATTGTGGGAATGTCAATTTACGGTTTTTCACTGTAAATTATACAATGAGTGTTTTTTTCACTTTCAAAAACTGTATGTTACAGTAAAATTACATTAAATGTACCGTTAGATCTATCACAGTTATTTACCGTATATAGTACGGAAACTTTCTGTTAACCAATTAACAGTTTTTCACTGTAGCATTTTTACAGTCTTTTACCGTTAAAATTACGATCATTTTTACAGTGCAGTATGAATAGATAGGCTAATTGAACTTTATACCTGAAATAGGGGAGGAAGATCACAGATTAATCTTCTTCCTGTTTGGCTGTTTTCATTAATCAATCCCCCTAGTGCTCGACAAAACACAAGGAATCGATTGCACACCTTATTGTGCCAATCTAATTGATCACACATCACACAAAAATTACATGTTTGTCCACACATTTTATAAACATTTTATAAACATTAACGTAAATGTAGATGCTTTAAATGAATACATAGAATACATGTTCCAGTCTGTCACACTTCCTCTGGTTCGGATATGTGCTGTGATCCACATTGCGAGTGTTAAACTCATCACGGCATTCCACGCTGAAACCGTTCTCATGTGCATGTTATTACATACACAACAATGTTATAGTCATATTTTCCATGAGTGAGTAGTCAAACTAGTTCTGTCCGCAATGTGGGGAAATTGCAAATAACATTTTGTGTTGCTGAACAGTCAGAGGTTTACATTTGTGACATCAGTAATTGATGATAGACCTGAATTCTGAATTCCACAGTGGCCAATCCCCACTCTGAATAAACGCATAGCATAAGCCTCCTCTCTTTTCGTGAAGTTGGTTCAACCTGGCTATCAAATTAAATATTCAAGATTTTCATTGACTAATAAAACAGCAAAAATAAAAAACCTAATATTTTTATGAGGGTTCTCTTTTAAATAGCCTACTTTAACTAAATAATGATTTAATTATTGCCTTTCCTCCGAATACTACCAAAACTCCGATTCCTGCTGCTGCTGCTGCTGGTGGTCCCGCTATGTTTGCTGCTATCACTGCTGCTAGTGCTGTTGCTCCTATTATTTCTATCCATTCAGACACTGTAAATGACATGTATGACAAATATTTTAATGTAAAGATAGATGGATGAATAGATGGATAAATTAGAGCATGAATTACTCATTACTTACGGTTAGGAGGTAATATGTCATTGCTTTGTCTTCTCCTCGGCATCTTGCCTGTGAGTTTAATTTGATCTGTTTGATCTTTAATATTGCTACAGTAATATCCAATAGCATGCAAATGTTCCTGTTGTCCTTCTCCTTTTTAAAACAGAAACACAAAACATGAATTTCATTTATATACAAAGGTGTTTGCCCCCTTGGTAAATATGGCTGTAAAAAATAAATCTGCATTTTTAATCCTTTTGATATTTTATTTTAAAAATGTGCAAAAATCTAACCTTTCATTGAAGTAAAATAATTGAAAGTGGGGGGAAATTCACATTATGAAATAAATGTTTTTCTCCAAAACACGTTGGGAAAAGTTGTTTGCCCCCTTTTATTAAATACTTTTTGCAACCTCTTTTTTCCAAGATAACAGCTCTGAGTTTTCTCCTATAATGCCGGATGAGTTTGGAGAACACCTGACAAGAGATCAGAGACCATTCCTCCATACAGAATCTCTCCATCCTGTTCTCCGTTATAAGATTTCTAGCACAGGCTGTCAGGTTTACATTTTTTATCTGTTGGTATTTGATCGAATCCGTGAAGCCATGTATCTGAACAGATGTCCAGGACCTCGGGCAGAAAATTAGGCCCACAGCATTAAAGATACAGCAGAGTATTTAATTTTAAACATGGGCTACTTTTTTATCCTTGTGTGCACCAAACCCATCTTAAGTGTTTGCTGCCAAAAAAGCTAATGTTTTTGTTTCATCTGACCATAGAACCCATCCCTTTTGAAGTTAGTGTCAGTTACTTTTCAAATGTTCTATGGTCAGATGATTAAAAAAAAAAAAAAAAAAATTCTATGGTCAGAAGATTTTTTTTTTACAGGTGTTTTAGCATTTTACACACATATAATTAAATACTTTTGAGGTATAGCCACAGTTGGAGAAAAAAAACTTTACTGTTTTACAAAAGCTTTTTGGATAATGACTAGTGGTGGGCCGTTATCGGCGTTAACGTGCTGCGTTAACGTGAGACTCTTATCGGGCGATAAAAAAAATATCGCCGTTAATCTGTTCTCAAAGTTGGGTTGGGAGCTGGGTCTATACTACGCAAGCTATGATGACTTTCACCTTGATATTTTAGATATACCTAGCCGAATTCAGTTCGGTGTTCGGTACGCATTTTCAAATCGAATGGTTCGTTGGACCATTTTTCCTGCCGACCAAAATTTCGTTATTTCAAATGTAGGCGGGTCGCGCATGGCAAGCGCGCTCATAATACACTTGCGCGACCGCAACATTGCCCGACGTCAAATGGCAAACGTAATGTAAGCGGAACGAAACTGAGCTACTCGTTATTGTGTGGTTGACGGACCGTTGTTTATCAGTTTGGACCAAAGCAGCGCGAGCCGATCGTGATCATGCGACACTGTTACTACACAGCACTAAGAGATTCAGTAAATAAATCATTTGAATTCGCAAGTAATAACATTGCTGCGAGATCTATTGAGAAACATTCACATTTCTCCATTATTAACGGATCAAACAGTGCCAGGAAGAAACATTGTGCCATGAATGAACTATCCAGTGTCCACAGATCTGCAACATTTACCATGGATTTTCTGTAGTAACACTAACTGCAACCATGGAAGTTTGGCAGGAATAGTAGGCTATAATGCTTTCAAGTAACATTTTATTTTGACATTATGAATAAAATTGCTGCCTTCAAATGTTAATCTGAACTAAAAATAGACCTTTGTTTATAACTACTACAATATTAGGCTACATCTAATTTTTTACAAGGAGCTGTTTTGTTTTATATGCTCATAAGAAGAGTCTATTATATCTCCATCATTGCTCAAAGTAATAATAAAAAAAAAAATCATACTTTATTATGTTAGTTAAAAAAAAAAAAAAAAAAACTCTGGCATTTCTTCACAAGTTCTTTTAAATGTCACTTTGTATTTAAGAAACACATGCCCTTTAGTCATTATTTGGGTAGCACACATATTCTGAATGCCTTCGGCAGAATTCAAATGAGCCATTTTAATCTAGATTAATCTAGATTAATTCCAAGATTACAGTGAGATTAATCTAGATTAAAAAAAATAATATATACCCACCACTAATAATGACATAATTCAACATATTTTTAGTGCTGCATTTGACACTGCTTCAGTGTCACTTTTACTGTTTGGATCGTGACCATATAAACATGGAGTGTGTGATCATTTTAACAGGATTTACAAACTTCCTGCACTGCTTAAGCATCATATGACAGTTTTCAATATACTGTATACTGTATATCTCCAACCATGTACAATGGCATTTTTATCACATTGCCACTATTTAAAACAAAATAATAATTCTGCGTATACATTGAGATGCACTGATACCACTTTTTCCAGAATGGAAAATTTTCCTATTTTCCAATAGGATACTTTTGTTTTAGGTAGCCTACTTGCCAATGCTGATTCCTGTATTTTCATTGCATTGCAATTTTTAAATATTTTGGGTAGAGAAATCAAAATAATTTAATTCATATTAGTTGGTTTAATTTGTTTAGCAAATATATATTTCTCTTCAGTTATTCAAGGTCAAGGTCAAGGTCACTTTTATTTATATAGCACCTTAAAACAGCATTTCTGCTGACCAAGGTGCATCACAGAAACATAATAAAAACACAAAAAACACAATAAAAACAAAAGTCGTACAAATTACATAAAAAATTTAACTCACTAAGGCTACATATCCACAATTATGAATAGGCCTGGGAGAAAAGATGCGTTTTCAGTGCTGACTTGAATACATATAAAGAGGAAGACAACCTGACAGATTGAGGTAACGAATTCCACAGTCTAGGACCAAGAACGCTCTGTCACCTTTAGATTTCAAGCGAGAGTGCGGGATAGTTAATAATCTCTCAGATGATGATCTAAGAGATCTTCGAGGAGAGTACGGACAAATAAGGTCTGAAATATAAACTGGAGCAAGACCATGCAAAGCTTTAAATACAAAAGTCAAAACCTTGTACTCAATTCTGTATTTGACCGGTAGCCAATGTAAATGCAATAGAATAGGGGTGATATGCTCAAACTTTTTCTTCCCCATTAAGAAGCGGGCTGCAGCATTCTGTACCAGTTGCAGACGCATTAATGAAAACTGGTTGATACCAGCATACAAGGCGTTACAATAATCCAGCCTTGTTGAGATGAAGGCATGAATACTGTCTCCAGGTCACCAAAAGATCAAATAAATTTCAATTTCTGTAAGCCTCTAAGCTGGAAGAAACTGCCTCTGACAACAGAGTTTATTTGCTTGTAATTTTAACTCTGAGTCAACAACAACACCCAGGTTTTTTTTACATGAGTATGGATATTCGCTTTCAGCTGTCCTAAACCAGAGGTCAGGCTATCTACCAAATGGGGGGGGGGGGGGGGGGATGGATTTTCACCCATCCAACTTTTGTCTTTATCCAACTTTCATCCAACTTTTTCATCAGTTATTTTCAAGTTTAATTAAGCATGTTGAAATGTATGAGCTTCTGTGTCTTTCACTGTTCACTGTCTTTATGCGTGCTACCTGTTTTCTCCAATACTAACCAACTGCAGAACCTATTATTAGGGGCCAAGCACCGAAGGTGTGGAGGCACCTATTGTATCTGTTCTTATTATTATTCTTCCGCTCTTGGAGTCTATGGCAGTACATAGAACCGCTTGCGGGAAAGTTATGAAATTTGGCACACTGATAGAGGACAGTCCAATCTGTCACCATAGCAAATTTGGTGTCTTAAAACCAATCCCTCTAGCGCCACCAATTGTCCAAAGTTGCACTCATGTTTATGCTAATAACTTTTGAACCACAAGGGATAGAAACAAAATTCTTTATCCTAGCTCAAGACGATTCGATTGCACCCTATGACGTCATTTTCCGTCATGGAAATTTTTTCGCCATTTTGAATTTTCCAAAAAAAATACTTTTTCAAACTCCTCCTAGGCCGTAACTCCGATTTTCACGAAAATTGAACCAGATCATCTCCAGACCATGCCGACAAAAAGTTATGGAATTCAAGTTGATTCGTCAAACCTTTTTCGATAAACACATGAACAAATTTTACGTAGCGCTTGCGAAAATAGACGTAAGGCTGTATCTCCACAATGCTGTATCGGATTCAGACCAAACTTGGTACATGTCATTACAAGCATGACCTAAGGCTACATGCTGTGTTTTGGCGCAGCGCCACCTACTAAAATCCTCTTTAAATGTCTTTATTTGCTCATTGTTGCAGTTGGTCTGACATGTCTTGTCATCTTAATCTACTTGGCCCCGATATTGGCTGCTTGCAGCTATATTTATTACTATTGTTGCTATTTTTTACTTGATCAGTTATCAGAGAATGATAAAAATGGGGAATTGTAATGGAAAAATTAGATTTTCATTGATTTTCAGTAGACATTGCAAAGGAATGCCATATGTTTTTATCATCTATAGTCTGTGTGGGAACAGGGAACTTTCTGTGATTAATGTATGTTTATACACCTAGAGAGCGAGACACTCGAGAAGTGACTGGGCAGAGGACCTCTGACCCCTGAGGTCAGAGGTCATTTAGTCTGGGGGGTCTTAGGAGCCTACTAGCGACAGATCAAGGCTAGTAGCCAGGAGCCCTTTTGTCTGTGGAATGTGGAACGAAGCTCTAGTGAAGAAGATCTTGAAGTGGGTATGATAAAACAGTATAAAAGCTGCCCGGCTCCTTATGTCTGTGTCTTACTCACTCCACAGTGTAACTTCTGTGTGGTTGACTGGGCCTTTTCTTGCAAGAATAAATACCTTTTAAAAGAATATTTGATTCAGAGTGTCTCTTACGCAGTGATGATGATGTTCAAGAAATTTTTGCCACAACAAGGCAAAACCATGTTGTTGTTTTTTTTGTATGTTTTTTTTTTTTTTCATCCATCAATCAATTTTTAGGTTTCAGGATTTTTTAAACCAAAATTTGATAACGATGATTCTCAATCATAATTATGTTATGAAAGATAAAACGGAATGAAATGATATGCCATTTTACTTCATGCAGTACTGTAGGTAAAATGGCCATAAATGGGTAGTCCCATTCAATTCAATATCTATACACTGTATCTAATCTAACACATTTTACAAAATGACCCAACTTAACTGGAAATGGGGTTGTATTATGCAATTTTGAAAGTGTTATGTATAAATGTAAAATTTGGAGAATATGGTCAATGAAAGGATGCTGTATCAAAGCACAGTTCGAACATCATACGTAATCATTGCAAACTAACCTTACAGCAAATGCAGAAAGAAACAACTGAAAATAGTTCGCATAGTTTTAGTTTAAATGTGCGGCCTCTTAAAAACAGCGTGGAAAAATAAATAAAAATAGAGGGTATGCTACACAACAAACATGTAATTAATCATGAATGCTAATAAACTGATTTAAACTAAAAAAAATACAATAAAACAAATTAAACTGGACAAGATTAAGATTAGGTTCAATATATTTCGATAACTGTCATTCGGCCTCAGTACTCAAGTTACCAAGAGCTGTAAAAGCGATTGATTTTGTACAATGGAGGCTCACCACAATTTACCAAAAAATGTTCCAGCATATATAGGCTACAAGCAATCTTCACTCGTGCTGTTGTGACTAAGAAAGAGCTTTGATACTCACTCTTTATTCCATTTATTTATTCCTTTTTGGTAGGCTAAAATGTCCGGCTCCCAACAATGTTAAACTTTAACATTCGATTTGGACTTTGGTCAAAAAGCAACAGCGGAAATAAACCATGCAGCTTCAGAGGGGAGCTTTCACTAATAAATCTGACTGTCAGTGTTTTACCACAAGGACATAACTGAACTAAATAACCAAAAGTAAAAATCTAAAAGTTGCTTTGGAAATCAATTTAGATTTTTTAAGAGGCTTATCACAGAAATGTTTGAAATTATTTGTATTATAAAACTTGCGTATAGCTGCTCAGCCACAGAGCCACATAAATTATTGCAATTATTAAAATATTCTTTACTATAATCCTTACTTTGGATTTGAGTATTTATGTCTATTTTTAATTGCTTGTTTTGATGTGCTGTTCAACATACACATACACATACACATACACATACACATACACATACACATACACATACATACAATGACTCATTATAGCCAGAAGGGGACGTTGTTGCATTATTTTCAAAAAGGTTTAAAAAGTTGTCTGGCTGCCACAGTTCGTGCCAGTGCCAAGGTGAAGGGTGACACCAGACTTAACAATTACTGTATTTCGTACTGTAGGTCTGTACTTCATATTTAACAACACACAATACACACATGTGTTGTGTAGTGCGTGTAATTAAATACAAAGTTCTGGCATTAAACTCTAGATCAGGGATGTCCAGTCCTACTCCTGGAGGGTCCAACCCCAATTAAACACACCTGAACCAGATAATCAAGGTCTTGTTTGGCATTCTAGAAACTTCCAGGAAGGTGTGTTGAGGCTAAACTCTGCAGGACAGTGGCCCTCCAGGACTGAGTTTGGACACCCCTGCTCTAGATGGTGCAGACTTATAGGTCCTTTTACTCATCTGTTCATAATCATAGTTATGGCGCTCATTAGGGTGTAGCTGAGTGGTTCCTACCATATCAATAGCCAATGAGCTCACTGCTCAACCTTCAAATACTTGGATAGCATTTGCCTTAGCAGTTCAGCACACTTTCAGACACCCTCCACCTTTAGCTCTACCTGTATAGATCTGCTATGGGTAATTTGTGTATACTATATTGTTAAAAAGACATATTGCAACCATGTATTCTGAAGATAAATTATGTAGGGAGACTTAAAAAAAACATTATAACAGACATATAATTAAATATAAATGAATTTGTTTTCATAAATAAATAAAAAATCCTAAATATAAGTATATGGGTAAATATACTCTCCTAAAAAATATAAAACTGGTCCCATGGTAGTGTCAATACTGAGATATGCTGATTTTAAAAAGTCTAGCTGCTGTTGGAAGAAAGGATCTTCGGTAGCGCTCCTTATTACTCTGGGGTTGCAACAGTCTCTGACTTAAGGCACTAACTGTCTCATACAGGGGGTGGGAGGGGTTGCTCAGGATGTTCGACAGCTTAGCCAACATCATCCTCTCACCCAGAGGACTCCAGAGATTCCAGAGGACAGTCCACGATAGAGCTGGCCCTCCTAATCATTTTATCAAGCCTTTTCTTATCCCTCTCTGTGATTCCAGCACTCCAGCAGACCACAGTATAAAAAATTACAGATGCAACTGTCGTATCATAAAAAGTTTTCAGTAGTGTCCTACACACCCCAAAGGACCCCAGTCTCCACAGCAAATGGAGGTTACTTTGGCCCTTCCTATAGCACTCGTGTTGTCTGACCACAGTCCAATTTATTGTTTCTGTGAACACCCAAATACTTGTACACGTTCACCCTCTCAATGTCCAGCCCCTGAATGTTTACCGGTATATATGAGGCCTTCCTACTTTTGTCTGATGTGAAGGTGATTAAATTCACACCAATCAACAAAGTCCTTGATCACTTTCTTACACTCCAGCTCATTCCCATCTGATACCCGTCCAACAATAGCTGTGTCATCTGAGAACTTCTGGATGACAACTGCTAGTGTTATAATGGAAGTCTGATAGGGTAAGAAAGGAGAGAGCACTGTCCCCTGTGGAGCCCCTATGCTGCAGAACACCTGTTCAGACACACAGCCAGGAAGCCTCACGTAATTTGGTCTGTTTTTGAGATAGTCGATGGTCCATGCAGTCAGCTGACAGTCAACCCCCGCCTCCTCCAACTTCCCTTTGAGCAGCGAAGGTTGTATTGTATTAAAGGCACTGGAAAAGTCAAAGAACAACCCTTTGGGCTCCACAAGGTGCAAGAGGGATCTGTGCAGCAAGTAGATGACAGCATCGTCCACCCAAATGTCTGGTTTGTATGCAAACTGCAGGGGGTCTATCTTTGGGCTAGAGGGGCCGAGGTCCACCCAACACAGTTTCACAAAATCCTATGGGAAAAACTGTAGGCATATTTATTTTTACTGCATGTTTTATAAATGTTACATAGCCTACATATTTAGAATATGTTTGCAGAAAAATTGTTGGCCTACCTGCAACAAGTGTTTCTGTTATTATATTGTGAAAAGCGCTATACAAATACATTTGAATTGAATTGAATTGTTATTAAAACATAGTACCTGCGTGAAGTTGGCCCCCCACCCAACGCAAAATGATTTTACATGAACTTGACTGTGCCAGATTGTATAGCACCAGGAAACAGATGTGATTATTAAACTGGTCTGCAACAAAGTAAATCTATATAATGCTGTGCTGCTTACTACTGTTGTGTGAATATATACGAAATGCCTATTATGAATGAATGCATATAGGCTATTTCTATACTTGATATTTACATATTGTTTTTTTTTTGCTTGAACACTGATTACACAAGTGACTAATTACGTAAAAAAAAAACTGAACACAGTAGACAACCGATGAGGAGCCTTGGAGAAGCTTTTATGAGAATATTTCATGTATTGTTGTCTACATTCTTCTTTTTATTCTATTATATGTAGAGTGTATATTAAAGGAACACTCCACCATTTTTTGAAGTAGGGCTTATTCACCTTCTTTCCTACATTTAGATAGGTGGGCAAATGCATTTTTGTCTCAGTGCATGCATTGTTTTAGTTTGACAGGGTCGGTGCTAGCTTAGCTTAGCATAATGAATGGAATCCTTTGTTGCCAGCTAGCATGTCCTGAGTAAAAGTGATATAAAAAAAAAAAACACCTAATTACTTCTTGTGGCCTGCGTATTCACAACAAGTACAAATAGCGATGCAGATTAACACTAGGCGATTTCCTAGGCAGATATTGACTTATATATTAAGGACTATATTAGGGGGAAGCACGGGCGAAGCACTGCTACTTAGGCGTGATATCTCTGCGCCCAAGTAGCAGTGCTTCGCCTGTGCTTCCCCCTAATATAGTCCCAAGTCAATATCCGCCTAGGAAATCGCCTAGTGTTAATCTGCATCGCTATTTGTACTTGTTGTGAATACGCAGGCCACAAGAAGTAATTAGGTGTTTTTTTTTGTTTTTTTTTATATCACTTTTACTCAGGACATGCTAGCTGGCAACAAAGGATTCCATTCATTATGCTAAGCTAAGCTAGCACCGACCCTGTCAAACTAAAACAATGCATGCACTGAGACAAAAATGCATTTGCCCACCTATCTAAACGTAGGAAAGAAGGTGAATAAGCCCTATTTCAAAAAACGGTGGAGTGTTCCTTTAAAATAGTTAAGATACTATTTAAAACGAATTACATGGTTTATAATCTTAGCAGTTCATTATTATTGTCTAACCTGTATAATGACTGATATTTGACGAATTGATTTGTTCCTTTTTTGTAAGTTTTGGACAAAAGCATCTTCTAAATATGTAGCCTAAAAAGTAATAATAATAATAATTATTATTATTATTTGAGTTTATAACTATAAATTAGTTCACTTAGTAATACAGTAATATGTTTGTCATAAAATAATTTATTTTGAGGCTATAACCTAACCTTTTACACCATTTTTATCTTTTTTTTTTTTTTTTGCATAATTTTTGCTTAATGTATTATCATCTTGTTGAAAAAGTTTGATAAACCCCTTAGGAGGAGTAGCTAAAAACACAGTCTGAAATATAAAAAATCCACATTCAAACCAAAATATCTGTTTTATTCAAACCTTCGCCCTTTCAGGGCTTGGGCCCTAATAACAGTTCCAATTCCACTTGGAAAAGGAGAAGGAAAATCAGTGATTAGAAAAAAAGGTATGGAAAAATGGACATTGACATGTTCAGCATTTTCTTTAACCCCACAGTTTTCACAGTATTCACTATTACTTTTCCCCATTAAAACCAAGGTTCCATTCAATCCTGTGTGGTCCACTCTCAGTCTTGTCATTATAATTTCCTCCCGCCTAGTCCTTTCCTTATATTTTTTTAAAAACTTCTAATCACTGATTTTCCTTCTCCTTTTCCAAGTGGAATTGGAACTGTTATTTCCTGCTGTAATGCATCTTGCTAGTTTATCTGCACTTGCACTGTATATTATATGAGGTGGAAAGACAGGTGTTTCAAGATGGGATTCAGGAAGCAGGGCGGAAGTGGAATCTGATGGGGATACTGGGAACAGAAGGAGAGGGAGAAGGGAGAAGAATTTTAATTCACTTTTTACATTTCTTAAAGACACAGGGTTGTTGGGTAGAATATGAGAACACTTAAACAAATAGCATGATGTTACACACTCCTGTACAGTAGGTGGCGGTATGCACCAAATAGTTGTTTGCAATCCGCCATTAATCAAGAGAAGAAGAATGAGAATCGAAACTTAAGATTTTTTTATTTTATTTTATTTTTATTTTTATTAATGCCAAGGTACCAAATATACAAATACAGATAATATCAACATTACGTACAAAGAGGTGACATTACATGCAAAGCACCATTTAAAGACATATGCAACAGTAAATAAAAATACAAAACAAAAGCTTTAACAAAATAAATTAAAAATATTAAATAAATTAATTGTTTTACAAGCTTTGAGATTCTTGGAAGATGAAATAGTTTGTAGGCTACATACTGTTGAACCTCTTTTTCAAAAACAATATATAAAGGATTTTGACGAATGAATTTACTGTGGTGAATATGAAATTTTGCAAGAAGTAATAATAGGTTAATAATAAAATATTCATTAATTTTATCTTTTGGTATATTAAAGAAGCCAAACATACATCCTTAAGAAGCAGAGAGAAACCCTGGAGCACACTGCGATTTATAACATTAGAGAAATCAATCCAGAATATCTGTGTGTGAGGACCAGTGCCGGCCTGAGCCTTTTGGGGGCCCTAAGCAGAATTTGATTTGGGGGTCCCCTCCCACCACGCGGAGTCACCTGTGCTTGACGATTATTGACACAATGTCACTCTATAATGTTACATTATAAATTAATACAATGAGGTTATGTATTAATACAAAATAAATATTTAATAAAAAATAGATACTTAAAAATGTTTTAACTTTTTCTTTACTCTTACTTTTTCTTTTCTTTTACTAACTCTTTGAAACTTCTGAGAACAAAGTGTCACAAAACATATTAAAAAACTTATTTGCAAAATATCCTCAAACGTTTTGCAACACTGCAGTTTGAATGATGTCTTGTATGAACATGACGGAGTATGTTTTTATGTTTCCACTGTTCGATCGCGCCCGTGCCACACACACACACACACACAACATATTCAAGCATTGCAATCTTGACATCGCAGCCTGTTCGTTATAGCCGTAATAAAATATAATAATAAAATAGTCAACCTAACATATAAAAATTACACTGCTCTGTTTAAATAAGCCTACAATTCTTATTCAGCACTGCATAGCCTAAGCAACGCTCAACTGTGATGTTTCCAAGCACATTTTTGCGCATGTGAAGAGAGTGATTTTTTCCCCTCGATATTGGATTTCAAGCACATTTTTGCGCATGTGAAGAGAATGATTTTTTTCCCTCGATATTGGAACGTGGGTGAAGTACAAAGAAGCCTTTAATAAAGAATAGTTTACCATCCAAATCCATCGCGAATGTTAAAACATTTTGATTCTAATGAGAGAGATACGTGAGCTTAACGCCGCTTTCACTTTCGCTTTAAATTATTTCGTTTTGGCTTGTTTTTAGTTATTTTTTTTATTCTTGTTCTGTTCTGAATATCATTAAATTTAAAGGATAAATCATTGATCAAATCAAATTTTTGTGACATGGCTTAACATTACCGTGACTTTGCGCACGAATTGTCAATGCACGCGATCGCGCATGACTCAAACACTGGCAGACACAACAGCAGTTGTAGGCAGGTATATTGATCATGAAATCAGAATTTTATTGTCTTGAATTATTAATCCATTCATTCATTTATGTCACTTGTTTAATTTAATTAATATGTAAAAAAAAAAAAAAAAAAAAAACTCACTTGGGGGCCCCCTGGTGGCGAGGGGGCCCCAAGCAGCCGTTTAGTTCGCTTATGCCTCGGGCCGGCCCTGGTGAGGACAATCCCAAAAGATATGCATATCAGTTTCGTTAGGGTCACCACAAAAAGAACAGCTTGTATCTATGTCTGATTTAAAAATTTTCAAAAACACTTTAGTTGGGAAACATCTGTGTAATAATTTGAATGAGATTTCTCTAACCTTGTATGTTATTATGTATTTCAACGACAGAGTCCATACTTTTTTCCAATCAATATGATCAACCACATTCCTCCAATAAGAGACCACATATGGAGTTACAAGCTCCTTTTGAAAAAGAGATCTAATCTTATAGTTACGTGATGAAGGAGGTGACAAAAAGCACAGTTTTCCTACTGGGATTTCAAATGGGTCTAAAGAAATAGATAAAGTGCTGGATGATCTAACAGAGTCCCTTAAAAGCATAACAGTTCCTTTAGGAATAGCATCCATGACAATGGAGAATTCTTTGGGAGTGACTGGGAAATTAAATTTACATAAAAATTCTTCGTAACTTAAAAGAAGACCTTCTGAGTTAAATAACTGGGAAACAATCAGAATGTTTTTCTCCAATTACTAAAAAACAAAGATTTTCTCTTATATACAATGTCTTGATTGTTCCACGAAACTTAAGATTCGTAAAGGTTTCTAAGCTTTCATGACGCAGTTAGAAATAACCAGGAAATAGTCCATCACCGCCATTTTCTACAATCGGATGATTACAGTCGTTGAAAGTTCTCGAGTTCAGACCGACACCGACATAATCTGAAGATTATAAATCATGGAAACGGGTGTCCTGACAAAAAGTTTTGCTTTGCTTTGCTTTTTCTTTCTTTGTGGGACTTCGTCTTCAGTTGAAACGGGTAACGTTAAATGTTTACATTTTGCTGCGTTTGTTGGAGAAAGTGAAAGTAACATTTTACGCAACCGGTCTAAAAAATGCATTGGAGCAACAGAATTGAAATTTGATTACGAATTTATGTTACATAGTACATGGAATTTAAAAGTGTATCTTTAGCCTATATAATTAAGTATTATAGGCTACGAGTTTTGTCAAATAAAAAAGCGTACTTTCCATAGTTTGACATCGATCAACATGGCAGCGGCCTAGTTATAATATTACTGTTCATATGCTCGATACCAGGATTAGCCGCCTCAAATTCATTTTTCAACAGAATACAATCTGGATATACCAAAAAGTAACCTTAAAATAGTTAAACTATTTCAGATCCAAGTAGGCACACATTTTTATTAAATGGCC
This sequence comes from Vimba vimba, assembly GCA_022828995.1. Classification (NCBI taxonomy): domain Eukaryota; kingdom Metazoa; phylum Chordata; class Actinopteri; order Cypriniformes; family Leuciscidae; genus Vimba; species Vimba vimba. The sequence goes on from CM040826.1 coordinate 33,522,057, forward strand.
TTCAGCTAAGTATAGGTCGGGTTTTAATTACAAAAGATTTAGGCCTTAATTGTCTGTTTAGTTTTTTCTGTAACTGACATGTTTTGAGACTGTTCTGCGTGTGCCTAACTCATCACCTCATATTTGATCTGTTCTCTCCTTCAGAAAATAATCACTGATTTTCCTTCTCCTTTTCCAAGTGGAATTGGAACTGTTCTTTCCTGCTGTAATGCATCTTTTGCTAGTTTATCTGCACTCTCATTGCACTGTATATTATATGAGGTGGAAAGACAGGTGTTTCAAGATTTAGGAAGCAGGGCGGAAGTGGAATCTGATGGGGATACTGGGAACAGAAGGAGAGGGAGAAGGGAGAAGAATTACCAGAACTGCACTTTTTAAATTTCTTAAAGACACAGGGTTGTTGGGTAGAATATGAGAACACTTAAATGAATAGTTCACTTTAAAATGAAAATTCTGTCATCATATACTCACCCTCATGTTGTTTCAATCCTTTATGAATTTCTTTCTTCTGGTGAACAGAAAGGAAGATATTTAGAAGAATATCAGTAACCAGACAGTTTCTGGTTTCATTGACTTCCATAGTATATTTTTTTCCTACTATGGAAGTCAATGAGACCAAACTGTCTGGTTACTGATATTCTTCTAAATATCTTCCTTTCAGTTACGCAGAAGAAAGAAATTCATACAGGTTTGAAACAACATGAGGGTGAGTATATGATGACAGAATTTTCATTTTAAAATGGAGTATCCCTTTAAAGAAATAGCATGATGTTACACACTCCTGTAGAGTAGGTGGCGGTATGCACCTAAAAGTCGTTTGCAATCCGCCATTAATCAAGAGAAGAAGAAGGAGGAGAATCGAAACTAAAGATTCGTCGAAGCTTTCATGACGCAGTTAGAAATAACCAGGAAATAACCCATCACCGCCATTTGATGATTACAGTCGTTGAAAGCTCTCGAGTTCAGACCGACACAGTAAACATCAGTGGAAGTATATAGCCTAATCTGAAGATTATAAATCATGGAAACGGGTGTCCTGACAAAAAGTTTTGCTCTGCTTTGCTTTTTCTTTCTTTGTGGGACTTCGTCTTCAGTTGAAACGGGTAACGTTAAATGTTTACATTTTGCTGCGTTTGTTGGAGAAAGTGAAAGTAACATTTTACGCAACCGGTCTAAAAAATGCATTGGAGCAACAGTATTGAAATTTGATTACGAATTTATGTTACATAGTAAAAGTGTATCCTTAGCCTATATAATTAAGTATATAGGCTACGAGTTTTGTCAAATAAAAAAGCTTACTTTCCATAGTTTGACATCGATCAACATGGCAGCGGCCTAGTTATAATATTACTGTTCATATGCTCGATACCAGGATTAGCCGCCTCAAATTCATTTTTCAACAGAATACAATCTGGATATACCAAAAAGTAACCTTAAAATAGTTAAACTATTTCAGATCCAAGTAGGCACACATTTTTATTAAATGGCTTTCAGCTAATTATAGGTTGTTGTTGTTTTTTAATTACAAAAGATTTAGTCTGTTTATTTTTTTCTGTAACTGAAATGTTTTGAGACTGTTCTGCGTGTGCCTAACTCACCTCATATTTGATCTGTTCTCTCCTTCAGAAAATAATTTTATCACACACACTTGTTTTATGCAGTCTATTTTATTCTTTTGGTTTACAGAGAAACACTCCCTGTACTACATTTACACAGCCTTGTCCAAACCTGTTGATCTGCCAGGCATCTATGAATTCACAGCTATGGGTCTTCTAGATGACAGACAGATTGATTATTACAATAGCAAGGAAAAGAGAAAGATTCCCACACAGGACTGGATGAATAAGTCTATGCAGGCGGATTACTGGGAAAAAGGCACCCAGTCAAGAAAGAGCAAAGAACAGTGGTTTAATGTGAATGTCAAAATTCTGATGGAACGTATGAGACACAATGATTCAGGTGAGAAATATTGATACATATTTACCTGCATATGCATATAATTTTCATATTATACTGTTATTATCATCTGAAAAACATTTTGTTTTCTGTCCCTTTCAGTTGTTCATGTTCTTCAGTGGAGACATGGGTGTGAAATTGATCTAAAGGAAACTAAGTTTTTCAAAGGCACTGATGAGTACAGTTATGATGGCGTTAACTTCCTGTCTTTTGATGATGAGCAGTCTCAGTGGGTTGCCCCAGTTGATGAAGCTCTTCCAACCAAGAGGAAATGGGATAAAGTGCCCATCCTGAACCAGTACACCAAGGGCTACCTGAAGAAAGAGTGTGTGGACTGGCTCAACAAATTCAGAGAATTTGGAGAAGAGGAGCTCAAAAAGGGCTGTGAGTAAATGTAGAGTATTTGTTGTTTATCTGCAGCTGTCATAGAGATATAACTGATTGATAAACTGATTTCTGTGTCTGCAGCTCCTCCAGATGTTAAAGTGTTTGCGAAAAAGTGTACCAGAAACAAATCTAAGCTGAAACTCACCTGTATGGCCACTGGTTTCTACCCCAAAGATGTGGTGTTGACCATAAGAAAATATCGCACATCCCTGCCTGAGGATGAGATTGAATCCACAGGAATCAGACCAAACCATGATGGAACCTTCCAGTGGAGGAAGAGTGTGGACATCAAGGAGGATGAAAAAGCAGAATATGACTGTTTTGTGTCCCACAAAACTCTCAAAGAACCAATTATTGAGAAATGGGGTAGGTAAAGTGAAAGTATTTAATCATTAGAGTAGGGCTCTTTCCTCCGAGGAAACACTGGTGGAAGTGATTACTTGAAACAACTTGAAAGCATGATGTGTAAGTTTTTAGTGACCAATTAGCTTAGTAAAATTAGAGTTACATCTCAGTGTTTGTGAGCATTATGACACCTGCAGTGTTTACAGAGGGTTACACTCACAGAATGGATGGATCACATTTGTGTCGGTGACTCTTTGAAATTATGATACATAGAAACACTTACAAAGTGAAAACAAACACTTGTGATCCATAAATGTGTCTCTCATATAGGATAAGTGCACAAATGTCTCATGAATAATTATCAGTACACCATAATGAGAGAAAATATCACAACCTATGACATTGACACTATGAAGATTTTAAACCTGAAATAGTGCCTAGATAAGGATTCTATTACAATTAAAATTACAGACGAAAATGTTAACATCCATTAATGTGCTACACAAAAACCTTTTAAAATCTCAGAAAATGTAGTTTAGTGTTTTATGACACCTTAAAATAACTCTTTTATCAACAATGGAATTATTATTTTTTTTAAATGTAGTAGACATTTAGACTTTACATACAGTAACTTTGTCCATTTATTATTATTTTTATTTATTTTTTTGCAGATGGAAAATGCAAAGACTGCAATGAAGGCTCTATCCTGGTTAGTGGAATTGTGATTGGAGCTGTTGGTGTACTTGCAGTTGCTCTTCTTGCAGCACTCTGCATTTACCTTTATAAGAATAAAAGACTTTGTGAGTATTACAACATAAATACAGATTCTGGGCACAATCTTTTTAATAATTTTCTCTGATAAACTTTCTTCAACTGACAGGACCAAAATCTTGAAATAGTCTATATTAATTATTTGTGCTGACCAGACTTCACTTGTTTATCTCTGCCTCTGACAGCAATGCATGTAGATAGTAACTGTATTTGTAATCCTCTATAGGTTTCTCAGATAAGAAGCCTTTAAATGCACAACTAACAGCGGTTAATGCTAATGGAGCAGCGCAACCTTTTCTCCCAGGTAAGCTTTCAGAGAGGACTGAAGTGGAGTAAATCAGTATTTCCCTTTAGATAAGTATTATGGGGTGTTCACACATACAAAACTTTTATCACTAGAGGTCCTGTAGTTGATGCTTCTACTGCTGGATTCCCCAATGTTTTTGATGGGCTGCGCATTGGCCAAAGCATCTGACACAAATTGAACAGATTGCCGTTTAAAATGCATTGTGACTATATTCTGACAGGGAATGTTTTCTGCTACTAATGATGAACATTCTTGGGTGTGGTTCCCAAAAGCATTGTCAGCCAACTATGGTTGCAAGATAGCAACATAATTCAACGATTTGGTGTTTCCCAAAACTATAGTTCCAATGAATATTCGCAAACAGCATCACATAGATTTGTGGTTGAAACTACAGCTCTTGACCTGTGGTTAGAAGCATAGATTATTTTTAGTATGACATGTGGACTTACATACAATATGCTCTTAAGCAAACTTAGGCTCCATTTACACTGCAAGTCTTAATGCACAGATCCGATCTTTTGACCATATCCGATGTTTTGGCCTGGCTGTTTACATTCACTTTAGAAAGGACTGGTATCCAATATCTGTGTTTACATTAATTCCCATAAATTATTTTGGGTGTTTTACTTTTTTATCGTTTTACTATACACAATCGTAGACCCTGGTTTTGAATGGCCGTGCTATTCAAATTATTTATATAATTAATTTTGGGTGGTCATGATTATTTGCCAGCATGGACAAGATAACAGCTGCATGACTCATGAATGTTTTGCAGCGCAAAATCTGACGGAACAGATATATAGTCTACAGCTCAGAAAGCTCAAAATTCTGAAGTGAAATAAAGAAGCCCTGTAAAATATATTTATTTATTTTTTAATGAATTCGAATGAATTAACCAGAGAGAGAGAGAGAGAAACCAACCTAATAGTGACGCTTGCCTTGTTGGCTTAATTACAGCGAAGTTATCACCTCATTGCTGAGAAATATAATGTAGATTTCATTAGTGAAGCTGTTTTATTTATAACAGTCACAGGCTTTGAAAACCAGCTACTGAAATGTTTGGATGGATCTACCAGGGTGGCACGGAGTGACAACTGACACCCTTAGAAAAAACACTGCCACCCCAGATTTATCCCCATATAAATGGAAGCAGTGTTTTCTGTAGCTCTGTTACATTGTGTTTTCTGTAACACTGTTAATTTAAGTAGCTAAGACATATAAAATATCTGTTGTCAGTAGAAGCATCTATACTGTAGGAAGATGCATATCTTATTAATGAGCTTTCTGTGTTTATATCTTCTTTTGTATTCCTCTTTGGATTTCCCAGACGGAAAAAGCAATGGACATGCACCCAATGGAGGTAAGCTGTTAACAGTGCAGGAACAGCAGAAAAAGCTGCTGATCATGTTTTCTAAAGTAATGTGCTTTAAGTGTTGTGTAGCAACTCATAATGTAATAAAAAAGCAACAATGATAATGGCACATAATGGAATAAGAGGTTTGTAAAATAATAATTTTTGTTTTGTAATTTAATAATTTTTAGTTATTGGAGCTCAAATTAATAATGATTTTTTTGCTGACCAGACTTCACTTGTTTATCTCTGCCTCTGACAGTAATGCATGTAGATAGTAACTGTATTTGTAATCCTCTATAGGTTTAAATGTTACTGTTAATGGAGCAGCGGAATATCTTCTCGCAGGTAAGCTTTCAGAGAGGACTGAAGTGGAGTAAACCAGTATTTCCCTTTAGTATTATGGGGTGTTCACACATACAACAATTGTATCACTAGTGGTCCTGTAGTGGATGCTTCTACTGCTGGATTCCCCAATGTTTTTGATGGGCTGCGCATTGGCCAAAGCATCTGACACAAATTGAACAGATTGCCGTTTAAAATGCATAGTGACTATATTCTGACAGGGAATGTTTTCTGCTAATAATGATGAACATTCTTGGGTGCGGTTCCCAAAAGCATCGTCAGCCAACTATGGTTGCAAGATAGCAACATAATTCAACGATTTGGTGTTTCCCAAAACCATAGTTCCAATGAATATTCGCAAACAGCATCACATAGATTTGTGGTTGAAACTACAGCTCTTGACCTGTGGTTAGAAGTATAGATTATTTTTAGTATGACATGTGGACTTACATACAATATGCTCTTAAAGGTCCCATCACATGCTACTTTTTGTAGGCTTTAATATAGTCATTAGTGGTCCTTAGTACTGTATCTGAAATCTCTTTCCAAAAATTTAGCCTCGGTGCAGAATTATAGCCACTACAAGCCAGTCCCAGAATGAGCTTCCTTCAGACGGGCCGTTTCGGTGTCTGTAGCTTTAAATACTAATGAGGAGGAGAAAGGTGAAGGGTGGGTGTGGTCTTGACCATCTTGCGCAACGGTACCGTGGCGTGCATGTTTACTTTGGATATAGCAATGGCACGAAGACACACAGTCTTTCAAGCATTTCAGTTTGACCCAGAATCTGATCCAGATGGAGAAGCAACGGATGAAGAAGTTGCAACTCAGCGGCTCCAGCAGGACGTTTCCGAATGGTTAAATATTATGTCTGGATACGGTACTTTATTTGGATGGTTTACAGTTATTATGTAGCTAACGCGAACCTACTGTTGCCTTTTCATGAGAGATCTGTAACGTCTGTAATTTATCTTATTACAATACATCAAGCTCTGCAATCTTGAAATTCGGATATATAACCGCGCGCCATATAACCAATAGTAAAACGGTTATCCAAATAACAAAAAAATGTACAACACTCGCGTTACAGTGTGTGTAACTTGATGCTGTCTACCTTTACAGCTCAAGTAGCTGCATAGCTAATGTTACAGCCACATTCTATGTGTAACAAGCTAGGTAACCATAAACAGTAAAGCAACACACTTATATATCATTTGTTGACTTACTTGTCCGACGTTTAGCAAGCCCAGCTCTGTATTGACCATTCGATGTTCATTTGTACATCCAATTATTGAGCAATTATTATGCTTCGCTCGCTCAAAAGCCATGCTATCTCTCGTGGACAAACTAAAATCGCGCACGCGCGCGTTCTACTTCCTAGCTCATTTTCTCATGGGTAAGAAATATTCTCTGGGCAGGCAAAGCAGAGAAAGGGGAGGTAACATTCCTCCTTATAACGTCATAAGGAGGAAATTCAAGATCAGCCCGATTAAGCTTCCATTTTATCAAAGGCAGAGAAAAATAGCAAAAGCTCGATTTACAAAGATTAAAATTTCTAGAAACTTGGGGACCATATACAGGCTAGGGCTAGGGGAACTCATATTAATGTTAAAAAAAACTCAGAAAGTGGAAATTTCATGTCATGGGACCCTTAAGCAAACTTAGGCTGCATTTACACTGCAAGTCTTAATGCACAGATCCGATCTTTTGACCATATCTGATGTTTTGGCCTGCCTGTTTACATTCACTTTAGACAGGACTGGTATCCAATATCTGTGTTTACATTAATTCCCGCCCAAAATTATTTCCGGTGATCGTTTTACTATACACATTCGTAGACCCTGGTTTTGAATGGCCGTGCTATTCAAATTATTTATAGAATTAATTTTGGGTGGTCATGATTATTTGCCAGCATGGACAAGATAACAGCAGCTGCATGACTCATGAATGTTTTGCAGTGCAAAATCTGACGGAACAGATATATAGTCCGGAAATAATTTTAGTTTATCTACAGCTCAGAAAGCTCAGAATTCTGAAGTGAAATAAAGTAGCCCTGTAATATATATATATATATATATATATATATATATATATATTTTAATGAATTCGAATTAATTAACCAGAGAGAGAGAGAGAGAGAGAGAGAGAGTAACCAACCTAATAGTGACGCTTATTGGCTTAATTACAGCGAAGTTATCAACTCATTGCTGAGAAATATAATGTAGATTTCATTAGTGAAGCTGTTTTATTTATAACAGTCACAGGCTTTGAAAACCAGCTACTGAAATGTTTGGATGGATCTACCAGGGCTAAGATATATAAAATATCTGTTGTCAGTTGAAGCATCTATACTGTAGGAAGATGCATATCTTATTAATGAGCTTTCTGTGTTTATATCTTCTTTTGTATTCCTCTTTGGATTTCCCAGACGGAAAAAGCAATGGACATGCACCCAATGGAGGTAAGCTGTTAACAGTGCAGGAACAGCAGAAAAAGCTGCTGATCATGTTTTCTAAAGTAATGTGCTTTAAGTGTTGTGTAGCAACTCATAATATAATAAAAAAGCAACAATGATAATGGCACATAATGGAATAAGAGGTTTGTAAAGTAATAATTTTAGTTTTGTAATGTAATAATTTTTAGTTATTGGAGCTCAAATTAATAATGATTTTTAAATTGTGGGAAATGTATTACATTATGAACTCACCAAAAACATTGTCAAATTGTAATAGTTTCTATAACAAAACAATTATTCTTTTTAAGGCACAACAAACATTGATGCATTTTTATTTTAGTTTTTGAATATTAAATGCAGTAGATTTAAATATTCCTGTATTTATTATTATTATTATTTAAGGGGTTTAACAAAAATATATTACATGAACCATTTAAGATGGGGTAGCCAACCCAGCTCCTAGAGAGCTATCAGGCAGAGTTTAGCTCCAACCCCAATCAATACTCTAGGGTTGTTACTCTCTAATTAGATTAAAGGTGTAGTGTGTATTTTTTAGCGGCATCTAGTGGTGAGGTTTGCGAATTGCAAACAGCCAGTCACTCACGGCCTATCCCTCCCTTTGCAAACTCGAAGGAGAAGCTACTGCATCTTTTTCTGCTTCTCATTCAAGTTAGTGACGAAACGCGTTCTGTAGCGCTGTTTGTTCACTGTCGGCTATGGTAGAAACATGATGTCACAATATATCGACTTTCATAGAAGGGGGTGCCGGCGGTTATGTAGATATAAATTACTCATTCTAAGGTAATAAAAACATAACGGTTCATTAAGTAAGGTCTTTATACATCACTGAAAACATAGGTTTGGATCTTATATTGCATTTCTGTCAATAGATCGTTAGAATGATTACACATTGCACCTTTAAGACATCAAAAATAATTTAATTTTAATTAAAAAAAATGATTTGTGCTCATGATTATGTAAACAGAAAATAATTAACATTAATTTATTTATCCATTATTACAAGTTGCTAGTGTTTATGATGTAATACCTTTCTTATACAATAGGCTATTTATGTGGATAAAATAAAAAATAAAATAAGATTTTGTTTTGAGAAATTGCATTAACATTTTATTGATAACATATTACATTATGTGCAATTATTATATATTTATATACCACAGTAGTGGTCCATTTGTGGCAACACTGCACAAAAGTGAACTTTTCTTGCTGTAGTTTGGTCATCACTAGTTTCAACAGAGATGCTCAAAAAAGATGTTTGGTACAATGACTGTATGAGTTTTGAATCATAAAGTACAATGTAAATGTGATTGATTATACAGTATGTTTATATTTAAGGTTAATTGTAAAATATCCGTAAAATATATAGCACACAATCCTATTAGTAGTTTGAGACTACAACTAGATCAAGATTTGCTTAAAATGTCACAAATTGCAAGCAAATTGTTCTCATGGCTAACAACTTCTGTCTTATTGCAGGATGCAATGGAGCTGTCTAAAGGAAGGCATTGTCCAAAGCAGTAATAACCTGGCATATGTATGCAAGAATGATGCTCAAGGATTTAATCTGTCACATTTAAAAAAAAGTTTTTCTTTTTGTGCCACAGGAAACAGGAAAAGTAATAACTAGATATCTCAGGTATATGCTCACTCCCTTTTTTTTCCTCTCTCTTTGGTCATCAGATCAACTAGCCTATATGCACTGTTTTCCTGAATTTTAAGTATGTGAGATCATTCCAGCTGATATTGAAAGTGCTTGATTACATTTTTTGCCTTATATCAAATCCTTATATCCAGTGCGAATTTCATTGCATTTAAGTATACATTTAATCAGTCCATGCATTCTTTGGGACTTGCTGTATAAGTGTGTTGTGGTTACGCCTTGAAAAATGTTACAGGGTTATTCTGATATATCTCTGCGGTTTCAAAACAATTGTTTGTTAGAAGATTTGACTTTGTTGATTGCAGAAAAGCTTTATTTTTAGGGGTTCAAGCACAATATGCGGAAACCCTGTTGTAATTGTGGAGAGTTTTTTATTTTTATTCTTCCACCGCAAAACTGATTGTGCAAAACCGTAAGGCCTCTAGATACTTGAAACCTGGCCCAGATGGTAGATCTCAATTTAGTGAAATCATTGGAATCTTCGGCTCAACGAACAAAACATATCTCAGATTTAAATTCCACCATTTAAATTTTTCCGCCATTTTTTCATTTTCAGAAAAATTTACTTTTTCGACGCCGTTTGTCTGATTCACTCGAAACTTGACATGTTGACACCTAGAATGACATCTAGATCCTCATGGCAAAAAGTTTTTCATGGCAAGAATTTCGATCTGTGATTCACGCTCACGACGGGATGCCAAAACGTTTGAAGGTTAAATCTCCTCATTCTGAACAACTTTGCCTCAAGAACCACTGCTGTCAATCAGATTGTTCATTAAATATTTGAAATTATTTGAAACATCTTTTTCAAACTTCTCGTAGGCTGTTTGTCCAATTTGCTATAAAGTTAAAACTTGACATGCATAATCTTGGGACCCTCATGGCAAAAAGTTATCAAAATAATTTTGATCGAATTAACTTTTTTTATAGTTATCTGGCATGGCCCATTGTGAGTAATGTAACATCAAAAAACAATCATCAAAGATTACGAGAAACAAGACAATTTGTGCATATTGTGCAGAAAGTAGAAACTTCACAAAACTGTGTACATATGGAGAACAGGTCATTTTGAAAAAAACAATGCCAGGTTTTGTGGATTTCTGATGTCTAGAAAGCTCACAGTAAATTCTAAACGATCACTCATTTAAACTGAAATATTAAGGCTGTAATGTTACTGTCGTCCACTAGAGACACCCGCAGAATAAAAAAAATAAATTTAAAAAATCAGTTTCCAGCATTGTTTGATAATTTTTTTTTTTTGTAATAGTTTTATATAATTAGTTTGCAAAGTAATGTGTAATGCTTATATAGACCATTAACATATATTTTCCCAATACATTTTCCAATTTTTCTTTTTTAAATAATGTTTTTGTGTGTGTTTAAGCCTGCTTAATGAAGTTGCTGTGGATAAATTGCTCTTTTCTTTAGTGGAGATTACATTAAACCAACGATTATAATTGTAAATTCTACTTACTAATAAAATTCTTTTCTCAAGTTTTGCTTTTGCATTCATATTTACACATAAATGACAATTGTGCCACAATTATTGTGAACCCTGAAAATGTTATACAGAGGAGATTTGGAATAAACATTTTGTTACCATCTTTTATTTCAAACATCTGTATCTGCAACAATGTGTGTGAGCATGCTTAGGGTGTATTAAGTAGTATTGTTTTAGCCTTTCTTCTGTGTATGTGTTTTAGCCTATAGATTTCATACAATAAAAAGTCGTTGATGCTGAAGCTATTCGAGCTCAGTCCATCGCGGATTTTTCAAATGTAGTTGAAAGACAAACTGCTGAAACCTATTTTTGGTATTTGCTTGTCGAAATTGCTATAATTTTCATAATACATTTCACACAATTCTACATTTATACCTTTATTATATTATTACATTTATACAATTATATTTAACTCTGCTGGCCATTGAGAGGACACTGGTCAAGTCACTGCAGACGCCTAGTTGGCACAACAGGGTCACAGAGCATTTTCTTGAAAAGGAACGTAGAATTTACGTATAAATAAATGGACAAGTTTTATGATGTAGGCCGAAAATGAGCTTCCCCTCTTTGAAAGACCAGCAGCCGCCACTGCTTTCAAGCTGCATTGAGACTGACATTTGAACCTTTAAATCATTGGTCGCCATTTAAGTCCATTATATGGAGAAAAATCCTGGAATGTTTTCCTCAAAAACCTAAATTTATTTTCGACTGAAGAAAGAAAGGCATGGATGACATGGCGGGGTGACTAAATTATCATGGATTTTTTTATTTGAAAGTGAACTAATCCTTTAAGTGTATTGTTAACTGACATTAAAGTATATTTTAGTTAACATTAATTTCTTGTCCATACATTGAGCAGTGCACTTTAACTATTTTAAAGAAATTAGCATATTGTGCATATAAAGTTGTATTAAAGTCCCACTTAAGTTGTTCCAAAAATCACTCTTAATGTCAACTTATTGCATTTTATTTGAACTTAATCTGTGATACATTTGAAATCAATTACATATAATGTGCATTACACTGTGTCCTAACTAAGGTATCTTAAATCTGAGGTTATATTTAAATCTTTTAATTACTGTATTCATCCTTTATGATGAGAACCCATGAGCAGGTCCACGTGGAATCTGCTCCTGCAGAACGTCACAGAATTAGAAAGTTATGAAGTTACACATATTATTCACCCACTGTTTAACCAATCACATTTAAACCGATTTCCAAAATTTCACACGTTGCCCCAAAATCAGTCCAGAAAAAAAAAGGTTCCACCTTAAATTTGGCCGTTTCTCTCCATCCTTAAATTCAAGTGGATGATCCATTGACCAGTTACTCTTCATGGACACACAGCTGGCCTCTGGAGAATCTGATCTCTCAAGCTGGACTGAACTGTAATACAGCAAACAACAGGGCTTGGTGACATCAGCAAAGCAACTTTTTGATGATGTCCACTGCTGAGTCTTTCACAATAGAAACAGGAAAAGTGTATTATTAATAATGTAAAAATGGTTAATTCTGATTTCTTGTTGTCTTTAAATGAGAGTACCTGCATCCTGGAGAAAAATCTCCATCTTTAATTTTTTGTACATGACTCATTCTGTCCTCATGTCCTCCACTGGTGCATACGGCTGATCTCCTGACTCTGAATGAAAATGACAGAAACACTGATTCAGACACATTAATCCACAGTAATTAAACTAGAAATTTAACTACATTAAAGTACATAATGTTTTTTTATTATTATTATTGGGTAAAATAATAGCTAATTAAGTAAACATATGTTAATTTATTACCAGTAGTCAAGTTGATTTGAAATACCTAATAATAATATATAAAAAAATACCTAATAAAAATAAGATTAAAAGATTGAGAAAAACTTTCTCTGAAATGTATTTTACACTATATGATTTATTTTTTCAAAAACAAGGTAAGGATTGGCTACAAATTTTATTTGTATTAATGTAATGTGACGGCCCATCCATATTTCACATTTTCCTAATGTCTTGTACCGTTAAACATGTTATCACGTGGATCAGGGATGGGCAACTTCGGTCCTGGAGGGCCACTGTCCTACAGAGTTTAGCTCCAACCCTGAAAAAATCACCTGCCTGTAATTTTCTAGTAATCCTGAGGACCTTGATTAGCTTGTTCAGGTGTGTTTGATTAGGTTTGAAGCTAAACTCTGTAGGACAGTGGCCCTCCAGGACCGAAGTTGCCCATCCCTGACGTGGATGAATAATCATATGCAAATGATATGCAGATGAGGATATGCATAGTAAAACTAGGCGTTGTAAGCTCCATATATGGTTATTTCGGGGAGGAGATGCATGTGCGCACAATATTTCGCTGACTGGGATTTATAAAGTGAATTCTGCGCAGGTTCTTGCGTACGAAAGTTTTATAAGTCTGAATATTTTTTTGCCATACGTCATTTTTGGCTTTCGGGCGCACATTAGTAAGGATCCTATGCACAGTTTTATAAATGAGACCCCTGGGAAGCAGTTTGGCGACACCAATGGTGAGCTGGAGTTAAATGTCTTTTTGGTCACTTATAGACAGAACATTTAAAGAAAACTATTCATATACAGAAAGCAGTGGCGGCTATGGTCTTTCAAAGACCCTCATTTTCGGCCTACATCATAAAAAAAGTTTTTTCAATTCACATTTGAAGTTGTGTTCACCCAGGGTTAAGTCTCACGCATTGGCCGTGAGACACACGCAATTCAACCACACGCTCACACGCCACACCGTGTATTTCTCGCGCTGAAAAGGCAATGCCAGGTTGTCCTGCAAGCTGCAAGCTTTATATAACGTTGTATACGAGGCGCAGGCACACAAAGTGAAGTTTCCTGCCGCCAGCACGTATCTCGGCCAGATTGCGTTCGTTACTAGTAGGCAACATAGATGCGCGAACACACGAAAGTTGACGGAACATTCTCGGCCAAAGTACGTTCACAACATCGCGCGAACACACGTCGTGATGGAGAAGGTAACGTTAGACTTGTTTGAGATGAGCAAAATCTGGGCAGAATCGATCACCGGTGATCAGCGCGAGATGCATGCCAGTTAGAAATGTGTCCGAGTGCGGTCCGCCTTGCTCTGATGTCATGCTGACGTACGTCAAAAAGCTCTCGCGAGCGCAAGGCGCACGTGTCGGATTCTGCAGTCGAGCGCAGTTGCTCTCCACCGACTGCGCTGATCAAAAGCACGATGGGAAACGACTTGCTGACAACACAGCTTAATGCTCATTGGCTTAAACCGTGATGTTCTCTTTTAAAATGTTTGATTTTAAAACTCTGATAGCATGTTTTATGTGTTATGTGTGAATATTCCCAAACTATCTGACAGTGCGAATGCCATCTTTATGGGTTATGCAATGTAATTTTTATTAAACACATATGTCTGTATTAAAGAAAAAAATATTGATAAACATGTATTTGGAATGGAATTAAATAAGTACTTAGGGTGTCTTGTTCATTATATTTATTTTCATATAAAAGCATCAGAACTTAAATTATATTCAGTTTATTAGCAACACTGTGCACGAGCGTGAGTCCCGCGATATCAGTCTTTGATCTCGCAGGTGTCAGATCCACTGCGAGAAGAGAGAACTGTCCGGATTGCCTGCACTTTTTTCACTCCTCCCCTCACTGCAGCCGCATACATAACAGGCGAGGCAAGGCGCATCTCAAACCAGCCTGTTAAGTTGGAAGCATTAACGTTAATGTATAGCCCATTGTATACATTATTATTGATGCAGTCAAAAACTCTACAACTACTTTGCAACCAGGCCAGAAGCTTTGGCTCAGTTTGGCTAGCTTACGTTATCTGAAACTAAGGGAAATGTTAGTGGGTATGGGAAGGAATGAAGATGTATTTCTTCATTTTATTTTAAATTATATATTATACTGTATTAATAGTCTTTCTAGTTACATTAAGGCTACATGTATTAAAGCAGAGTGCTCTGGGTAATATTTTATATCCTGTCAAAACATACATTTCCCCTGTGATCAAGGCATCAAATTGTGCAACAAACACTTATAGCTCGTTTCCACTGAGCGGTACGATACAGTACGGTACGGTACGCAAATATTTGCGTTTCCACTGTCAAAAGTTGTGAATGGTACCAAAATGCCGTACCGTACCGTACCACTTTTTAGGTACCCTTCCGTTGGGGTACCTAGCACAGTGGTACGGTACTAAAGGGTGGAGCTAGAGTAGCAACTGTTATCGTTGACGTTAGCTCACTTTAACCTTAATAAAAACCTTTTCTACTTTACCTCTCTGGATCTTTGGTGAATCTATGAAATGCTAATTGATTGGTTGTACACTGGTAGTTGTTGCAGTTGATGGCAGAACACTGTTTTCTTTGTTTCCAATTATTTCCAGACATAATGTTAATGCTGTATACGGTAGTTGTGCAAACGGTAAAGCCGTTGGTTCAGTCCAAATTGGCGACAGCCATCTAGCGATTGTTCTCAAAACTGCAACGGAGTTTCGCCTCTTGGTACTTCTATACTCTTTGCAACTGCGTAATGTCCAGCGGCACGCTGTTGTTGTTTCGTTCAAACATTATGGATCATGGCAAGCAGACGTTGGGACAAAAGGTGAAATAAAACGAGGATCAATATCGGCGTGGCGTTTTCGAGATGCCGAGAGCTTCGTGGCAAATTTGGACTTGACAGAAATGCCGCTCTTGCATGTAGCCTACTTTATTAGACAGGTAAGCAAATGTACATAAAAGGAATCAATGTTATATAGCTCAGCATGATGAAATTTTAGAATATGGTCAGTATGTTATTCTATTATTGATCTAGCTTACTGCTAGTCTCAGACAGCCAACAAACTAACACATAGAATAACTTTCAACACACTAAAATGCAGTTTATTGTGATAGTGTAACGTTAGACTAAGTGAAACAGCGCTGCATTACCTCACAAGTTTAATTCGTCAAATAAACTGACCAGGGGTGCGTTTCCCGTACAACGACTCATCTCGCTGCTTCACTGCCATAGTAGGCTAGGCCTACGATGCATTGTTGAAGAAATCAACTAGCTAGTCACGATTGTTTTCCGAAACCATATTGTAATGTCGCAAATTGGTAGTACAACCACATTTAGTCAACCCTCTATGGTACGCAATATGATATCAGTGAGAAAAAAAGTATTTGTTGTTTTTGCTGCTTAAAATTGGACACTAACAATATCAATAAACATTATCATTATTTCTAAATGTATTTATTAATTAAAAGTTTGTTGCTTCAAGGCAACATTGTACCACAATGGACAAATTGAAACATTTGACATTTTCATGAAAAAAACAAACAGATTTATCAAGTTTTTAATCAATTACAAATTTGATATTTAATAAAAAGTAACATATTGTCCAGCTGTTGCCCTCAGGCAACATTGTACCATCGTGGAACGCAAGTACTACAAACCGTCATATCATCAAGTTATAATATCAAAACATTACAATCAGTGTTGTTTCAAGGTAAAACATTAACAATCACCATAACCTTATCCTAATATGAACCTTATCCTAACAAGCATTCTCATACACACACAAGGACCTGCATGTACTTTTTTCAGAAATATACTCTTTTTGAAGAAAAAAACAACAACTCCGTGACATGGCAGCCGTTGATTGAGTCAGCTCTGCAAACCTGTTGGTAGACAGCTTAGTGGACAGTGTAAATATGCACTCAAACACTCTGGAGACCATCCCAGATGATGTCCCACCAGCAGGAGGCATTACCAGGGTCTCTATTGTGGAGCCTATCCCAGTCCAGCAGCACCACCAGGGTCTCCCTGCTCAGCTGAATAAAACTCTACATCATTGTTTTCTTATTTTATGTACTGTAAATGTAAATGTTTATGTTGATTTTTATATGTTTAACGCATGTTGTTAATAGTTTGAAAAAGTACTTTAATGTAGCCCGTGAAACAAATGATTTTAATTTACCAATTTTATTTGGGGAAAAAAAAAGGTATAGAAGAATTTGTTTCATGTAGAAATTATGACTGTCATTACAAAAATAAACAATGTCCAGAACAATTCATTCTCTTTTATTTACACATTTAAAGTTGCATAAAAATAATGTACAGATTTTTTCTTTCCTTTTTGTGGGGGTGTGGCCAAGAACAGGCATGACAGGTAGTGTACAGATGAGAAGATTTATTTCTTCCAAAAATTATATACAGGGGCAGATGCAATGAAAATAATTTCCAAAATAAAGTCCATATAAAAATCAAAGACTTAAGATGGAAGTTAAACTGAAACTAATAAAAAATAGCTTAGAAAATAAATAAATCTCCCCTGTTAACAAAATAAAAACAAACCAAAAACCACCAAGGTCAGCAGATCATGAAGTCTATGGCTGGGCAAATCTGACTCCCCTCTGATACTCTACCAAACAAAAATAAAGATAAATATCAAATAAAACTTTCCCCAATTAACAATAATATTTACAACAAAATATCCTCTGTATCGTACCTAACATGATACAATCAAATACTTTAAGCACAATACAAAAACTACTCCAAACAAACAAACAAACCAAAAATGAAACTGAATGAAATGAAATAAAATAAAAGATCCCTCTCCGATCGGATCATGATGGTACAGTCCAACTTCCTCTGGAACAGCATATTTTTGGAGGCTGGATCCCCACCTCTCCCTTTGTCTCCATGGACCAGAGGTATCTAGGACTCAGGTAGAGTTAAACAGCAAAGAAGAATCTAAGAAGTGTGCACTCTTCTGTACATTCAAACTTTAATAAACTTAACTTGTTAACGTATTTGTGTTTTTGTCTTATACTAAGGGGATTTAAATAAAAATTAATGCCTTCATTGGCATGTGCCAGTGGATAGTGGCACTGATATTATTGGCATGTGTCACTGACATTATCGCGACACACTGACACTGACATGACACCTGATTGACAGAGTCACAGAACATGTCACCGGATGTTGAGACACCTCCAGTAGTGACTGACAGATTAGTCGAGCACCTGTACTGACGTAATTGTGACAAAATCCTAAATAAATTGCCTAATTTTGTGATATTTAAAATATCAATTAAACGCAATAAAGTCAGTAATATTTTTTCAAACGTGTTATTTGTGTCACGTCTGTATTTGATTGGTATGTGCCACTGAATGTTTTGTAATAGCCTACCAGTTTATGTTGTTTATCTCGCAAAATCACAAACTGCCCATTCTAGGAAAGATCGACACTAAATAAATCTCTCATGGGTCACTACGAATAACGTATTAACAGTCACGTCTGTTACTGTAAACCTTTATTTTTGCTTGATGCTGCACACACGCCAGTATCAGTATAAGTGAGTGTAACACTGGCACAAGATTCTCATCTGTGGCTTTAATATTTCAAAAATAATTTTATCGAATTATGTATAATGACTTCACGTAGTGTAACAGCGCAGCGCTTCTGTGTTGTACGTCACACGTAGGCTCACTATTGGCCGACGCTGGTCATGTGTGTGATGTGTGTGACGTACAACACAGAAGCGCTGCGCTGTTACACTATAGGTAAACTCACTCAGAGTCCCACACAGAAGAAAATCAATAGTTGAATAAAGTCGTTATTTTTGTTTTGTTTTTGCGCACACAATGTATTCTCGTCACTTGATAAACTTATGATTGAGCCACTGTAGTCACTTGGACTATTTTAAACACTATCTTTACTAACTTTCTGGGCCGGCAAGTTTCAATAACAGAAGCCTATGGAGGAGTGAGACAGCTCTCAGATTTAATCAAAAATATCTTAATTTGTGTTCCAAAGATGAACGAAAGTCTTACGGGGTTGGAACAACATGAGGGTGAGTAATTACTGACAGAATATTCATTTTTGGGTGAACTAACCCTTTAAGATCTCTTAATAGGGCAGTTTCAGTATGTCTTGCCTTAAACCCATATTGAAATTCTTCAAAAAATCTGATTATCAGTTAGAAAATATCAGTTAGAGAAGATTGAAGTTGTAAGAGCACTATCTTTTCCAACATCTTGGAAATAAAAGGTAAAGTTGATATTGGGCGAAAGTTTGCTAGGACAGTTGAATCAAGTGAGGGTTTCTTTAGCACGGGTGTAACAGTGGCCAATTTCCAGTTTGCAGACTTTAATTTAAAAATGACATTTAAAGCCCCGGACCCACAGAGTCTAATATTTGCCTCAGTCCACTTCAGCATAGTGAACAACTGCAGAAGCATGTTTCAGCCCGTCAGGATGTCATGAAATCTCGCTTTGACCACAAGCATTGCGTACGTCATTCTTCTTTTCAAAAAGAGGATAAAGTGTACATAAAGTCAGTACATGTACCAAAAGGCCATCCAAAATTCACGCCTGCAGTTGAGGTTAGGAAAAAATTGGCCCTTACACCTACCTCTTGGATGATGGAAAGAAGTGGCATGCATCATGCACCCGTGTCGACTAATGCAGTGGATAATGGACTGAGCACCAACGTTGAGAACTTGATTCGATCTCATGTTCCATTGTCTGGAAATCCAGTGTCTTTTTATTCTTGTCCACGGGAGAAACTTCCATAGTAGGAAAATATATATACTATGGTAGTCAATGGGGACCGAGATCTGTTTGGTTACAAACATTCTTCCAAATATCTTCCTTTGTGTTCAGCAGAACAAAGAAACTCATACAGGTTTGGAACAACTTGAGGGTGAGTATATGATGATAGAATTTTCATTTTTGGGTGAACTATCCCTTTAACTAAGAGGGGAATACTTGATGTCCTTACATTAATTCACCACTAGATGGCACTCGAGCTTCTTGAGTTAGATTTACATGTGACGTAAGAAAAGAAAGAGTGAGAGAAAATGCTGTTATGAAAATGTACAGTGTTATATATTTCTTTCAATTTGTTTCAATTTCTTTAAATGTTTCCAAGAATTTGTAAATTCAGATATAATATGCACCTCTCTTAACTTTTGATAACCACATTATCAACGCTTTTATAACCTCCAAATTGGACTACTGTAACTCCTTATATAGCGGCTTACCCACCAAAGCTATACCTTCAAAATGGTGCAAAACTCTGCTGCTCGAGCCCTTACATATAATAAAAAATCTGCACATATCACTCCAATCCTTTACCAACTTCACTGGCTTCCTGTAGTCAGTCGCATCCAGTTTAAACTTTTAGTCCTAGTTTATAAAGCCAGTCATGACCCTGCACCTCAATACCTTGCTGAGTTAGTGCAACCAGGACCCTTAGATCTAGCAATGATAATTAGCTTGTCGTACCCAAGTATAAACTCTCTACTGTGGGTGGTAGAGCTTTTAGTGTTATAGGTCCTAAACTATGGAATAAGATGCCCCCTAATCTCTGGCCACCCCTAACCTCCAGACCTTAAAATCTCAACTTAAAACTCATATATTCACCATGCTCAGTAAATAATTATTTTCCTCTCTATTTGTCTTTTTCATTTTTTATGTTACATGCTTACTTTATCGAAATGTATGTTTTCTTTGATTATATAACTTCTCATGTTAATTTAGTTATAGTTATTGGTTGTCTCCATCTGCTTTTCTGCTTGTCTGATTGTTATAATAAGCAGATTGCTTGTCTCTTTGTCTGTCAACTGTTTGTATTATTTTGTGAAGCGACCTTGGGTTCTTGAAAGGCGCTATACAAAATAAACATTATTATTATTATTATTATATAAATAGTATAAACAGTGCCCTTAAAATATTAGCAGTGGATGCAATGCTTTTGAACACTTCCTGCTGTGTTTTAATTTTTAACTACAGAGATAATTGCTTATCATGATAATAGCAATTGTCTGAGAAAATATTTTCGTGCAAATAATGCACATGGCCTATCTGTTTCCATTAAAAATATAAAACAATTAAAATACTATTTGGCCAGTGGAAAAGATTGAGAAAAACTTAGGTAATAAAAATACAGCTGTTCATTGTTAGTTCACAGTGCATTACCTAATGTTAACAAGATTTTAATAATACGATTTCTAAATATGTTAATACTAATGTTAATAAATGCTGTATACATGCAGTTCATTATTAGTTCATGTTAACTAATGTTAACTAATGAAACCTTATTGTAAAGTGTTTCCAATACATTAAGACAATAAAGTATAAAAGAGAATAAAGAAACAACATGAATTAAGATGTTTGTGACTGCTGAACAGAAAGGAAGATATTTAGAAGATTATCAGTAACCAGACAGTTTGGTCTCATTGACTTCCATAGTAGGAAAAAAACATACTATGGAAGTCAATGGGACCCAGAAACTGTCTGGTTACTGATAATCTTCTAAATATCTTCCTTTCTGTTCAGCAGAAGAAAGAAATTCATACAGCTTTGAAACAACATGAGGGTGAGTATATGATGACAGAATTTTCATTTTAAAAGTGAACTTCTCCTTTAAGACATTCCAAATGATACCAGATATGTATAGTGTTGTATGATAATTGTTCACATTAAACCATTTTCTAATTTCTTAAGTCTTACACCTATTTCACTGACTACACATAACCAGGAGAAAAGAAGTTTCAAACAAAATGGCACCCACCTCCTTACAAGTTTCCTTAAAAGGAAATCTTAAATTCTGAACAAAGGTGTAAATCTTCAACTAAATTCACAATTAAACATGATTAGCACTTGTCAGCAACAGAACACAATAAAGTTCTCTGGACATGGGGAAAGACAAAAACAAAAGAAAACAAACACAACACAAGTCACATAGATCAATAAAATATGCCTCAGGACGTAACACTATAACATTATTTTACACAGTATAAACAGATAATTGAACTTTATACCTGAAATAGGGGAGGAAGATCACAGATTAATCTTCTTCCTGTTTGGCTGTTTTCATTAATCAATCCCCCTAGTGCTCGACAAAACACAAGTAAACGATTGCACACCTTATTGTGCCAATCTAATTGATCACACAAAAATTACGTTTGTCCACACATTTTATAAACATTTTAAACACATTAACATAAATGTAGATGCTTTAAATAAATTCATAGAATACATGTTCCAGTCTGATCCACGTTGCGAGTGTTAAACTCATCACGGTATTCCACGCTGAAACCGTTCTCATGTGCATGTTATTACATACACAACAATGTTATAGTCATATTTTCCATGAGTGAGTAGTCAAACTCTAGTTCTGTCCACAATGTGGGGAAATTGCAAATAACATTTTGTGTTGCTGAACAGTCAGAGGTTTACATTTGTGACATCAGTAATTGATGATAGACCTGAATTCTGAATTCCACAGTGGCCAATCCCCACTCTGAATAAACGCATAGCATAAGCCTCCTCTCTTTTCGTGAAGTTGGTTCAACCTGGCTATCAAATTAAATATTCAAGATTTTCATTGACTAATAAAACAGCAAAAATAAAAAACCTAATATTTTTATGAGGGTTCTCTTTTATATAGCCTACTTTATCTAAATAATGATTTAATTATTGCCTTTCCTCCGAATACTACCAAAACTCCGATTCCTGCTGCTGCTGCTGCTGGTGGTCCCGCTATGTTTGCTGCTATCAATGCTGCTAGTGCTGTTGCTCCTAGTATTTCTATCCATTCAGACACTGTAAATGACATGTATGACAAATATTTTAATGTATAGATAGATGGATGAATAGATGGATAAATTAGAGCATGAATTACTCATTACTTACGGTTAGGAGGTAATGTGTCATTGCTTTGTCTTCTCCTCGGCATCTTGCCTGTGGGTTTAATTTGATCAGTTTGATCTTTAATATGTTTGTTTCCAGTTTCGTTCTTTCTGCTACATTAATATCCAATAGCATGCAAATGTTCCTGTTGTCCTTCTCCTTTTTAAAACAGAAACACAAAACATGAATTTCATTTCATATATATATACAGTGGTGTGAAAATGTGTTTGCCCCCTTGGTAAATATGTCTGTAAAAAATAAATCTGCATTTTTAATCCTTTTGATATTTTATTTAAAAATTGTGCAAAAATCTAACCTTTCATTGAAGTAAAATAATTGAAAGTGGGGGGAAAATCACATTATGAAATAAATGTTTTTCTCCAAAACACGTTGGGAAAAATTGTTTGCCCCCTTTTATTAAATACTTTTTGCAACCTCTTTTTTCCAAGATAACAGCTCTGAGTTTTCTCCTATAATGCCTGATGAGTTTGGAGAACACCTGACAAGAGATCAGAGACCATTCCTCCATACAGAATCTCTCCATCCTGTTCTCCGTTATAAGATTTCTAGCACAGGCTGTCAGGTTTAGATTTTTTATCTGTTGGTATATGATCGAATCCATGATGGAATTTACTCTACCTCAAAAAACGAGGTGGTTTTATCTGAACAAGATGTCCAGGACCTCTGGCAGAAAATTAGGCCCACAGCATTAAAGATACAGCAGAGTATTTAATTTTAAACATGGGGTACTTTTTTATCCCAGTGTGCACCAAACCTATCTTAAGTGTTTGCTGTCAAAAAAGCTAATGTTTTTGTTTCATCTGACCATAGAACCCATCCCTTTTGAAGTTAGTGTCAGTTACTTTTCAAATGTTCTATGGTCAGATGATTTAAAAAAAAAAAAATTCTATGGTCAGAAGATTTTTTTTTACAGATGTTTTAGCATTTTACACACATATAATTAAATACTTTTGAGGTATAGCCACAGTTGGAGAAAAAAACTTTACTGTTTTACAAAAGCTTTTTGGATAATGACATAATTCAACATATTTTTAGTGCTGCATTTGACACTGCTTCAGTGTCACTTTTACTGTTTGGATCGTGACCATATAAACATGGAGTGTGTGATCATTTTAACAGGATTTACAAACTTCCTTTTTTAACACAGCACTGCTTAAGCATCATATGACAGTTTGCAATATACTGTATACTGTATATCTCCAACTATGTACAATGGAATTTTTATCACATTGTCACTATTTAAAACAAAATATAATTCTGCGTAAACATTGAGATGCACTGATACCACTTTTTCCAGAATGAGGCCGATAGAATACTTTTGTTTTAGGTAGCCAATGCTGTTCCTGTATTTTCATTGCATTGCAATTTTTTTATATTTTGGGTAGAGAAATCAAAATAATTTAAATCATTAGTTGGTTTAATTTGTTTAGCAAATATATATTTCTCTTCAGTTATTTTCAAGTTTAATTAAGCCTGTTGAAATGTATGAGCTTCTGTGTCTTTCACTGTTCACTGTCTTTATGCGTGCTACCTGTTTTCTCCAATACTAACCAACTGCAGAACCTATTATTAGGGGCCAAGCACCGAAGGTGTGGAGGCACCTATTGTATCTGTACCAGTTCTTATTATTCTTCATCCGCTCTTGGAGTCTATGACAGCCCATAGAACCGCTTGCGTGAAAGTTATGAAATTTGGCACACTGATAGAAGACAGTCCAATCTGTCACCATAGCAAATTTGGTGTCTTAAAACCAATCCCTCTAGCGCCACCAATTGTCCAAAGTTGCACTCATGTTTATGCTAATAACTTTTGAACCACAAGGGCTAGAAACAAAATTCTTTATCCTAGCTCAAGACGATTCGATTGCACCCTATGACGTCATTTTCCATCATGGAAATGTTTCCGCCATTTTGAATTTTCCGAAAAACCTACTTTTTCGAACTCCTCCTAGGCCATTACTCCGATTTTCAGACCAAACTTGGTACATGTCATTACAAGCATGACCTGAGGCTACATGCTGTGTTTTAGCGCAGCGCCGCCTACTGGTCCGGAGATATGAAAAATGGCTATTTTTGCTTATAACTTCTGAACTTCTGTAAAATTGATCTCATTAGATTCAGGGCAACATGCCGAGTCGACTAATATCCAATTTTACCATATTGGCCATTTTGAATTTTGTGCAAAAATGCTGTATTTTAAGAACGCATGAACGGATTGTTACGAAACTTGGTATGGGTCATCAGAACGATGCCCTGAAGGAGCGTGAGACGTTTCAAACCAGCACCACCTAGTGGTCAAAAGTTATAACACAATTTCCAAAAAGGCTAATAACTTTTGAATAAATCTGGCTATTGAAATGAACGTCCTGTTCGCCATCTTGATTTTCATTCAAAACCTACTTTTTCTAACTCCTCCTAGACCGTTTGTCCGATTTTCACCAAAATCGAATCGTATCATCTCCAGACTTTGCTGACTAAAAGATATGGATTTCATGTGGACAGACAAAACTGTTTTTGTATACCGCAGCAGCAAATTTGAGGCATGCTGCCAAAAGGACTATTCTATGGAGCTTAAAATATGACAATATGATTTGAATTTGAATGGTATAAATTTGAATATGACTAAATGATTTGAATTTGAATTTTGTTAATTTGAATATGACTAAATGATTTGAATTTGAATTTTGTTAATTTGAATATGACTAAATGATTTGAATTTGAATTTTGTTAATTTGAATATGACTAAATGATTTGAATTTGAATTGTATAAATTTGAATATGACAAAATGATTTGAATTTGAATTTTGTAAATTTGAATATGACAAAATGATTTGAATTTGAATTGTGTTCATTTGAATTATTTGCAAGTGTAAAAATAGTTCTGAATTTGATTTTTTTTTTAAAACAAATATTGAACATTTGAAATTTAACAAATTGAAAATTTTTATAGCTGAATTTTATAGACATGTATTTTCAAACAGCTAGTTTTTTGTTCTGAATTCGTATACTGCAAATATTCAGTTTAAAAAAATACAGATTCAAGTTTTCAAGATGAAGAAATTCGGAACTTCAAATTCAGTTTTCTAAAATTCAAGTTCAAAAATTCAAGTTCAAAAATTCAGGTCTTACAGAAAGTAGGTCACAGGTCATCCACAGGGAAGAGTAAAGGATCTCAGATAAGTCGAACAGAGCATTTTGGCTGCTCTGCAGTAGTTTTCTGCCGCAAACGCGGTGGTGGTTCAAGAGAATCCGTGTATCTTTCGTTCAGTCGTTTTTTTATTTAATATTAAGAGTAGAAAAAATGAGAAAACAGCTTGAGTATTAGATTTCTAATATTCTAATAGTCCGCTGCAGCAGTTGCACAGAGCTTACAAAACTTAACGTGTATTGCAACTATAGGCTACATTTAATTTTCTCATCAAACAACTAGACTAACGAATGGCTCGGTACAACAGAAGAGCCCAGAAAGGGCTTTTTCTCTGTGTAGACCAGCAGTAGCAGTTGGTCTGAATTTGCTATAACCTATAGCCTATTTTCCGGACTGTATAGGCTAAGTCACGTTTTATCATGAAACACGCTGTGATTTATTCCAAAGTGACTCAGGCACATATAATGCATTTAACATTAAATAATCTAAATATTGACTTTCAAAAGTAGGCGCGCCAAGAAGGCTATTCTCTGTAGTTTAGTTCATTTTTGGTGAGCGCTAGAAGATCAAGAGACCGAGACGCGCTAAAGCAGCGCATCATGTTGTTTTATTTATTTTCCAATGCCATTATATTTTGTAGTCATTTTGAATGTACACAAATAAAAATATACATTTTACTGTTTCGAATGATGTCATATTATCTGTATGACTATAAATAACAGAGTATTAAGTTATTTCCCAGCAGTGGAACAAATCCAAGAGATGGCGCTCGCGCATCACGCTCTCACACAACATAGCCTAGTATCAGTTCTGGCGTTGCTTCATAGGCTATCGCAGATTGCTCATTATCAAAATGAAACACAGTCAACCAAACATATAAAAAGTTATTCTGCCTAATTGAATTGGTCTGTTGTACAATATAAAGGGCAAGCTGTGCCGCACACAGTCCTCCAAACATTTCCCTTGCTGTGAAGACGCTGATTTAGCCTATACGTGTATTTTGGGACTCGACTGAAGTATGATGCCTTTTTATTTGTATTATAATATAATATATTAAAATACATAATATTCTGAATTTTATGATGTAGGCCTTTTGTGTTTTATTTTAATTAAAATGTATTATAATTTACATCTCAAAAGGATGCGCTTTGTGCATTCTCTGACATTACATTTTTTTATTTAATTAATATTGAGTATCAATTGATGTTAAACAAAATTGTGTGTTATTTTCTATGGCAACTAAACTTACAAAATAAATAATAATAAAAATAAAAAAAATAAAAAAAAAAGCTCCGCAGCTTTTCCACACAGATTTGGAGAATTGGCCAGCTAAAAAAATAGGCCAAGGAAGGAAGTAGACTAACTAGTGTCCGGGAGATGCGAGGTAGGCTACGTTTATATTTATGAAATAAACATAACTGATTTTGTCTACACCTAAATACATTTCCAAGGACCCCCTAATAATAACAGTGATTAAGCCCAAATGTGGGTGGGGGTAATGAACACAATATATTTGTTTGTTTTTTTGCCCAAATGGTCTCCACTTTAACTGACTGTATTTGCCAGAAAATAAGTCGCATGCACCTGAGTGCGAGTCACACCGGATCATGTTGAGAGAGAAACGCGCGCGCGTCAAATCGTCAAAAAACGTGTTTTAATATTAGCCTATTCAGCAATAGTGAAAAAGACCTGTAAATAAAATACAACATTTAGGCTACATGATAAACACTATTAACATGTAGGCTATGTGTTGCCTATTTTACTTGAATGAATGCAGAAAACAACAAGAATGAAAAATAATGTATAATAAAATAATATAGGCTACATAATAGCCTATTGTGCCCTTTATTACAAACAACATTTAGCCTATTTTAAACGCCAAGCCTAAACAAATTTATTTGAATCGAAATGGTCGCGCATCTCTCATTCAGTCAAAAGTTTTAGCCTAATATTTGCAATGTAACATGTGGATGCTAACTATTAATATAAAGAAGGCACCATACTTCAGTCGAGTCCCAAAATAC
Organism: Vimba vimba; assembly: GCA_022828995.1. NCBI lineage: Eukaryota > Metazoa > Chordata > Actinopteri > Cypriniformes > Leuciscidae > Vimba > Vimba vimba. Next base: position 33,550,028 of record CM040826.1, read on the forward strand.
ACGTATAGGCTAAATCAGCGTCTTCACAGCAAGGGAAATGTTTGGAGGACTGTGTGCCCTTTATATTGTACAACAGACCAATTAAATTAGGCAGAATAACTTTTTATATGTTTGGTTGACTGTTTTTCATTTTGATAATGAGCAATCTGCGATAGCCTATGAAGCAACGCCAGAACTGATACTAGGCTATGTTGTGTGAGAGCGTGATGCGCGAGCGCCATCTCTTGGATTTGTTCCACTGCTGGGAAATAACTTAATACTCTGTTATTTATAGTCATACAGATAATATGACATCATTCGAAACAGTAAAATGTATATTTTTATTTGTGTACATTCAAAATGACTACAAAATATAATGGCATTGGAAAATAAATAAAACAACATGATGCGCTGCTTTAGCGCGTCTCGGTCTCTTGATCTTCTGGTGCTCACCAAAAATGAACCAAACTACAGAGAATAGCCTTCTTGGCGCGTCTACTTTTGAAAGTCAATATTTAGATTATTTAATGTTAAATGCATTATATGTGCCTGAGTCACTTTGGAATAAATCACAGCGTGTTTCATGATAAAACGTGACTTAGCCTATACAGTCCGGAAAATAGGCTATAGGTTATAGCAAATTCAGACCAACTGCTGGTCTACACAGAGAAAAAGCCCTTTCTGGGCTCTTCTGTTGTACCGAGACATTCGTTAGTCTAGTTGTTTGATGAGAAAATTAAATGTAGCCTATAGTTGCAATACACGCGTTAAGTTTTGTAAGCTCTGTGCAACTGCTGCAGCGGACTATTAGAATATTAGAAATCTAATACTCAAGCTGTTTTCTCATTTTTTCTACTCTTAATATTAAATAAAAAAACGACTGAACGAAAGATACACGGATTCTCTTGAACCACCACCGCGTTTGCGGTGGAAAACTACTGCAGTGCAGCCAAAATGCTCTGTTCGACTTATCTGAGATCCTTTACTCTTCCCTGTGGATGACCTGTGACCTACTTTCTGTAAGACCTGAATTTTTGAACTTGAATTTTTGAACTTGAATTTTAGAAAACTGAATTTGAAGTTCCGAATTTCTTCATCTTGAAAACTTGAATCTGTATTTTTTTAAACTGAATATTTGCAGTATACGAATTCAGAACAAAATACTAGCTGTTTGAAAATACATGTCTATAAAATTCAGCCATAAAAACATTTCAATTTGTTAAATTTCAAATGTTCAATATTTGTTTAAAAATCAAAATCAAATTCAGAACTATTTTTACACTTGCAAATAATTCAAATTTACACAATTCAAATTCAAATCATTTTGTCATATTCAAATTTATAAAATTCAAATTCAAATCATTTAGTCATATTCAAATTTATACCATTCAAATTCAAATCATATTGTCATATTTTAAGCTCCATACTATTCAGGCTTTATCTCTGCAATGCCTTGACATATTGACACTAAACTTTGTATGTGTAATTGTCACTTCACTCTGACCACATCATATCAGTTTTGTAACTGCGCCACCTATTGGTCAAAAGTGATAATCCATTAAATTATATTTTGAATTACTGTTTAAAGGATTTTTCAGTCATTTCGCCTAAAATCCTCTTTAAATGTCTTTAATTGCTCATTGTTGCAGTTGGTCTGACATGTCTTGTCATCTTAATCTGCTTGGCCCCGATAATGGCTGCTTGCATCTATATTTATTACTATTATTGCTATTTTTTACTTGATCAGTTATCAGAGAATGATAAAAATGGGGAGTTGTAATGGAAAAATTTGATTTTCATTGATTTTCAGTAGACATTGCAAAGGAATGCCATATGTTTTTATCATCTATAGTCTGTGTGGGAACAGGGAACTTTCTGTGATTAATGTATGTTTATACACCTAGAGAGCGAGACACTCGAGAAGTGACTGGGCAGAGGACCTCTGACCCCTGAGGTCAGAGGTCATTTAGTCTGGGGGGTCTTAGGAGCCTACTAGCGACAGATCAAGGCTAGTAGCCAGGAGCCCTTTTGTCTGTGGAATGTGGAACGAAGCTCTAGTGAAGAAGACCTTGAAGTGGGTATGATAAAACAGTATAAAAGCTGCCCGGCTCCTTATGTCTGTGTCTTACTCACTCCACAGTGTAACTTCTGTGTGGTTGGGCCTTTTCTTGCAAGAATAAATACCTTTTAAAAGACTATTTGATTCAGAGCGTCTCTTACGCAGTGATGATGATGTTCAAGAAATTTTTGCCACAACAAGGCAAAACCAGGTTTTAGTTTTTTTTGTATGTTTTTTTTTTTTCATCCATCAATCAATTTTTAGGTTTCAGGATTTTTTAAACCAAAATTTGATAACGATGATTCTCAATCATAATTATGTTATGAAAGATAAAACGGAATGAAATGATATGCCATTTTACTTCATGCCGTATGTACTGTAGGTAAAATGGCCATAAAGTCCCATTCAATTCAATATATCTATACACTGTATCTAATCTAACACATTTTACAAAATGACCCAACTTAACTGGAAATGGGGTTGTATTATGCAATTTTGAAAGTGTTATGTATAAATGTAAAATTTGGAGAATATGGTCAATGAAAGGATGCTGTACAGTTCGAACATCATAAGTAATCATTGCAAACTAACCTTACAGCAAATGCAGAAAGAAACAACGGGAAATAGTTTGCATAGTTTTAGTTTAAATGTGCGGCCTCTAATAAACAGTGTGGAAAAAATAAAGATAGAGGGTATGCTACACAACAAACATGTAATTAATTATGAATGCTAATAAAGTGATTTAAACTCAAAACCCCCAAATTAAAATGGACAAGATTAAGGGTCCGTGTACTTTTTGATCATTTCATTTCAACCACAAACGAAAAATGAAAAATCGAGCCAAAATCTCATTTTTCGAATAAAACGAATAAACGAGGTGGTTTTCATTTCTCGTTATTCCATTCCAAACAGGAAATGAAATGATCAAAAAGTACACGGACCATTAAGATTAGGTTCAAAATATTTCGATAACTGTCATCGGCCTCAGTACTCAAGTTACCAAGAGCTGTAACAGCGATTGATTTTGTTCAATGGAGGCTCACCACAATTTACCACAATTTAATATGTTCCACCATATATAGGCTACAAGCAATAATCACTCGTGCTGTTGCGAATAAGAAAGAGCTTTGATACTCACTCTTTATTCCATTTGAACAGTGTGATGCAGTTCTTTTTGGTAGGTTAAAATGTCCGGCTCCCAACAAAGATAAACTTTAACATTCGACTTGGACTTTGGTCAAAAAACAACAGCGGAAATAAACCATTGCAGCGTCAGAGGGGAGCTTTCACTAATAAATCTGACTGTCAGTGTTTTACCACAAGGACATAACTAAACTAAATAACCAAAAGTAAAAATCTAAAAGTTGTTTTGGAAATCAATTTAGATTTTTTAAGAGGCTTATCACAGAAATGTTTGAAATTATTTGTATTATAAAACTTGCGTAGCTGCTAAACCACAGAGCCACATAAACTATTGCAATTATTAAAATATTCCTTACTATAATCCTTACTTTGGATTTAAGTATTTATGTCTATTGTTATTGCTTGTTTTGATGTATTGTTCAACATACAGTAGTATTGATGACTCATTATAGCCAGAAGGGGGCGTTGTTGCATTATTTTCAAATAGGTCTGAAAAGTTGTCTGGCTGCCAGGGTGTGACACCACACACTTAACAATTACTGTATTTCGTACTGTAGGTCTGTACTAATTATTTAATAACACACAATACACACATAGCCTATGTTGTGTAGTGTGTGTTATTAACCTGTGGAACGAAGCTCTAGTGAAGAAGACCTTAAAGTGGGTATGATAAAACAGTATAAAAGCTGCCCGGCTCCTTATGTCTGTGTCTTACTCACTCCACAGTGTAACTTCTGTGTGGTTGACTGGGCCTTTTCTTGCAAGAATAAATACCTTTTAAAAGACTATTTGTTTCAGAGTGTCTCTTACGCAGTGATGATGATGTTCAAGAAATTTTTGCCACAACAAGGCAAAACCATGTTTTTTTTTTTTTGTATGTTTTTTTTTTCATCCATCAATCAATTTTTAGGTTTCAGGATTTTTTAAACCAAAATTTGATAACGATGATTCTCAATCATAATTATGTGCCACCACAGATCCACATAAATTATTGCAATTATTAAAATATTCCTTACTATAATCCTTATTTTGGATTTAAGTATTTATGTCTATTGTTATTGCTTGTTTTGATGTATTGTTCAACATACAGTAGTATTGATGATTCATTATAGCCAGAAGGGGGCGTTGTTGCATTATTTTCAAATAGGTCTGAAAAGTTGTCTGGCTGCCAGGGTGTGACACCACACACTTAACAATTACTGTATTTCGTACTGTAGGTCTGTACTTCTTATTTAATAACACACAATACTCACATAGCCTATGTTGTGTAGTGTGTGTTATTAAATACAAAGTTCTGGCATGAAACTCTAGATGGTGCAGGCTTATAGGTCCTTTTACTCACCTGTTCATAATCACATAGTTATAAGGCGCTCTATAGGGTGCAGCTGAGTGGTTTATACTGTATCAATAGCCAATGAGCTCACTGCTCAACCTTCATATACTTGGATAGCATTTGCCTTAGCAGTGCAGCGCGCTTTCATAAACCCTCCACCTTCCCCAGCTCTACCTGTAGATCTGCTATGGGTAATTTGTGTAGGCTATATTGTACAGCATCAGCATGTCTTACTCACAGCAGCGTGTCGTTTATGTATTTGCAGTATCAAGTCCCGTACTTGCTCTACCACAGCAGCGTAGCAGATCTATTCCACCAAGACCAAACATACAATATAAGATAAAGATAAGATAAAAACTTTTATTTATCCCCAAGGGGAAATTTAGACGTTACAGCAGCATAAACAGGACAAAAACAAATATTACACTTAAAAAGACATATTGCAACCATGTATTCTGAAGATAAATTATGTTGGGAGACCAAAAAACATTATAACAGACATATAATTAAATATAAATGAATTTGTTTTCATAAATAAATAAAAATCCTAAATATAAGTATATTGGTAAATACTCTACTAAATAAATAAAACTGGTCCCATGGTAGTGTCAATACTGAGATATGCTGATATTAAAAAGTCTAGCTGCTGTTGGAAGAAAGGATCTTCAGTAGCGCTCCTTCTTACTCCGGGGTTGCAACAGTCTCTGACTTAAGGCACTAACTGTCTCATACATTGGGTGGGAGGGGTTGTTCAGGATGTTCGATAGCTTAGCCAACATCATACTCTCACCCAGAGGACTCCAGAGGACAGTCCACGATAGAGCTGGCCCTCCTAATCATTTTGTCTAGCCTTTTCTTATCCCTCTCTGTGATTCCACCACTCCAGCAGACCACAGTATAAAAAATTACAGATGCAACTGTCGTATCATAAAAAGTTTTCAGTAGTGTCCTACATACCCCAAAGGACCCCAGTCTCCACAACAAATGGAGGTTACTTTGGCCCTTCCTATACAGAGCACTCGTGTTGTCTGACCACAGTCCAATTTATTGTTTCTATGAACACCCAAATACTTGTACACGTTCACCCTCTCAATGTCCAGCCCCTGGATGTTTACCGGTATATATGAGGCCTTCCTACTTTTGTCTTGGTAGCATTGATGTGAAGGTGATTAAATTCACACCAATCAACAAAGTTCTTGATCACTTTCTTACACTCCAGCTCATTCCCATCTGATACCAACAATAGCTGTGTCATCTGAGAACTTCTGGATATGACAACTGCTAGTGTTATAATGGAAGTCTTATGTATATAGGGTAAACAAGAAAGGAGAGAGCACTGTCCCCTGTGGAGCCCCTAAGCTGCAGAACACCTGTTCAGACACACAGCCATGAAGCCTCACGTAATTTGGTCTGTTTTTGAGGTAGTTGATGGTCCATGCAGTCAGCTGACTGTCAGCCCCCGCCTCCTCCAACTTCCCTTTGAGCAGCGACGGTTGTATTGTATTAAAGACACTGGAAAAGTCAAAGAACAACCCTTTGGGCTCCTCAAGGTGCAAGAGGGATCTGTGCAGCAAGTTGATGACAGCATCGTCCACCCCAATGTCTGGTTTGTATGCAAACTGCAGGGGGTCTATCTTTGGGCTAGAGGGGCCTAGAGGGGCCGAGGTCCACCCAACAGTTTCACAAAATCCTGTGGGAAATACTGTAGGCATATTTATTTTTATTGCATGTTTTATAAATGTTACATGGCCTACATATTTAGAATATGTTTGCAGATAAATTGAAGGCCTACCTGCAACAAGTGTTTCCGTTATTAAAACGAAGTACCTGCGTGAAGTTGGCCCCCCACCCAACGCAAAACGTTGGCAAAATAGGCTCAATCGTTTGTGCTTCGTTTGTGCTGTAATTATTTATTTTTTTTTGTGCTGCTTCGGTTTTTTAGAGTTAATCTATTATTAAAAGATCTATTAAAATAATATTTTTAGGTCATTCTGAGGTCGCTCCCACAAGCTCCGAATTTACCCAAAATAGTCTTGTTCTTTTGTGCTTCGTTTGTGCTGTTTTGTACTGGTAAAAAAAAATCATTTGTGCTGCTTCGGTGTTAAAAATATTAGACACGGAATTATAGGCGAATTATAAATGTTGATATTTAGTATTGAATACAACTGGATAAAATAGATCACTCAAATGGTCACACTCACAAAGATAAAATATTGTTAGTTACAGTCATTCTGGTTACTATATTAGCCTAAATATTTCTAAGATAGGTCTATCTTGTTTTGTGTGTAATCAGTACGATGTATGAGATTCTTGTCAGAATGTTTTTGTAGTCCCTGTGGTGTTTATTAAAAACTTCTTGGTTTTCAGACATTATGCAGCAGCTCAATATTCATCTGGTGACTCTTTTTTGGTCACTCACTTTCTCTCTGGGTAAAATGGATTTGTGCGCGTGTGCCATCAAGTCATAGTTTTATGTAACTTCAGCAGTTCTGTATACGAGAACAGCACAAATCTCCTCGGTGTGTGAACACACTTTTAGAGTCGAATTGAAGAAGACTTTCTGTCAAGAGTAATAATCACATAATTTGTTCAATAAACAATGATCTTTACTTCATTCACTGGTATCTCCATCTCCTGATTGTTCTGGAGGAGTATCATCTTCTACACTTCACTACACCACTAGGGGCAAGTGACACTTCTGTTCAAGAATGCTCTTGTATAAATTAGTGTAGTTAATAGAGAAAAGGTCAATAAAAATCTAACTACAAAAGTCATTACTAAACCAAATTTCTGGCCAATGTAAGTACAATATTTTAAAACTGTCAGTTACAATATTAGTTATAACTTCAAGAATAATGGAACAACATTCAAGAGAGCTAAGATTGTCAATGTTTATTGCACAGAAAACTTGTAATCAGAGGCAAATGTAAGGAGTGTCGTGGCCACATTCATATAAAATGTGACAAAGAGCCTGAAATGAACAGCCCAATGGTGCTCAAGTGTTTAATTAAAAACACTGATGACTTCCTGCACACTGGCTGTTCCAAGCATGCGATGCCTGGTAACTTGTGTAAGCAGATATCCGAAGAACTGTGTTGGGGTAGAATAGAACCCCATGTATGGAGGGCATCAGAGGCAGCAAAACTGATGGATTTTGGAGATCCTGAGCCAAGTCATCTGCCTAATTTGGCACCCTGCGCAAAAGCAAAGCAAGAGAGAAATTATTTTGAATTAGGCGATAATGATCCTATTTTGTCACTGCAGATGTTAAAATACAGTGCACCTCACAGTGGTAGTTTTTCTGTAACTGTTGAAGTCAAATACAAATGTATATGTACAAGACATTATCAAAGACATCTACTAACCCCACTGTGAGTTTTCATGCAACTGGCTCAGTGGTGAGGAAACTACAGAGACCAAATGGCAAGTCTGGCCATATATTCCTATATCAGGGTGTTCTGGCAGGGGATGAAGGCTCAAGTGTCCTAGTGGTGCATTTAGACCACTGAGGCAGAGCAGCCTGAAAATGTAATTATCCTTAAAATGTAACTTTTAAAACTTGTTGTCATCCTAACAACAAACAGCTTTACTCATTCTGCACTAAGATGATAACTCCTAAACTCCCCAAACTCCGCCTATGACCGCAGGATTAAACCATTGCTGCTTCAAAGGAGTGCAGTAACAATCCTGACGATCATTAAATTACCGAGAAGGACCAGGCGTGAAGGACCTGGCTGGCTGCAGCCTGCAGATCGGGGCGTGGCTGCACGTGTTGCCCCGCCCCATACCTACTCTGATTGGCTCCCTTGTCTTTCATAGGCATACATGAAAGAAAATGTGTTCCTAGTTGGTGTGGGAAGGAGTATGCCATTTAAAAAGCTGGAAAAGCTGTGCAGTTTCACAAAGCCTTATAATGCACAGAAGGGGAAAAAACATGAGCCTGTAACTCGCAATGTCCCTGAAATTATTGTTTTGGTAAGTTACTAACGCACAAACGACCCCAGAACATTTAAAAAAAAAAGAAGAAGAAGAAGAAAAAAAAGAAATTGGCTGATTATCCACAGCACCGGATCCGAGGGTCTTCAGGTAGCTGAATGAAATGCCTGTGAAAGCTTTTTCATACTTGTCAGTAACCAGGTTTTGTGTGCCTTTATTTAAAGGACAGGGAGGGCACCTGTGTGACCCACACTTTCAACCTCATTATCTGACTGGTTATCTTTTGGAGAAGTCTTAACACAGTTTCACATACTATCCTGTCAATGATCAGTCAATAACTTCAAAATAATTTTGAAAAATATAACTGTTTGTGTGCGACTTCCAGAAATTAATGGAAGTAATTATGAAAGAAGCAATGAAAATCCAGATATTGTCAAAGGATTCACAAACTTATTCTTGCCACTGTATAGGCTACTCTATACATATTGAAATGGCTCTTTGTTTAGATGCATCAGATCTAAATTTGTCCCATTGGCAAGGCCTCATGTTCACAGTGTCTATGCTGTCTTCTGCTGCTCAAACACATGATCATTCCATCTTCTTCACAACTCAAAACTGCAGTGATCTTTATGAATATTATACTTCTTGATATATATGCTTATAAATTTATAAGTATGAAATAAATGTCTACTAGCACAAACTCCCTTCCTGTCCTTCACCTCAAGTGAGAATAGTGTTAATTGTTGCACTTTTGTGTTTTGCACAAAATTTGAAATGTTTCTTTGATCTGAAATGATCTTTGACATCACCAATCAGGGTGTCAGTTACATTTTAGCTTACAATTGAATATGGTTAAGCCAGAGGTTGTTGATTGTTGATGCATGTTGATTTATGATGCATAAATATATTTTTATAATTTATGTATTATAATTGTATAATTTTAACAGTGGTTTATTAATTGTTATTTTAAGATCTGTAATTCAAATTGGTCTGAATATGTACATGGGCTACTGTTAGTCAGTACACTGTAAATACAATACACTATATATAAAAAAAGATTATTAGAGTACATTGCTATGTATACAATGCTATTTCAGTTTTTCTAGTTCAACCTTTACATTTAATTCAATGTTAATTTCCGTTTCTTGTGTTTGTGTTTGAGAAATTAATTTAAGTCTACAAAAACATCCTCCAGCACTATTGTTATGAAGCACAGTCTTGTAATACATGTCAACACAGCATATTAAATTCATATTGAAAATTTTTTTTTTTAAACATAATGACATCCGCAGTTTAAATTAACCCATCATTTACATTTTTATATGAGCAGTGTATGGTATGTGTTGGGGTTGATCTCTGTTTTCAATGAGCTGATCATAATTTAAAGACTTATGTTCATACATATAAAAATAATAACACTGATTTCTTGTAATAATAATAATGGCAAATTAAACTAGAAGATGGCACAAAAAGTGATTTTTCGAGATGACTGAAGGAGAAATAAAATGCAGCTTAGTCGTACAATGTATGCAGTTCACATTTAAAAAAATAATAGCAAAAATTATTTCTCATCTCCATCTCTCTAGTTTAATCAACATCACACTAGTACTAGCAGTGACATCTTCGCCATTTCTGAGAAGTTATTGGAGTAAAAAGGGGGTAGCATAATTGTGTGTCAAGTCACATTTATTCTACAGCGCTTTATACATAATACATCAGATGCACTGTAATAAACATGAAAACAGAATCAATGATGCAAACTTTTATCAAAAATGAGACAAATTCAGGTCTAAAAAGACAACATTATCATTATGTGTGTGTGTGAGCAAATAACATTTCATAGAGTGTAATGTTATAGTTTAGAGTATATAGTTACTAATAATTCACATTCAGTTAGGGATGGGCGATATGACCAACATCTTGCTTCCTAATTAAAAACATTGTATTTAGCGATAATGATACATACTGCAGTTATCACTATGTTATTTTTGTTATAAAAAACAAGAATAAAAAAGCAAATTTCAAACAATAGGACAATAGAACAAAGATACAAATTAAATAAACAAATTTTTCAGATACAGTAGGTTTATTTAGCATGTAGTAAAAAAAATGCTACAGAAATTGAATAATCAAATGTAAATATAAACCACAGCAAAGTCTTCACCCTATGAATACATTGAATCTAAAGACAAGAGCAAATTCATAAATAATAATGCTTTGAATGCTTATTCTGACTTTCGATCTCCATTAATTGCAGATAAATTACAGAAGAAATCTTTGTTTAAATCGTCTGCAATTTTCAGTAGCATTACTGGAGAGTTGAAGCTGCAACCCTTCCATTTTCCCTGTGTTATCTTGTCACACGTGTGCGTGTAATCTTTTCTTTTCACTTTTATTGTCTGCATCACCCATGTGTTCCTTTCAAAACTACTTCTGACACCATGTTTTAATTTGAAGAGGAACATTGACATTTATTTACTGCTGCCAAAACAGTGGTGTGCTGCCACCATACACACTAGGCCATCTCTGCTTACTCTCCACACATGCGCCAACCAGGGTTTCCGTTGTCCGGTAATTGCCGGACATTGGCCGGAAAAAAAATGAAATGTCCGACAAAATTAAATCTCTCCGGTCAAATTGTCCGATTAAAATTGCCTAATAATCCCGCCCCTCTAACATAAGCCTAAATAATAATAATAAGCCTAAAATGTATAAAGCAAAAATACACCGACCTTTGGCTATGTTATAAAGGAAAAGGCTCTACCGTTAGAAAGTTATTAAACATTATTACATGGCTTGATTGAATTCCAATGTGGAATGCGGTCTGTTATTTCTTGATATCAGACCGCTGCGAAGCACTAGCGGTGCCAGGATTTTGATTGTAGGTGGGCCTACAGAAAACTGGATAAGCCAAAAAAGAAAAAAAGAAATAAAAACGGGTTCCCCTTCATCTCCATTTCAGCGCTTTTCTGGACACTGAGGACAGCGACTAAAATTATAGGCCTATTATTTTTAGTTTATTAACAGCAACAACGGCTGTAAAGATGAAGTTGACGATCGCCATCTCCGTAGTGAACGCGCCTATAGAGAGAAATGCACATCATGGATTACATAATCAGAGAGTAGCCTATTTCTTTTCGTTTTAAATTGTTAAAAAGACATTTCAAGCTTTCTTAAGATATATTTCATGTCTGTGAGGCCTACGCGCTGAGTTTCGTTAAATTAGGATGAGATGCGCTCCCGTTCACGAGCAATGCAAGTGACCGCGCGGGCGCCGTCATGTAGGCCTATCGTCTGCTATATTAAAAATTATTATTATTATTATATTAAATTTAGGCAATTGGTTGATAAAAAAATTATTAAAATTAAGATACAATTTATACAAAACGAAATTCACTTAAAAAAAAAAGGCTTTCTACAAAACAAAAAAACTTAATTAAGTGGTCAAGATCATGTCTGACCCGCTCCATTTCTCTCGATATTGCGCATATCTTACACGTGCGGTTCACTTTTCATAATCCACTTAAATTAAAAAATAACTTTATAATATTTTAACAAATATTAAACTAAATTAGCTTATTTAATGGCTACAACACGTATAGTAGACCTAGACTCTATTTGTACAAATTGCTGCACATTCATTTTATTCTGAATTTTGCACATACAAGTTGAAAGGCATTTGTTTGTGCATGCATAGCAAAACATATCTGCAACATTTATCAAGTTCACTGATAATTATGCGTGCATTTATTAATTATTAACTTAATGAATAATGAAACAAGGACGAAGCATATAAACTGCGTTGTTTGTTTAGAATGGAATGGATCGCAAATAGATCCGAATGAAGAAACGTACAAAACCATAGTAGAAACTGGGTCTCGAGTGTTCCTGCAGAGAGGGGGTTCTCGCTGAAGAATTGGATCAAGACGAAGCAGCGAAGTCGCCTAGCGGAGAACAAGGTTACGCGGCTTATGCGCATTGCAAGTTGTGGAGAGACACTGGGAAGTTCGCTTGAGTAAAAACAATAGGCTTCAGATAGTTTATGTGGGGAAGGGGGATTGGTTTGTTAAACTATGAATGTGAAACCATAGTAAAAACAATTGGCGTTGATTGACGCCAATCGGACGTTCATGTTTTTTTCCGTCTATTTGAAAGTTAGGCTAATAAACATGTTGCATTCTATATGGCCTGATTATGTCATTTTTTAAGTTACATAGCCTGCCTCCAGTTTTCCTCAACTTGACTAATTAAGAGGCGATATTTGACCGGCATATTATCAAAATGTCCGGAAAACGAAACCACTGCCGGTCACTTTGACCGGCAACATTTTTTTCTAGCGGAAACTCTGGCGCCAACATATACTTAACAGGATTGCCACTACTCTGTAAAACAAACCATCATCATTACAGTGTGTATTAGTCCGTTCAAGTGCAATTAGCCATGAAAGAGAACTGAATTCAGGGTCGCATTCTGAGAGAGGCGGCCTTCTGTGCGCGTTCTTCAGGTGTGTGTCAGTCAGCGCAAGCACTGCAGGGACTATCAGAAATTGGCAAATTATTCCGTAAGTGTGTGGGGGCGGAGTCGGTGCGGATGCATTCCCAGAAGGTTGGTGCCAGGCAAATACGAGAATCTCATCGGATACTTGTAAATCCTAAAATAAAACACAGTCACGTGTAAAATCAGAAATTCATTTGAAATACTAAATGTCTCAAATATATATGAACTATTTCAATACAGATCAATTATAAACAAGCCTTTCTTTGTAATAACTACCACTTCTATGAATGTTATAATATACAGTATATATGTATTGTAAGTTAATTTACAATAACAAGAAAAATACTGCAGTTAAGTGTTTCTCAAATTGACAATAGTTTTAAACAGGCATCTTATTATATCTTTTTGGACACACTATTACAATATGTAGAACATGTTTATTCAAAACTGATTTTTAAACAATGTAATCACATCTATACTATATATATTTTTTATACTATAAATATATTTCATGAGATACTGTGTTAGTCTCTCACTGTCTGTATAATGTGCAAAATTAACAAGTGCATTTGTGCAATCTTTTTCAAGGTCTTTATTAATCTTCCAATACCTTAGATATATGTGATACAGTATTTGAATTGCCACATTGTGTGCACATAATTAGGAAAAGCACATTTAAAATGAAATGATAAATTTCATGATAATCATAAATTGATAAAATGATTTTGGTGCATGAAATTATGGCACATTTTACTGAAAACATCATATTAGTCACATTAAAATGGGCAGACTAAACTGAAACTGAAGATGAGTTAAAGACTCTTATGTTACAGTACATTCTTCATGAAAATATAGGCATATAACTATTTAAATGTTCAGCTACATGAATTTATAATGAAAACATGCTGAATATTTATTTGAAACTATTTGTACTTACCGCAGTGTCTCTAGTTTATAATGTGGAGAATTCACTAGAGCAGTGAGAAGTTCAGGTCCAGAATCTCCTAGTTTATTCAGAGTCAGATCAAGCTCTCTCAGATGTGAAGGGTTTGATATCAGAGCTGAAGCCAGAGCAGCACAACCTTCAATTGTGACACCACAACGACTCAATCTGTAGAGAACAAAGGGGATAGAGATGTGCAGTACTGCTGCTGCTAGTTGGCATTGGAAATACTGTGATAATCGGTCGATATTTCCAATTAAACATTTCAATATTTTATTTACACATTTACATTTTGCTTTTTATTCTTAACAAGCAATTTAAAAAAAAAAATTGAACAAGACAATTATTAAAAAAGTTCAGATTTTGGATGCTGCGTATTATGTAACGAATGTAATGTAATATTATGTTTATGTATATTATAATGTATATTTTATTGTAATGCAGTTAGTAACAGATTTTGTTATAATAATAGATTAAGTTTAAGTTTTTAATTATACAAGTTTTTTTCCGCCACGGAATAAAAAACAAAAAAAAGTAATTGTAACTTTTTATCTCACTTTCTAACTTATTTTCTCTCAATTGCGAGTTTTTATCTCACAATATATATTAAAAATTGTGCAAGTTGTGCATTGTGCAACTTTTTTGCAAGATTTTCTTTACAAGAATTGCAAGATATAAAGTCACAACCAGCATTTGTCAAAATTGTGAGATAAGTCGCAATTACCTTTTTTATTGTTTTATTCCGTGGTGGAAACAAGCTTCCATAGGCAACCGTAGTTGAGATAAATGTACAATATTTTGGATAATGTATTTTTTTTATGTGTGTGTGTGTGTATATATAATAATCTGTACAGGGGACCCAGAAAACTGAGCGACGCCCCTGACCACTGCTGTGTTGGTTAATAACACAATTATATTAAATTCAATCATGCTGATTCATCTAAGAGATGATCTTACCCCAGCATCTCCAATTTACAGTCAGGATTCTTGAGTTCAGAAAAGAGAAGCTTAACTCCTAAATCTTTTAGATTATTCCGTGACAGATCCAGTTCTCTCAGGTGTTCAGGGTTTGATCTCAGAGCTGAAGCCAGAACTGCACAACCTTCATCTGTGACGCCACAATTCCTTAACCTGTGGAGAACAATGACACACTCTTCACTCTCTCAGATCACAACACACAGGTCCATCCATCCATCTATTCTCCAAACCGCTTGTCCTATATAGGGTTGTGGGGATACTGTAGCCTATGACCATCACATAAGACAAAAGTCACTTACTACATATATGTGCTTTTCCAAATCTTTCGATCAAATGGTTTATTTGTTTTAAAACTGCATGTAACCAAAAAAGCGTCATACAGGTTGAGGATGAGTAAATTATAGAATTTAAAGTTTTGAGTGAATCTCAATTTGAAAAAGGAAAAAAGGAAAACTAGGCTTGCTGCTGTCAGTGTTACACAGTGTTAGGCCATACACTGATTACATTACTTGCCCACCGCGGCACCACCACCACTGCCGTTTTGTTTTTATTAAAAATAAAAAAATATTTAGTTCAGCTGGACAACAGTCGCCTCAATTATAATCTGAAAGCAATTGCTTTGCTCCATATAACATGAGCTGCAGAGTTGAAACAGTGCAGCAGGAGTCAGATGTTGTTCTGTCATAGGTCTTTCATGCGGTGAATGCGACTCATGTTTTTGCAAAATAATGCATTTAATATTTAATGTTAAATTAAATGTACTGTTTTGCTATTGTGCTACTTGTATGAAAGTTCACAATGCTGTTGCAGATAAAATGTAACATGGATAACTGTAGTAAGTAGGGGTGGGGGAAAAAATCGATTCTTCGATGCATCGCGATGCGGACGTGGACGATTCTGAATCGATTCACAAATGTCAAAAAATCGATTTTCTAAAAAAAAATATATTTTTTTTTTTCTAATAACGTAATATTGACGGAACACAAAAGGCGGAACTATAAGCGGACGTGCAGTGCGCGGACACCGGACAGTCTGTGGCGTGCACATAACAGAGTCGCGCACATACATAACAGACTCATGATGGCTGAGCGCCAAATTCGAACGGCACCTTCTTCGTTAAAAGCTAACGTATGTAAAATTGGCAATTTCATTGTTACCTATTTAGTATTTTTGTATGAGAGCTGCTTTCTGTATTGTTTAGTTTTCACATCAGTACACTGTGTAAACCGATCTGTTATACGTACGTTATACTGCAGTATAATTTCAGTCACAAAAAGTTACATTTTGACTGTGCTCTCTGCAGATGTTCATTCACTTTTTTTTGTATAAGCTGTTTTTGATTGTAGTATACAGCAAACATTTCAAGTCATAACTCTTTATTATTTAGTTGTGTATAAGAGTGGCTTTGTATGTTACTAATTGAAGCTACAGTAAGTTGTTCAAAAATGTTCATTTTGTCTTCTTAATGATTAAATTGGACAATTTTCTTCTAGAAAGACAAGGTGTTCAGGTGGAGAAAAACCTTTTTCTTTACCTTGACATGTTTCGACTGCAACCTGCAGTCTTCCTCCACCTGAACACCTTGTCTTTCTAGAAGAAAATTGTCCAATTTCTACAGTATGTTGGTTCTGATCTACTTCCTAAAGGAAATAAGCCTTTCATTTATTTGTTATTGTTTAGTTCAACTTGATGAGTCACAACACAATGTGATGTATTCATTTCTGTGTTCTACAGAACATAAGCTTCATACAAATAATTCTGAAGTTATAACTACACGACACAGAAAGTGCTTTGAGTTGTTGTTACTCAATAAAAGAGTTAAGTAATTCAGCAGCTGACTTTTTTTAATACTGCAATCACTTTGTAGTGTATTTTCGTTTACTGTTGTGAAATGGAAAATCAATAATCGCTAATCGAGAATCGTTAATAATCGAAAATCGACTGTAATCGAATCGGGACTTCAATAATCGTAATCGAATCGAATCGGGAAATCAGACAGATTAACCACCCCTAGTAGTAAGGTTAGATGTTGTGGGAAGAAGGAGGCGGGAACCGGCGAACATTTAACCTTAATAATAAAATAAACAAACAACAAAAAGTAAAGACGGCAGCCCCTCATGGACTACTGCCGCCACATATAAACAAAACATCAAATAAAACAGCCCAGGCCTGTCCTCTTTCGTCCTTCACGATCTTCGCTCCTCCTTTATGCTTCCGCTCCTCCGTGAGAGATACGAGACCGGTGCGTCGCGCAGGTGTCGCTCATCATCAATCACGCCACCGGCCTCGCCCTGCTCGCCAAAATAACATTTAATATTTTTCTTCAGCTTATATATTGATTATTAAAGATTCAATCCTCTTTCTGTTCCTTGTCACTCTCTAGTTAATGAGCACATCAGTGTATTTGTCTGACGTTACAACTTTTTTTTTTACAGCATTCAAGTATTAAAGGGGAACTTGGCAACTATTTAAACTTAATAAATCCATTTAGAAATCATTTGGATGGTCCAAATTTGTTTAAACTGTCTTTATATACCAATACATAATTAAAATGTAAGTACTCTGAAAAAGAGAGTATAAAAATCGAGTGTCTGTAGACCTCTCACGACTGTTGTAAACACAGCTAATTATTTCCCTTCACCCCCTCCCTTCTGAGCTCCTTCCAAAGCCACGCCCCCAAAACACATGAACGCGCGACGCCAAACACTCAGGCTCAGCTGGAAGACGCATTTGTTTACCTGAGACGAGCGGAGAGGAAGGAGCGCAGTGCATGCAGTGACATCATGTCAGAATCATATGTAATAAAATACCTAACTTTATCACCATAAATATAAACAAATGAGATGGCTTTTAGTACTCACTATCAAGCTAGCATATCGATACTGGTAAAGTTTAAAATATATTTTGTTTGATTCGGTAATGAGCTATAATTATAGGTAACGAGCTATATTTATAAGACAAAGCTAAAAACAGGTTGCATTGATACACGTTTTTCCATTACCATCAGTTACACTGTGATGAAGGTGAATTTCGTGTAAGATTCATAACATATACAGTGTTTTGCATGACTCTGATGAGGACTACACTCCGGAGACAAGTACCACATCGTCGGTTCGAGGACAGGTCCGGGGTCGAGGGCGAAGCAGAGGAGGTCGTTCAAGAGTGCGGGTAACCAGGGTCCGAGGAAGTAGAGGCCGAGGACGGGGTGGTCGTAGCCACGCCGATATTTACTCTTGTTTGATTTCTTTGTTTATCCAAATGCTTTTTGTTCATTGCCTTTTCTACTACTAGTGTCTTTCTTTTTTTGTCTTGTTTGCCTTCGCTGACTGCATATGCAGGTGCTTTGAATTTTGAATGCTCTTTCTCTACCATAATTTTACTCTTCGTAGGTACCGCGCCTCTCTTGTACTCCTCAAATCAAACGGGTGCGCGCATATGGGCAGATCTTGTAGCAACAGGGGTGGTAGCCATGGTTGCGAGAGAGAGTGACAGTCGCCCAAACCAATCAATTGTTTCGTCCCGGATGGAAATAATGAGCTGTGTTTATTGCAGATTAAAAGGTCTACAGTCACTCGATTTTTATACTCTCTTTTTCAGAGCATTTACATTTTAATTATGTATTGGTATATAAAGACAGTTTAAACAAATTTGAAAAAAAGTTTTTTAGAAAAATCTTACCTACCCTACCTTTAATGATTGTAGATCTGAACTGAATTCTCCTCCAAACCTAAATAGGTTGTGGGCAATATTAGTCATAAGAGTAAGCATGGTCTGCACTTTGTAAATCCATTGGAAATAGTAGACCAACCAGGTATTTTTGGGATACTTCGATTTTGGACACACTAATTCTAATCATGGATAGTATTTAGGGTGGATAGTATGCAAATTGGGACACAGGATTAGAATCCTGACACACACTTTTCAGATTGTTCCTATGTAACAAAATAATAGGTTAAATCAGGTTTGTTGTCAGATCAACAGTGAATTCCACAGAAAGATGACAAGTTTGCAGCACTAATTTTTTTTTTTGTTGTTGTTGATTATCCAACATAATTTGCATCACTAAAAGAGAATTTGTCATAGCTGATAGCCTAGTGAGCAGCATTCTGAGACAGTGACCCAAGATCATGGTGCCTTTCTAACCCAAAACCCTCCTACATTGCTTCCTTTATCTTAAGAGAGAGAGAATTTGTATTAGTATTAGTACCAGACCATGTGTGATTCTCACCTGAGTATCTCCAATTTGCAGTGAGGATCCTTCAGTACAACAAAGAGAAGTGTCACACCAGAGTCTCCTAGTTTATTCCGAGACAGATTCAGTTCTCTCAGGTGTGAGGGATTTGATCTCAGAGCTGAAGCCAGAGCAGCACAACCTTCATCTGTGACGCCACACCTGCTCAACCTGTAGAGAACAATGACACACTCTTCACTCTCTCAGATCAGAACACAAAGATCAGACATCTTAGTCACAAAAAAAACAGAAGTAGCAACAGATATTTTCTTCCATATTGTGATGTACATCAGGGTGAAACAAATTATCAAAAGAAAAAAATTACAGGTGGATTTTTGGTTTTATAAATCGGTTGTTGATTGGATTTTGAGATACGGGCATTGCACGTGAGGTTGCAGGGGCAGAGTTTAAGAAGACTAAATGATTGGAGAAAACTTGCATATAGTAAAAGTTTATTTTTTACTTGAAGGTCCGATTATGGCACTTTGATTAAACATTGCAAGGTCAAAAAAATAAAACAAAATGAAACATATGCACAGATGAATTGTTCACAATAAGATCTGTAACACATATTTAGAAATTAGATGAATTTTCATTTCATGATGGTTTAAATTTTCAGATTAAAAGCTTGGTGTTTAATAATATTCAAATCAATCACCAGGGGCATCACATATTGTTTTCACACAAAATGGCCACAAAAAAAGAGTCAAAAAAAGATATTTATCCTGCCCACATCTGTATTTATGTGCTTTTAATCACAATGAAGATTGGTTTCCTCATGATTATATTTAAATCTTTTTGAGTTAAGAGAGCTTTCTTACTCAAATAAATATCAATCTGATTAGGGGGAGATGGATTGACAAGATGATATCATGATGACCTGTTTATATAACAAGTTTATATAACAGAAAGCAAGATATACACTCTAAACCTCATAATTATTGGTCAACTATTACAGAAACAAAATGTGTTGTCAGCAAAAAATGTGTGAAAATTGTACTTTTAGATTGTCAGTGGTGCAGTACTCTCAAAAGGTAGATAAGGTACAAAGGTAGTGTAAGGCCCCGTTTTGAGGCCCCTGATATTAAAATGCTTTTTGGTTGATTGGATCACAAGTAGACGAGGGAGACACATTCCCGTTTACACCTGGTGTTTTAATCAGTCTCCTTTGTCCACTTTCAACCACCTGATTTCTTCGAGGGGAAGGTCTATGGGCGGGTAAATGTATGTTTTATTCAGATCTTTGATCTAATGGACGAAAAAGCTCACGCAATTTACATATGAATGTGACCAGAGACGACGGAAAAACATACAGAGAAGAAGCTTTATTTTCTGCTCTGACAGACGCAAGACTGTGTTAGTGTGTGTTAGAAATCAGGAACGACGAGAAAACATTATGCTTGAGTCTTTCATCTTCAAACCAAACTTGAGTCTTCAGCCGACAAAGTTATATCCCATCTGGCTAGCGCATGTCCCATAATGTTAGATTAGTAGGCGCATTAGATCAGTAGGCGGAGAACATATGATCTTTTGTGGCTGTTTGAACTCATTCAACCACATGAGCGTTTACACTACGAAAGCAATCCGGTCAAATGTGGAATTACCTCTGGAAGTGGTGGAAAGTGGACACGCTCAAAACATTTTAGACCCCATTTACACCTGTACTTAGTGCCGTCCACTTATGATCCAATCGACCAAACCACATCTTAATACCAGGTGTAAACAGCAGGCCTAAGAGCAGCCCAAAAGCATTTGAATATTCAATTTTGTAATACTGATACTTTAAGATTTGTTAACTCTTTCATTATGGAAACACCAACACAGAATCCCTTTACAATTGACCCAGGATACTTTATTTTAAAAATAATTTTGTAAAATCAAAATAAGCTTTATAGATATTTATTGGAAAGGGTTTGAACAAAGTTTTTCATGCTTGTTTGATGAACCATAAACATTTATTCCACATGTACCTGTGGAACAGTCAAAAAGACACTAACAGTTTACAGGTAGTAGAAAGTTCCAGTGACTTAGGACACTAAAGAGACCTTTCTACAAATACCAGAAGAAAGATGGCCAGGGTCCCTGTCTGATCACCTGTGTGAACATGCCAGTCATGAAGACTGCAGATGTGGCCACCCAGCTAGAAATCAATTTGTTCTAGTAATGTTTTCAGCAGCAAGTTTTATTTTTGTTCTCAGAATGTTTTCCTAAAAGGAAGGATAACATTCTCTAAAAACAGTCTTAAAATGTTTAGTGATAACATTGTTAGAACATTATCCCCTTACAGTTTTTAGTGGGAAGTTTCCCAGCAGGCACTGGACGTGGACAACTCTACAAACAGCATTACTAGCTTCACTTATTACTAACCAGTTTGACTTTATTTCTGTCATACATCTACAGAAGTTCTGGGTTTAGTTGTTGACGCTTTATTGAAAATAATAGTTTAGTTTCAGTGTTTGCTTTATTTGGGCAGTTTTACTCTACTTTTTAACGTTTGTTTTTCTCTGGCTGCTGCAACTGTGTGTTTATAAGACAGACACATTCATTATGGGGAAAAAGCCAAGAGAAAATTTTATCAGGGATTTTGGCTAGTTATTGATGATGACAATCATCATCTAGTTGACTGATTCATTGATCTAATCAAGTGTCTAAACTTTGATCATATGGGTGAAGTGTTATTAATTTTATATTTTTGATTATTGTAGCCCTGTGATTCCATGGCGTCGGCATGAGATTCAGCAGTGTTTTAATCCGATAATCCGATTTTGAAAACACATTGTACACTAAACATTTTGAAGCACAAGTTGAATTTGCTCAGCGAGTTACTCTGGCATCGAGTGATGATGCTCATTAAATATGCCCTTGTATCCGAGCGGCACCAATCACATCGAGTTATCTGATATAGGCGGGCCAGAGGCGAGCTAAACAGATGACGACAGCGCTGTGACGTCGAAGTCATTAGTAAACATTGCAAGATGGCTATGGATGAAGTCTTTCAGATTTAGGTCTGGATTTCCAGGCTATCAAGAATCAGCATATCAATCTCAATAATGGTGACATACTTCATGCTGCAGTTCTTGGACTAATAATTTATAAATATAAATATATATATATAGTTTAAAAAATATATATATTTTACAAGTTTTGCTGTGGTACCAACCGAAACTGGTACAGAGAACATTGAAATTTGACTGGTATTGGTACGGACTACTGAAAATTTGGTACCATGACAATTGGAAACCCTAGTAATACTTTAAGCAGCTGGTTGACACATTAGATACTGACTGCTACGTTTGATATTGATAAATGCACTGTGGGTTTGAAATATATATGCGCTTTAATTACATACTGCTCCACATGAACTGTTATTATTTACATGCGTGAAGCTCCTCTCAAACTCCATCTCTACATATGCTGTGAGTTTGGGTTGCTTATAATGTTCATCTGGGAACACAGTGTGTGCCATTACATCAGATTGTAAGGTAAATCATTTATAAACCTATGCCACAACAGGAGAATACATCAACATGTTTCTAAATATGCAAACTGTTCATAACGATTTCTAAATAAAAGTTTGCATGTTTAAATGTCCACATATTCATATCATATTTCTATCACAAAGAAGTGGCCATGTATTAAAGATTAAGTTAACATTTGTATTAAATGTCATTTGGTCATTAATAACAATCACCAGGTGTTGGCACCCTCTGCATAAGATTATATTATGTATTTAAACCAAGCGGCAACCTCCCCATCTCTCTCTTGAAACCAACACGGAAGTGAGTTAAACTGCAATTCATTGACTGGCCGCTTGAGGCTGGTGTCAAAAGTGAGTCAAATCTGTATCTCCCCCATGTTAAAATTACCAACTTTACAGCAGAAAAAACATGTTTACAGCCTGGATCTCTATGTGGCTTTGGTCTATACAGCTAATGTTGCCCTTCATAACAACTGTGAGGGGGGTGAATTTTTTTATAACTCATCCGTTTAGTTGATTAATACTTAAAGTTCTGCATAATTAAGGGTGTGGCCACTTGAGTGACAGGTGATGCCGCTGATGTCAATGCTAGCCGTTTGTCTGCTGTTACTAGCCGTCACTTCACCTCAGCAAATTTTAGCTGCTGAACTTGCCATCTCTGCAGTGTTTTGTGCTTTTTTTCGGGATTATTTCATACAATTTAATACACCCATTACTTCGCCCACGGCTTAGGATTCCGTCGTTGTCGTCGAGTATCGTTCGAGAGAACAACCAGCGCTGTATTTCAGTTGTTTTCCTCTGTGAACATGCACTAATGGATGTCTGATTATTTCATTGCTTTTTGGAGTTTTCAGATTTAAAAACGTCAATAAAGGCTCGTTCGTTCTGCTCTCACGTAACAGATTATAATATGCTTATGTACCGTCAGATGAAATCCTGCAGGTGTCGGTGCTTTCTCCGTCCATACAATAAATGCACATCCTTGAATGAGCGCAGATTTTCTAGCGCATTTACTTTAACTTCATAGGCAACATATCTATGGTTTAACCCATTTGAGAGGCGGCCAAAATCAGAATTTAAAATGGACTGAATAAGCTCTCTACGAACTTGACGAGCGATGCCGCGCTGACGGACCATAGACTATAAAAAAAGAGTGACTGACATGTATGCACATAAATCACTGTCACACACACTCTCTGAGAGTAATATTAAGTTACTGCATAATACATTTTCAACTAGCAGAATAGTACAGAATCACGATACACAGTCTCACTTGTAGCCATGTCTTTTAACTATTATAATATTTCGAAGGGCAAAAATAGGAGCTTTTAATTGGCTTTACATCATCAACTGTCACTTTAGCGCGAGGCCCTGTCCAGTCGCAGACTTGGTACTGTCAGTAGCATAACGTTATAGCATTACCTCCCCAGCCTGAGCTAACTCGATCACGTCGAGCTAGGTGGGCGTGATTTCAGATAGCCAGGCTCCTCAGCTCCACTCACGCCCCGCCTCTTTGCTCATTTTCTGTTATCCGGGAGTGACGCAAGGCCAAGATGGCGACGGCCGGCTCCGCCCACTTTAGGCTTCAAAAATGCTCTTCAGAAACCTACGGGTGACGTCACGGACACTACGTCCATATTTTTTTACAGTCTATGATTTTAACAGTATTAGGGGCCATTCACAGATCACGTCTTTTGGGCGCTCAAGTTCGTTCAAATTTCAAATGTGGGCACGCGGCAAGCGCGCTCATAATGGAAGCGACACGGTCGCAGCACGCATGCATTGCGACGTGCTTGTTTTTTCAAGGCGCAGCGAGATGAAAAAATCTCAACTTTTCAGAATGCCGCAAGCACACCGCAGGTCATGTGACAAGAACCAACCAATCAGCTTCACCCTTTCCGTAACAACATTGAAAGCTGCGTGCGCTGTTACAAAGAAAGCCATGCACACCGCCAAGCGAAATGGTGTCTTGCGTACCCAAGACGCACGACCGCCCACACCTCAATGACGTAATTTTTGCCGCGTGCACC
Organism: Vimba vimba; assembly: GCA_022828995.1. NCBI lineage: Eukaryota > Metazoa > Chordata > Actinopteri > Cypriniformes > Leuciscidae > Vimba > Vimba vimba. Next base: position 33,574,635 of record CM040826.1, read on the forward strand.
TTCACGCTTATGCGGACGACGAGTATAACCTGCGGCACATTACGGCTCCGAAAAGGTTTTATTCCGTCCTCCACGTGGTGCCAACTCACACCAGGAGCATTTCAGAAGCGAAGCGACTGGACGCACGAGACAACGTGATTTGCCTGTCCGACGTGTTTTTTCTTGATTTTGGGATTTCTACCAAGGATATATTGGTGTGCAATACAAATGGGAGTTTGAAATTGACAGGATTTTTCTACTTTTATTTTGTATTTACGGTGCGGCTTGGACACGGTGTCCGTCAAAAATAGACTAGGCAACTATCTTTAGCGAAGTGGCGCGGAGAGACACTTCTGGGACGCTTCTGAAACACGCCGCATCGTGGCTGGTGTAAACACAAGCATTGACTAGAGTGGCAGCGATCAGCTACGGTAGCCACGTCGCAGCCGTAATGCGCTGCAGACGTGTGCAGAGTAAATAAGGGGTAAACCTAGCTTCAGTCAACATGATGTGGAGTGTGTAGTTCATGGTTGCATAGCAACAACAGACACCATGGGAGCGCAAGCGCTTTGGAAAGAAGGAGACAGCGGCATAGCTGCATCTTCCACACGTTTTTAGATGCGATATGTGAACGGCCCCTTATTCTATGAAACCATATGATTAACGTACTTTTGATAATTTATTTGAACCAAAAATTATTGCCTCATTGTTATTAAATATATATTTTAATTTATTTTAAAGGCTATTGTTTGCTTAGGTATAATTTATTACCACAAAAATACCCGATTACTCAATAAATCGTCAAAATAGTTTACAGATTACTCGATTACCAAAATAATCATTAGTGACAGCCCTAGTTCTTAGTGATACTTACTCAGCTGTTCTGGACTCTTTAATCACAGGCAGTAGCTTTTGAAGAACGTGGTCAGCTTTATTTCCTACTCCAACAAATTCATTCAGCCTAAACTCATCCAGCTTCTTCTCTGATGTCAACAACACAAAAGCAACAGCTGACCACTGAGATGAAGAGAGTTTGGCTTCTTTTATTCTTCCAGATTTCAGATACTGTTGCATTTCCTCCACTAGTGAATGATCACCCAGTTCATTCAGACAGTGGAACAGATTGATGGATTTCTCTGGAGAGTCAATGGTCCTGATCTTCCCCTTAATGTACTCAACTGTTTTCTCATTGCTGTCAGACAAGAAGGTGCCCTGTTTCATTAGTCTTTGTAGGAGAATCTGATTAGACTTCACTGACAGACCCAGAAGAAACCGCAGGAAAAGATCCAGATGTCCATTTTTACTCTGTAGAGCCTCATCCACAGCTCTCTGATGAAGCTCAGATAATGACACACGTTCTTCTGGTGAATTGAGTTGAGAACAGTCCTTAACTTTAGACCGCAAACTCTGTTTGGTGATTTGGTCAAACACATTTATGTTGTAGTTTATATAGGAGAGGTGCACATAAAGAGCCGCTAGATGTTCCTGAACGCTCAGATGAACAAAGCAGAAGACTTCCCCCAGAATCAAGCCAAACTCCTCTCTGAAGATCTGAGTGCACAATCCTGAGTAAACTGATGCTTCTGTCACATCAATGACACACTCTCTCAGGTCTTCCTCATAGAAGATCACATTGCCTTTCACAAGCTGCTGAAAAGCCAGTTTTCCCAGTTTGAGGATCATGTCTTCATCTGTCACGTTCTTCTCATAGTCCTTCTCAAGTTTGATGTTGGTCTGAAGGATCAGGAAGTGTGTGTACATCTGAGTGAGAGTCTTGGGAATCTCTCCAGTCTCTGCTTCGCTCAACATCTTCTCCAGAACAGTGGCTGAGATCCAGCAGAACACTGGGATGTGGCACATGATGAAGAGGCTCCTTGATGACTTCAGGTGTGTGATGATTGTATTGGCCAGACTCTGATCACTGATTCTCTTCCTGAAGTATTCCTCCTTCTGTGGATCATTGAAGCCTCGTACCTCTGTCACTCGATGGACACACTCAGAGGGGACGAGATCGGCTGCTGCTGGTCTGGAGGTGATCCAGATGAGAGCAGAGGGAAGCAGATTCCCCACAATGAGGTTCGTCAGCAACACGTCCACTGAGGCTGATTCACTTACATCACACAACCTCACATCGCTCTGAAAATCCAGAGACAGACGACACTCGTCCAGACCATCAAAGATGAACAAAACTTTATATTTGTCACTGGATATTTCCATTTCTTTAGTTCCAGGGAAAAAGACAAGAAGAAGATCTGAAAGACTGAGTGTTTTGTCCTTCATCAAATTGATCTCTCTGAAAGGAAGTGGAAATATGAGCTGGACGTCCTGGTTCTCTTTCTCTTCAGCCCAGTCCAGGATGAACTTCTGCACAGAGACTGTTTTTCCAATGCCAGCGACTCCCTTTGTCAGCACAGTTCTGATGGGTTTGTCTTGTCCAGGTAAAGGTCTAAAGATGTCACTGCATTTGATCGGTGTGTCCTCTGTTGCTTCTCTCCTGGATTGTGTCTCAATCTGTCTCACCTCATGTTCATTATTGATCTCTCCACTCTCACTCTCTGTGATGTAGAGCTCTGTGTAGATCTCATTCAGGAGTGTTGGGTTTCTCTGCTGTGCTGTTCCCTCATACAGACACTCAAACCTCTTCATCAGACTTGATCTAAGTTTAGATATACGACTGTAGAATTAAAATAACACATTATTACATTTCAGTCAACAAAAAAATAAATGCAAATTTGCAATAATTCAATAATAGAGCAACATAATTATGTACAACATTCTTATTTTAGAGCCTAATTGGCTCCAGAAATTCTAAATCAACAGACATCAAATTTAAACAAGAAAAACATATTACAGTGTGATGTTTCTGCTGATGTGGGGAGATGCTTTACCAATATAAATTGTATGGTAAAACATCATGTGAGGATTAAATTACTAAGAAATACTTTACAAGAATTAACAGTCTTGTGCACCAAAATACTAAAAAATAAAAATTTAGAAAGAATCAGTTAATATCCTTTTTAGTATATTCTGTACACGTTTTATTATTGTATATTGTTTGCACGTTGCACTGATGAATGGATATACAACATGCAGAATTTACAAAATGTTAAAATATACTTTTTTCTCTTTGCATTTTTCTTCTTCTAGTATGGTGTCATGTAGAGTGACAGGAATGCATAGAAAGAGAGAAAGAGGAAGGAAATCGGGACATGACCTAGACTGGAATCTAAACTGGGTCCCCATGTGCCAGTAGCTCAGATACATGTCAAGTGCTCTACCATCTGTGCCACTCAGTCTGACAAAACTGCAAAATGTTAATAATAATAAAAAAAATGGGAAAGATCATAAAAATGTAGTGCCGCCCTTTACATAATTATGCTCGATTTTTAAAGGGGTCCTATTATGCCCTTTGACAAACTCTTGATTTTGTTTTTGGGGTTTACTATGTTTTCATGCTTAATTTTTCAAAATATTCATTATATTTCACATTATTACAGCTCCTCTCTGTCAGGGTTCTGCTCTGGCAGCCTTGTCTGTGTTGTTTTTGTTTCATGGGGTTAGTGTTAGGGCTCTGTCTTAGTTTGTGTTTGCCATGTGCTCCTTGTGTCCCGCCTCCTTGTTTCCTGTTACCACGCCCCCTTGTTTAGTCCACGTCTCGTGCTGCGTTCCAGTCCAAAACTGTCATGCCCTTCACTCGCTAACTTCCCTCCGTCTTGTTCGCTCGGATGTACGTCATTGCTTACGTTACATGAGTGCCCACTACTGATGGAAACTGCAATGGGCTGAATTGGAAGTTCAATTCAAAGTGGAACACACTTCAAAATGGCGGTAGGGATTCCCCCGAGGGGAAGTGCTTAGGGAAGTTCGCAAGTGCTGTCTAAAAGTGGACTGGAACGCAGCCATGGTCCTCCTTTCACTAATTGTGCTCACCTGATCCTCATGTCCTCTGGTCCCTTTATATTGTGCCTCTTTCCCTCATGTCTTCTTTGCTCGTAGTTCGTTGTGTGTGTACTTTGTGTGTTTTCCGGTTTGTGCTCTTGAAGTTATTTCAGCGCTTGCTCTATTTTTTTATTATTATTTCCAGTATCAGAGTATATTTATTGCTATTTTATTTTTCTCTAGTCCTGTTTTGCTTCACTTTAGCTCTTGTGCATTATAACTTAGTTTGTGTTCTATTTTGTTTTAATTATTTTTAATGATATTTTTCCTGATAAGAGGAAGTCTTAGAGGAAGAGGAACTGCAATTCCAGTTTTTTGTTTGCTTTAGTTATTTTTATTTCTTTAATTTTTGTTTCACGCTTCACTCTCCCTGTTGTCTCAAGTCTTCAGTCTTGTTAATAAAACCCCTTGTCTGCTCATTTGCATCTGGGTCCTATTTCTTGCAGAATTGTGACAATTTCTCTCGAACAGGGGTGCGTTTCCCGAAAGCGACCATAGTTGGCCAACGATGCTTTCGGGAAACGCACCCCAGGCCTTTTTTGATGAAGCCCCTCCTTCCGGAATATGAAATGGGCTGTGATTGGTTAGATGGCCCAGTGTGTTGTGATTGGCACTGCTTGGTGTTCACGCCCATTCATAACCACAAGCTCTACTCAGTTGTAAATATTAACGATGATGGCGTCAATTTCAAACCAATTCGAGCCAGATTCAGACTCTGAATGAAGAGGATTGTGCTGAACAGATTTCACGTATGGACTTTGCAAGCACGGATTTCACAGGACGTTTCTGATTGTTGTTTTTTTGTGTGTGTGTGTGTGTTTCTGATTATAAATATGATGTTATCCATTTAATCATATGTGTAGGAAAACTATAGTAATACAAACAGTAATCAATCACAAAATCATGGATAATTTTCCAAAGGGGCGGTGAAAGCTTACAAAAAGCTAGAATAAACAATACATCAATACTGTAATGTTAGTTAGCAGGCTAGCGGAGGCAAAGCTTTTCCCTTCGTTTACATCATAGCTATCATAGCAACTACATAAAGCTTTTAACTGGAACTGTTAACCAACACAACTACAAATAATAAGACATACTTACATTAGTGATCCATAAACAACAGATTGTCCTGACAAAATGGGAATGGCTATGTTTTTTTCAGGAAAAGCTTTTGTGCTTATAGCCTCATTAGCATGCATTGTTCTCTCTTCTGGAATCTGCTCTCCGTAAAATGTGCAGCGCACAGACAAACGTTGAGGTTATAATGTTTTAATATGTTATAAAATGTTATAATTCTGTTAAATAAAATGGTAACACTTTTACAATAAGGTTCATTAGTTAACATTAGTTAACTAGCTTAGATAACATGAAATAAGAACGAACAATGCTTCATCAGCATTCATTAACCTTAGTTAATGTTGTTTTCAACATTTACTAATATGTTATTAAAATCAAAGGCTGTACTTGTTAACATTATTTAATGCACTGTTAACTAACATTAACAAACAATGAATAGCTATATTTTAATTAACTTACATTAACAAAATAACTAATACAGTAACAATTGTATTGCTCATTGTTAGTTCATGTTAGTTAATACATTAACTAATGTTAACTAATAAACCTTATTGTAAAGTGTTACCAATCAAATATCTCCCTTTGGAGTGGACTTTGAGCTTTGTAACCTAGCAGATCTTTTTTATGCTCAACCAGCAACATTACACACTAACTAAAGCTGAAAAAGTTCAAAAGCATAATAGGACCCCTTTAATACTGTGTGCCATTACTTGGGTGATCCACAGCTGTCTTTTAGTTTTGTGATAGTTGTTCATGAGTCCCTTGTTTGTCCTGAGTAGTTTAACTGCCAACTGTTCTTCAGAAAAATACTTGAGGTCCTGCAAACTCTTTGGTTTTCCAGCATCTTCTGCACATTTGAGTTCTTCCAACAAAGACTAGGATTTTTAGATCCATCTTTTCAAACTAAGGACAATTGAGGGACTCATACACAACTCTTACAAAAGATGCAAACACTCACTGATGCTTAAGAAGCCAACACAATGCATTAAGAGAAGAAAACTTTTGGAATACAATGATCGGGCTAAATTGTTATATATTTTTGTTTTTCTTTTCAGGGAAACATTCTATATACTATTTATGTAAATCATCCGGGCACATTTAAACGAAATAAGAAAATTCACACATCTCAAGCCTTTTCAAAAGTTTACATCCCCAGCTCTTAATGGGCTATTTGTGTTTGTCTTCTTGAGCATCAGTGAATTTTGCAGTTTTTCTTTAGTGTTTGCAAATAATACTGATACCATATGTATGCAGAAATATTGTACCGGAGTGCAGATGAGATATAATGTGATGGTGGATCCATAGAACTGTCAAACTTCACAGACACACAGCTGGGCTCTGGAGAGTCTGATGATTTCTTTTGAGCATTTAAAAGTGGTGGAGGATCAATAGACCAGTCACTCTTCACAGACACACAGCTGGGCTCTGGTGAATCTGATGATTTCTTTTGAGCATTTAAAAGTGGTGGAGGATCAATAGACCAGTCACTCTTCATAGACACACAGCTGGGCTCTGGTGAATCTGATGATTTCTTTTGAGCATTTAAAAGTGGTGGAGGATCAATAGACCAGTCACTCTTCATAGACACACAGCTGGGCTCTGGTGAATCTGATGATTTCTTTTGAGCATTTAAAAGTGGTGGAGGATCAATAGACCAGTCACTCTTCATAGACACACAGCTGGGCTCTGGTGAATCTGATGATTTCTTTTGAGCATTTAAAAGTGGTGGAGGATCAATAGACCAGTCACTCTTCATAGACACACAGCTGGGCTCTGGTGAATCTGATGATTTCTTTTGAGCATTTAAAAGTGGTGGAGGATCAATAGACCAGTCACTCCTCATAGACACACAGCTGGGCTCTGGTGAGTCTGATGATTTCTGCTGGACTAAACTGTAAGAGAGGAGCGTAATCACATTAGATTTCAATAAACAAATTATATACAACAGACTGCGACAGAAATCCCCTCAATCACTAAACTGACCTCTAGTAAGAACCACTTAAATCTGTAAACACTTATTTAATTATTTATTTAGGGCCCAAACATACAGGGACACAAAAATGTCACTAAACCAGACACTTATAGCACATTAGCAAAACAAATGAATAAACATACACTTCCACTTTCAAGAGAAAACATTTAAACATTTATTTGTGTGCAGATATGATTACCAGTCTATATTTAATATGGGGATAGCATAATATGAATGACAAGAATTTCCAATTTCATGCAAAAAAATACTCATGCATACTGTACATTACATAAGTTTTGCTATAATGTATCTGTACCTGTGGAAGCTGTGTTGGAAAGACAGAGACAAGTCAAAGAAGATCTCAGCTATTTCTGAATCTGATAAATGTGATGATTGTCTGTGAATAGAAAAACAGAAGAGTGAGGGTCATTATAATGGACAGCAGTTCACCTTTTGTCCACCATAAGTACTAGCTGTTCCCACACATGTACCAAGATGTCACAGTTTTTAATTCATCTTTGTTCATTTTAGATTTAAAACACACATACCTATAAACATAAACATTTACTGTACATATATTTTTTTCTCTAGTATATAAATATGGAATAATGGCATGGCAAGGACCACTTGCTTCTCATTATGTCCACATTAACATCTTTTTCAATAATTTAATGTTCCAGAGTTATTCTGTAAATAGCATACGGTTGCAGCATAACATTATAACATTGTACAAGTTTTTGTTCCTGAAGCACTCAAACAATCTATAATACTATACATGAGAGAGAGAGAGAGAGATAATACTATACAATTATACCTTAATATAAAACCAGCATATCTTTATACTTAACTTCACTGAGGCTTTTTACATGGTGTATCAATATTTACTATTTCAAGTCTTTAAAAAGAGTACCTGGTTTCTTCATCACTGGATGTCTCACTGTCATCCATATTGGATCAGGATAGCTGGATCTTCCACCTTCACCAAAACACTGACTCACAAAACTAAACCAACACAGTCACAATAATAAAAATTAGTGTTAAAGGAGAACTTGGTAACTTTTTTAACGTAATAAAACTGTCTAGAAATCATTTGGATGGTTAAACAACCTGTTCTGGTGATATTGGTGACTTTCCCCGCTCCCCCCAGTGTTCCCAGGCGGAAAACCAACCTTGCAACTTGGGGACTACCGTCCCGGCAAGATAGAAATTGGAAGTCTCGTGAGAAGCGAGAACGAGAATGAGAACGAGCGCGAAACACGAATTGATTTACGGCAATTCGACATAAACAAACATGCATGTATGATGTATTACCAGATTACCCACCTCGGTAGACATAGCTCCACACGATACAGTTGGCTTGCTCCGATCATAACAAACGCACATGAGCAGCGGTAGAGAGGGGGAGGAGGCCGCCGCAAGTGAGTTTTTTACGACCGTGTTGTGAAATATACACCCTCCCACAGCTGTAGGGGGAGCTCGTGGGGAAAACATGTGACAACAAAAGGGAAAATCAGCGAAGAAGTGACTAGAGTTCGCTAGAGTTACCGAGTTCTCCTTTAATTTAGACAATTAGTTGAGAATTTCTCTTTTTGTAAATATTATGGAATTTTGAAAGTGTTATGTAAACGTGTAAAATCTGAAAAATATGCTCATCGAAAGCTTTTTTTTATATATATATATATCAAAGCAATGACGAACTGATCCACAGATTAATCCTCAGACTCTGCTGCTGTACCGACAGTCTGAAGAGTTTTGAAAATGTCTACTAGTACTGAGAAATACAAGTAACATTTTTTTTTTTTAAACAAGCACTGTAAACAAAGATTTTGCTGAAATGACTGTACTGCATACAGAAGGGGTTTTCAAAATCTTAACTTCCCAAAACTTGTGTAGGGAAACAGGATGACGTAAGTCCTAATATTTGAAAAATCGTATATGAACTGAAATCATTAAGTAGGAAATTAATGAATTAGACATGTTAAAGTTACTTATAAATTATAAATGTAATTGTAACAACAACACCAGCTGTCCACCAATTCCTGTTATGGTACCTTATTGTTCATATTTTCCAAATAATCAACCACAACCATAAGTTAGTTGTTTGTGTTGTTCACCCTGTTACTTGAATCAACTTGGTATGACCAAATGTGGGGCGGGAGTTTTGCCAGTCCCTTTTGAAACAGCCGCACCCTCATTTATAAAGAACTGCAGCTGGGAATGAAGACTGTTAGCTGCATTGGAAAATATTAATGAGTTGCTGACTTAATTATAATAACTGTGCTATCATGATTATTTTCAATGGAATGTAGGCCAGTAAGTAAAATATTAATTTAATTTTTTAACTTAAACAAGTTTATTAATTTACTCTTGGGGAGCAATTTAACAAGCAGAAAATAACACTTCACTGATGAAGAATAAAAGTGGTTTAGTGATTAAAAATTCAATGTTTCACTGTAGCCTACATTCCCTGCTGAGGTGGTGGCATAGAAAAAAAACTTTTAGTTCTTTTACTTTGTTGTAGTTCTTGTTGTTAATGTAGCTACTAGTTGAAGTGGTGTTGTGAAACCTTTTTTTTTCGTAGTTTTACTTTTTGCGGCCTGGCTTTGAATAGAAAACTAGCGCGTAAAAATAAAAATAGAAGGTATACAAATAGACTAACCCACACTACACAAACATGTATGCTAGAGAGAGTTAATCTCTAAACTCAAAAACACAAAGCTAAAATGGACAACGATTAAAATTACGTGCAGTATGATTCGATAAGAGGTCACTATGCCTCATATCGTCGACGAAGGACTGTGGCCGCGCTCGATGATGTACGGTGTACATCACATTTCACCGCAGTTCACCGGTAGGCTTTAGTACCAATATACGTACTAAACTAAAAGCAATCTTCAAGAATGCTTTTGTGACTAATGATGAGATTTGGTACTTACTCTTGTCTTTATTCTTTCTTGAAAATGTGACGCAGATCTTTTTTGGTAGGCTACAAAATGGCGCCCGAGTCCCAACAAAGATACGTTTCACTTTCGATTTGGACTGTGGCCAAGTCACAACAACAGTGGAATAAACCATTTTTAGATTCAGAGGGGTGCTTTCACTAATGAATCTGACTGTCAGTGTTTTACCATAGGGAAATAACTAAACAACTAAAAAATAAATACCTAAAAGTTTTGGAAATCAATTTAATTTTTTTTAAAAAGATGCTTAATTATATCATATTAATTATATCACATGTTTAGAATTATTCACATTACAAAACTTACATAGCTGCTCCACCACAGTGCCAATTAAAATAGGCTACTAGTGCAATTATTAAAATATTCCTTATTATATTATAATCCTTAAATTTGCTTTGAATTTTTGCGTATATTTTTTATGGCTTCAAATGTGTATTCAACGTACAGTATTAATGACTTGTTATAGCCAGAAGAGGGCGTTGTTGCATTATTTTCAAATAAAGGTTTAAGTGTTTGTTTGTTTGTTTGTTTGTTTTTTACAGACTCAAAATGTTTAATGTGACACCTAACATTTTAAATCAATTCTTGATTAACAATACAGTCTGTGTTGAATGATATATGTTTTGCCTGTAAAGATCTGCATACATGTATTCAATGCATTGTATGCATTAGGCATATATTAATGTTCTTGGCAGATACAGTGTTTTTGCAGGGCATGCTGTTGTGTAAATGGCAGTAAATGCAGTATGTGTACAAAGTAAATTTAAATATTGCTGAATGTATTGTGTGTACACTCTTTAAATTTAAAAAAATAAGTTGGCTATACGTCAAGTTCATTTAGGCTCATTATTTTTTTAATTATACTTTTTATATAGCCTAGTAAGTATAGCAATATCACTTTACTACAGGTATACATGAAAGTGTACTTTTTCAATAGTGCTTGGGAGTAAATTAGCCCACTTTGTAGTGTATAAAAATATACTTTTAAGTATTTAAATGTTCAACGGTTCTGCCTCCTTCTTCCCATAACATCTGAACTGTGTTACACTGAACAACCAACATAGTGCAAGAACTGACAAAAGGTGTGTTCGACATCGGCTGCGGCTGGATGCAACCGATCGGCGAGAGTAGCCGCGTGCAGGCGGGGAGGAGCTGCAAACGGAGACGTGAAGTCGGACACTTTCTGGTTCCCGTAGTGACTGCTCACGTGGTATTTGCATACTTTACCACAGCTGAAGTGAAATAAATGCAATATTTGACAAATAATACACAGATTTTTCAGATACATTTTTATTCAATACTTTATTTAGGCTACTGCTTCATACAGCGTCTGTTTGAACAAGAATAAAGTTCAACATAAGCTGTTATAAATGAAGTGGAGTCTCCGTTTTTTAATCTGTTTTATTTGATAAACATGACACAATATAACATGACAACGACATGAAAAGAGTGTTTACTGTTATAATAAACTGATTTGAGAGCTTTAGAAGAACTAAAGGTGTTCGAATAAACACGAAACACACGTGATCGTTGTCATGCAGTGAATCCGGCCAATCGTGGAACAGCTGTGTCGTCATCCGCCCTCGTGCAGCCCAATGCAGCCGCTCTTGAGAAGCTGCGCTGGCTGAGTTCTCCGGCTACTCTCGAATTGCCCTCGCGGTACTTTGATGGCATACGTCACAGTCACGTGGCGTCGGCGCTGCATCAAGTCGGACAAAATTTCTAACCGGCATGCACTGCTTCAAGTCAGCCGTCGATCGGTCTGCGCAGAGCTGCATGAAGTCGAACAAGCCTAAAGACTGAACTAGCTTAAATACAGAAACAAACCGGAGAGCTTAACAAGATAAGATGAGGCACCTGGGGTCCGTTCTTCGTACGTTGCTTATTACATCCGAGATCAAATGACACATCCAAGATGATATTATCGTGCGAATCATGATCTGGCTAACTCGGTTCTTCGAACACACTTGCCGGATATGATTAGTATCGCTGGATTGAGTTGATCTGAGATAATTGCGCGTTCATGCGCTGGTTTAAAAGGGGATATGTATCGATAGTAGAAACATTGATCAGCAACGCTGCTATTGGCTGCTCAGCGTGGCCAAAGAGCGCGCTCAGTTTTTCTCCTCAGCAGAGCAAGAACTAATAGTCGAAGTTTATTCGGAATTTTAATGTTTAATCAAAACGCCAGGCAACACCTCAAAGTCTGCAAAAGCCAGGAGAGAGGGCTGGCAAAAAGTAGCAGACAATTTAAATCCGTTAGAAGTGGCCATGTTAGATGTTTTTATCACTTATTAGCCTATCTTTTTGTATTTTAATAATTGTATAATTACTTTGTTCATTGTAATGTCAGTCACCACACTAGAACATGGGAACAAATAAAAGTGAAGTACACAAATATTCTACATAATGGTAATTTTTAGTTAAATTATAGTATCTTTTATAAAAGGTACTGTTAAATAAATGGTTGTCTGTTTATAAAAGCAACCAAGAAAAAGGCTGAGAAAAAAAAGAAAAGATCTTAATAGCCTACACTGTAAAATAATTTTTGCTGCATTAAATTAAGGCCGTATAGTCATTTCAACTGTTAAATCTTGAGTAATGATGAATTGCTTTGACTTGTGAAAGTGAAAACTGATAAACTTATGTTAATGTAAAAATATTTTGCCATGAGTTATTGATCACATTTTTCCCCAGTGTAGTTCATTGTAATGACATTGTGTTTTCCTCTTTTGTGCACTTTTACATAATACACCAACTTGTATCTGTTCCCAAGAAAGTGGTGGCTGAAATATGTGCAGTAAGTGGACATTTTCTAACTTTTCTAAGGAAAGAAAGTATAAGACTTTGTAATGTCCCTTTGTTTCCATTGCACTGGACAGTGAATAAACCCTCTCAGATAACTGTCATATGGATAAAGTAGCCTACCTGCAAGTGCATAAATAACTTTACTTCATTTATACTTGTATGCTTTATGGCTGCAATATAAGTTGCAGGATTCCACATCTACAGAAAGGCCTACAGAAGAGTCTGCACAGACAGAGAGACATAGGCCTACAGGTGGGCAGTGTATAGCCAACTTTTCCTTTTTATTTGTGTCATGAGGCATGTGTCTAATATCTCTTGTTGCAGGCACTTGACCACTGGCTTTTCTTTACAAAGAACAATTGAAATAAAACTCAAGGAACTAAGCATATTTGTCTTTTATTAAACATTTAATGAAAAGTGTTTTTTTGGGCAATGTTGTGTAATATGGCACATGCAACAATGTCACAGGCCCTGTCAGGTGTGCAACCCTCAGACTTTTCAGACACTGAAATCTTCCCTTTAGCCAAAGTTCATTTCATTGTGTGCCCTTGTCCTGGCTAGAGCTGCATTGTAACTGGTTTGGGTCAGGGAATGGGGTCATAAAACACCTGTCTGCAGGCAGGAACATGTCATAATCACCTATGAAAAAATGCAGTTCTGTTAGGATCAGCATAAGTGTATGTAATACAGTGAGCTTGATATTTAATTGTGGAACTTTCCTTACCACTTTCAAATAATGTGCATAAATGTGAATCTCTGAAAATGCTTAAGTCATGCACAGATCCTGGCCATTTTGCTTTCACATTTGTGATATGGAAGATTTTAGTCAACTGCCTTTTTTTATTTGATATAATATTACTAATCTGGAATATTAAGAATCACAATAGTAACTGGGCAGCACATTTACATTGTGAATCCCCTTTCTGTTCACATAATCCCCTTCATTGAGGCCTTAATGGCAGTCTATGGTCTAGCCTATAGTCTATGGTACCAATCACGTTAGTGAAGCCTGAGTGACATATCTGTAATCGGCATGGTCATGATTGTATGATCTTCATAAAAAATTATGATAGCCTAAAAAAAAAAAACACTGCTTTACAACTTTGGGTCTTAAGTGGCTTGGAAATGGCAAAAAAACAAACAAAAAAAAAAAAAACTAAAACTGTCTTTTAAACATAAAAGCGACAAAAAACGACAATCTCACGAATCACGAGAAAAAATATATATCTCAGAAAGAAAGTGCACTATCGCGCTGCGCTGGACTTCCCGTATCAGCTCCGCTTATGAAGCCGGGATCTAATCCTGTTTACATGAAATAAGCCTGCTCCCGAGCAGGTTTAAGTTTGCACACATGTTGCTATGACAGCAAGTCCAGGATGAGTGTCAAAGAACCAAACAATCCAAGATCATGCCAAATCGCCAACAATCAAATCCAGCTAAGTGAGTTAGCGACGTACGAAGAACGGACCCCTGAACAGAACTAACTAATCAATATGTAACCAGAGAAACAAACAGGCAGGGGCGGAGGAAGACTAAACTAAACTAATAAACAGATAACCAGACACCGACAAGAACAGAAATCAAAACAGACTGCCAATGTTACAACATCAGTTTATGTTTGTGTTGAGGTTGATCACTATGTTCAATAGGAGCTGATCATCATTTCTACTGACCTAAAGACGGTTATGTTCTTACAAATAAATAAATAATAAATAACAAAAAATAAATAACTATGATTGTTTGTAATACGAATGCCAAATCAGACTAGAAGAATGTTGCTTCTTACACAACACCTTTGAAAAGACAGCATCCTTCATCTGTATTCAGTATGTATAACAAGATACACAAACTGTGTGCTCTCTGTCACAGTTTTTAGTCTGCTGCATGACCCAGCTCAGGGTAGTTTATACAACAAATTGAGGAATTTCTCAAGTTAGAGTGGAGAAAGGAGAGTGTGCAGTGGAGAGAGTGCATGGGAGCCGGATTCAGCGCGGGCATTTCACCGGAAATGGAATTTCCTCAAAACCTTTAAATCCATAAATAAAACAGTCAATTATGTAAAATCAGACATTCATTTGAAATAATAAAAGTCTCTAAAATGCCTTAACCATTGTAATACAGATCAATTATAAACCAGCCAAATCTCTCTGTTTATCAAATATGCCAAATGAAATTGTAATAGCTGAAAAATGAATAATGCACTAAAATGAAATTTATTGACTAAAACCCAAAATTATGTACAAATCTGTCCAAAAGCCAAAACCGATACATGCCAATTTTAAATTAGCCTCTTTTTTTACATTTTTTATAAACCCAGAAGAAGAGTATTGCTATATGTCAGCAGGAAACGTACAGCTCTCCTCTTACGCAGTTAAAGATGCAGCATTTTGCTTGCACCAGTTCTTCTTCTGCTGAACAAGATGAGAGCACTTTTACAATTTTTTGGGTCAAGAAAGAGTCTGAGTTTGCGATATATATCCTCCTCCCTTATTGCAAAATGCTCGCTCTGTCTGGATGTGCTTAAATCCACAGTAAGGACCTGTCACGTCACATTTGTGCACTTCAATAAGCCAACAGAAATCAGGTTAAAGGTGCAATAGGTGATTAGCCTGACGTCATCATACTCAGATTCTAGTCAGAATATGAGTCTTAAGTTCGGCTCTAAACGGTGATTGAAACAGAATTTTTTTTTGTTAAACTGTTTGAAAGTCTCTTCATTTCCTGATAGCAATCACTATGTTAAACGGTCTAAATGTATTTCTATAAATATATATAGTTTGTGGAAGGCATAGGACCATAAAATGTAAATCCAATAATTATATTGGTCTGAATGAAATAATGCAGTGCCTGTCAACGTTTGTTTTTACATACACTCGTGAACCCTGTTCGCACAGACATCATATGTCATCAGCGTGTATCATGCTATGCGGAGTACAAACACATGTCTGTCACGGAGCACTGCAAACAAACAGCGGCCACCTTTTACAGTTCCTCCAAAACAACAAGCTTATGCTGCGTTCACGCCATAACTACCATAATAAAGAGATGACAACCCGTGACTTTCTGACCAAAGCTGTTCACATCCTCAGACTCGGAATTATGCATTTCCATGTCAACAGTATCAACACCGCAATGAATCTGCAGCAGTCAGGTTCAAGCTCTCAAAGTTGTTTACGTTCATTATCATTGTAATGTTATGTGCTTTGAGACATTAAGTAGTTTAACACCGTCTCTTGTGACACTTTGCTGAGAGCAGCTGTGTGTGCATTCATGTGTCTTTGGATGGCAATTTGTAGGGAGGGTGGGGTCGTATGCTTTCAATGCTAGCAGGCTAATGTTAGCATTTCCCAGATTACCTACTGCACCTTTGATGCGTGTACATGCTGGACAAAATCAGAGTAAGGGGCAAAAATCTAGCTGGGCCGATGGGTTTATGCTTACGTCGTACCTTACTCTGATAAAGTAAAAATGGGTTGGCGCGTTTACATGATCACATGCATTGTCAGCTTATAAAGCATAACTAGGTTAAGAACATGCATGTAAAAGCTCTCAGTGTTGATCAAACTAACACAATGGTTGAAACAACATTCAAACAGGCTTCTTGCTTTTTATCTTTTTTTTTTGGGCACTCACTATTACGATGTGCAGAACACAAAAACATTTTTTTACAGAACAATTTGATAAAATGCAATCACATATACTAATATATATTTCATGAGATACTGTGTTAGTCTCTCACTTACTGTATAATGTACAGGGCTAACAAGTACATTTGTGCATTTTTTTTTTCAAGATTGGAAAATGACCTTTATTAATATATAAATATATAAATGTTCAGCTATATGAATTAACATGAAAACATGAGTATTTATTTGAAAATTGTACTTACCTCATTGTCTCTAGTTTATAATTTGGAGAATTCTTTAGAGCAGTGAGCAGTTCATGTCCTGAACGTCCTAGTTCATTCCCAATCAGATCCAGTTTTCTCAGGTGTGAGGGGTTTGATATCAGAGCTGTAGCCAGAGCAGCACAACCTTCATCTGTGACACCACAATATCTCAACCTGTAGAGAACAATGACACTGTTGTTGGGGATAGAGATGTGGGGTACTTCTGTTACTAGTAAGCATTGGAAATACTAATTGACTGGTCAGTTAAAGCCATTTCCAATTAAATGTTTCAGTATTTTATTAACACATTTACATTTTGCTTTATATTTTTACCAAGCATTTAAAAAAAACTAATGAATAATTATTTAAAAAGTTGGAATGGATTTCCTTTCTCAACAGGTATTGGATGCTGCTTCTCCCTTTCATATACGTTGCACACTGAAAATTTTAAATATGGTACATTATTAACGTTTCATTGATTATTGTTAATTTACACCTTTATCAATTTTCAGCATTGTCTATTTTTAGCACTAGTATTACCTGAACATGGGGAAAAACAGACTGCAGATAAACAAATCTGAATGACTATATAACTAACCTGCATAAATAAGCAGAAACAGATGTTCTGTGTATTACTTCTCAACATTGAGGAATGTGTGTTACATTATTGCTTTACCGATAAATTAATTATCCTACATATTTACTGTGGAGAAAAATATTTTTTACAGTGTATTTTATTGGGGTTTTAATTTTAAATAAAACATATTACACTTTGGTGTTTACCACTGCTGTAATGGTTCACAACAAAATGATATTAAATTAAATCACATTACTAGATGAGAGATGATCTTACCACAGCATCTCCAATTTACAGTCAGGATTCTTGAGTCCAGAAGAGAGAAGCTTCACACCAGAATCTCCTATTTTATTCCCAGACAGATCCAGTTGTCTCAGGTGTGAGGGGTTTGATCTTAGAACTGAAGCCAGAGCAGCACAACCTTCATCTGTGACACCACAATGCCCCAGCCTGTAGAGAACAATGACACATTCTTCTCTGACTTAACAAGTTGTACGGAATTGGCTAATAAACTACACTTTTGTGTATGAGTGAGCAGTAGGCAACTGACTAAAAAGGTATTAGCTAACCCTGCACCCTCTGACTAATATCAGACTGGTAAGTTTGTGTCCGTGAGATCCACGTAACCCGGCCGGCTTGTGTCTCTGTGACATCGGGTCCCTAATGAATGAACAGTTTAAAGCAAGGGATACCCAGAATAATCAAATATGTAAATTAATATACATAACCAAGATTTCTGATTAGTTCCTAATTAGAAAAACAGTCTAAATGTAATAATCATTTGAAGTTGGAGACAGATTAAAGGTAGTATCAGTGATTTCAGGCCCAAACATAAATGATCACATTCATCAATCTTCAGTCTTTCCTAACGATCCACTAGCTGCCCGCCCCATAAGCAGGTCGTCAAAAAACCACGTCTCTGTAGGCAGCCTAGGCTCTGAGATCTGCACACAAAAACAATTGTGAGGTTTTGCGCTCGTGCACGGCTACACGCGAAGAGTGCAAAAACCTCACAACACCCGCCCCTGTCGGTGATTGGTTGGAACACTATTTATTTTGGTTTTGAGTGGTTGGTGAAACCAATTGTTTTTGTGTGCAGATCTCAGAGCCTAGGCTGCCTACAGAGACGCGTTTTTTTGACGGCCTGCTTATGGGGCGGGCAGCTAGCGGATCGTTAGGAAAGATTAGATGAATGTGATCATTTATGTTTGGGCCTGAAATCGCTGATAAAACCTTTAAGCATAGAGAGTCAACTTGTAACCTGAAGGTTGCGGATCTGAGTCTCAATACCGGCAGGAAATGGAGGTGGGGGAGTAAATGAACAGCGCTCTCTTCCACTCTCATTACCCACAACTGTGGTACCCTTGAGCAAGGCACCTAACCCCGAAACGCTCCCCAGGCGCCTCAGCAAAAATGGCATCCCACTGCTCAGGGTGTGTTTCATGGTGTGTGTTCAATACTCACTGCTGTGTGTGTGAAATTGGATGGGTGAAATGCAGAGCACAAATTTCGAGTATGGGACACCACACTTGGCTACACGTCACTTTCATTCATGTCATTATTTCATTTCATTTAAAAATTAAGTGAACTTCACAGAAGTGCTGAAGAGACCTAAAAGCATTATACCTTCGCAAACGCAGTTGGATTCCGTTGTTGGGCCGACGGGTGGTCCTTACAATTTTATGTTCTGTATTATGAAATTCCCTCTATGTCTTTACATATTTGTACTCATGCAAATACAAATAAGAATTAGGTGTGTGTGTGTGGGGGGGGGGGGGGGGGGAAATTCTACACAGCTTGGTAGAGAGTCTTACAAATACTAAAATAAATAAAAGTATGACATCTGCAGGACTTATGATTTTTTAGATATCCTACTTTATTTACTTGTAATATTTAACAGTCTTGTGATTGTTCTTAGTGATACTTACTCAGCTGTTCTGGATTCTTTAATCACAGGCAGTAGCTGTTGAAGAACGTGATCAGCTTTATTTCCTACTCCAACAAATTCTCTTAGGGCAAAGTAATCCAGCTTCTTCTCTGATGTCAGCAACAGAAAAGCAACAGCTGACCACTGAGATGAAGAGAGTTTGGCTTCCTTTATTCTTCCAGATTTCAGATACTGTTGCATTTCCTCCACTAATGAGTGATCACCCAGTTCATTCAGACAGTGGAACAGATTGATGGATTTCTCTGGAGAGTCAATGATCCTGATCTTCTCCTTGATGTACTCAACTGTTTTCTCATTGCTCTCAGATCTGCTTCTTGTCTGTTTCATTATTCGTCGTAGGAGAATCTGATGAGACTCCACTGACAGACCCAGAAGAAACCGCAGGAAAAGGTCCAGATGTCCATTTTTACTTTGTAGAGCCTCATTCACAGCTCTCTGATGCAGCTCACATAATGAAACATGTTTAAACATAAGTGGAAACCAGTCATCATTTTGTTTGGTGATTGGGTCAAACACATTTATGCTGTAGTTTGTGAAGGAGAGATGCACATATAGTGCAGCTAGATGTTCCTGAACGCTCAGATGAACAAAGCAGAAGACTTTCTCCTGATACCAGCCAAACTCCTCTATGAAGATCTGAGTGCACAATCCTGAGTAAACTGATGCTTGTGTCACATCAATGCCACACTCTCTCAGGTCTTCCTCATAGAAGATCACATTGCCTCTTTCCAGTTGCTCATATGCAAGTTGTCCTAATATGAATATAATGTCTTCATCGGTCACGTTCTTCTCATAGTCCTTCTCATGTTTGATGCTAATCTGTGCTATCAGGAAGTGTGTGTACATCTGAGTGAGAGTCTTGGGAATCTCTCCACTCTCTGCTTCGCTCAACATCTTCTCCAGAACAGTGGCTGAGATCCAGCAGAACACTGGGATGTGGCACATGATGTAGAGGCTCCTTGATGACTTCAGGTGTGTGATGATAGTTTTGGCCAGACTCTGATCACTGACTCTCTTCCTGAAGTATTCCTCCTTCTGTGGATCATTGAAGCCTCGTACCTCTGTCACTCGATGGACACACTCAGAGGGGACGAGATCGGCGGCTGCTGGTCTGGAGGTGATCCAGATGAGAGCAGAGGGAAGCAGATTCCCCAAAATGAGGTTCGTCAGCAGCACGTCCACTGAGGCTGATTCACTTACATCACACAACCTCACATCGCTCTGAAAATCCAGAGACAGACGACACTCGTCCAGACCATCAAAGATGAACAACACTTTATATTTGTCACTGGATATTTCCATTTCTTTAGTTTCAGGGAAAAAGACATGAAGAAGATCTATAAGACTGAGTGTTTTGTCCTTCATCAAATTGATCTCTCTGAAAGGAAGAGGAAATATGAGCTGGATGTCCTGATTCTCTTTCTCTTCAGCCCAGTCCAGGATGAACTTCTGCACAGAGACTGTTTTTCCAATGCCAGCGACTCCCTTTGTCAGCACAGTTCTGATGGGTTTGTCTTGTCCAGGTAAAGGTCTAAAGATGTCATTGCATTTGATTGGTGTGTCCTCTGTTGCTGCTCTCCTGGATTGTGTCTCAATCTGTCTCACCTCATGTTCATTACTGATCTCTCCACTCTCACCCTCTGTGATGTAGAGCTCTGTGTAAATCTCATTCAGGAGTGTTGGGTTTCTCTGCTGTGCTGTTCCCTCATACAGACACTCAACCCTCTTCCTCAGACTTGATCTAAGTTTAGATTTACGACTGTAGAATTAAAATAACACATTATTACATTTAAGTCGACAAAAAATAAAGTAAATGCAAATGAGCAACTTTACATAATTGTGTACAACATTCATATTGTAGAGCCCAATTAAATCCAGAAATTCTAAATCAAATAAACATCTAAATCAACAGACATGTGTCAAAATCAAAATATTTGTATATATATTTTGTTTGTATTGTAAAATAATTGTTTGATCCCCTGATGATTTTGATGACAAGGAAATTAAGGGTCTATAATTTTTATGGTAGGTTTATTTTAACGGATAGAGATAGAATATCAACCAAAAATCCAGAAAAAACACACTACAGTATATAAAAGGTTATAAATTGATTAGCATTTGATTGAGTGAAATAAGTATTTGATACCCTACCAACCAGCAAGAATTCTGCCTCCCACAGATTTGTTATGTGCCGCATATGATGTGAAACACAGATTAGTCCTGTCACTTTAAGAAAGTACTCCTAACGTCAGCTCGTTATGTGTATAAAAGACACCTATCCATAGAATCTGTATCTTCCATTACAACCTCTTCACCACCATGAGCAAGACCAAAAAGCTGTCAAAGGACATCAGGGACAAGATTGAAGACAAAGTAACCATCGATCGCCCTTGGTCTGGAGCTCCATGCAAGATCTGGCCTCATGGGGTAAGAATGATCATGAGAAAGGTTAGGGATCAGTCCATAACTACACAGTAGGAGCTTGTTAATGATCTCAAGGCAGTTGGGACCACAGTCACCAAGCAAACCATTGGAAACACACTACGCCGCAATGGATTGAAATCCTGTGGTGCCCGCAAGGTCCCCCTGCTCAAGAAGGCTCATGTACAAGCCCACCTGAAGTTTGCCAATGAACATCTAAATGATTCTGAGAAGGCTTGGGAGAAAGTACTGTGGTCAGATGAGACCAAAATTGAGCTCTTTGGCATCAACTCAACTCGCCGTGTTTGGAGGAAGAGAAATGCTGACTATGACCCAAAGAACACCATCCCTACAGTCAGGCACGGAGGTGGAAACATTATGCTCTGGGGCTGTTTCTCTGGTAAGGGTACAGGTATTGAGGGGCTGATGGACGTGGCCATGTACCATAAAATCTTGGAAAACCTCCTTCCCTCAGACAAAACACTGAAGATGGGTCGTGGATGGGACTTCCAGCATGACAATGACCCAAAACATACCGCCAAGGCAACAAAGGAGTGGCTCAAGAAGAATCACATTAAGGTCTTGGAGTGGGCTAGCCAGTCTCCAGACCTTAATCCAATAGAGGCAGCTCAGAAGGAAAGGCCAGGCAGGAACACAAGGAACTTATAGCTTGATGTAGATCTCAGATGTAACACCAGTCTTGCTGCCAGGCAGAGGCTCACAGAACCAGAGGCTTGAAACTGGCGTTAGATAGCTGCACCAGTCAGGCTGCCAGGCAGTAGAGTCAGTGGCCAGGGAACTCCGGATACAGGGCAGGAAAACACAGAAGAACATACAAGACTCAAGACAAGACAGACAAGATATAGCAACAATAAAGAAAACCAAAATTAAACTGATAAGAAAGACTAGAGAAACAAAAAGTAAAGAAATAAATATAACTAAAGCAAACTATTGAAAAAAGCAACAAAAAAAAAGAGACTAAGATCATAGAAATAAAAAACTGGAATAGAAAAAAAAGCAAGACTTCCACTTAACAGGAAAAAATAAGACCTGAAGAAAATAACTAAAAATAAAATTCTAAAACAAAAGAGAACCCAAACTAGGTTATAATGCACCAGAGCTAAAGCTAAGCAAAATAGGACAAGAGATAAACAAAAAAGAGACACGAGGAGCACATGGCAAACACAAACCAAGACAGTGCCATGTACTCAAACACAAGACAAACATAGAAACATGAAACAAAGACAACACAGACAAGGCTGCCAGGGCAGAACCCTGACAACAAGGGTTTCTCCACCAAGTGCTAAATTATGTTTTGCTTGGGGATCAAATACTTATTTCACATACTGAAATGCAAATCAATTTATAACTTATATATAATGTGTTTTTTTTTCTCTGGATTTGCTGGTTGATATTCTGTCTGTGTCTGTTAAAATAAACCTACAATAAAAATAATTGACCTTTCATTTCTTTATAAGTGGGCAAACTTGACAAAATCAGCAGGGGATCAAATAATTACTTTCCCTACTGTATATTCTGTAAACTATATTTTTTTTGTCATTATTGTGTATGTTGTTTGCACATTGCACTGATGTATGGATATACAGTTGTGTTCAGAAATATTCATAAACCTTGCATAATTTGCAAAATGTTAAATATACTTATTTTCTATTTGTATTGTTTGTTTTTTCCCCAAAACTTTTAGTTTTGTGATAGTTGTTCATGAGTCCCTTGTTTGCCCTGAGCAGTTGAACTGCCCACTGTTATTTAAAAAAGTACTCAAGGTCCTGCACATTCTTTGTTTTACAGAAAAAAAAAAAAAAAAAAAAAAAAAATATATATATATATATATATATCTATATATATATATATATATATATATATATATATATATATATATATATATATATTCTTCTACATATTTTAGTTCCCTTTCATACTTGAACATACCGAGAGAACTACAGCTGACTGTCAGCTAGAATGTAAATGGTTCTGCGTGTAAATGAGACAATTAACTGTCTATTTCTGCAGATATATTCATCTACTGTATATTCGTCATTCAAAAAGGGAAACCGACGCTGCAGGCTGCAAATACACAAACCATAAACAAAGCAGTGTGTGCTTACAGTTTTGAATATCAAACCTGCTAAACACTTTCTTTATTCCACTCCGCTCATGTTAATATTGAAATAGCCTATTCGACAAGGAACACTCAGGTAAGATGACGTAACAATAGAACAGCCTTCTATCTGTACCGTTTTGACTTCTTTGCTCGCTGTTTTGCTATTATTCTCATGTACTGACTCGTTCACTAAGCTGAACAGCCAATCAGAGTTCTCTCTCTCCCCGACGGCCCAACGCTGATTCAACATGTCGAATTGGCCGGAAAAAAGCAGACGAGGACCAATTTCAGCCGACTGTGCGCAACTGTGCGGGACACACTGAGAAAACGTAGTTGGCCGACACACAAAAACTGTCCGACCGTCGGCTTAGTGTGTCCTGGGCTTAAGAGACCAATTTACTTCGAGTGTACTGTAACAAAATCAGCCAATGCATATTGGCATGCAATAATTGCATCAGCTGCTCTGCCTCGCAGCGAGAGCATAAGAGCAGCAGGTGCGTCGCATATTTGCTTTTCGCTTCGGAGCCGAGCGGTTGTACTGTTCTTGCTCTGCAATCTTATCTGTGAGTGTTTCAACTTAAAAAATAGAAAAAAAATGAGTCTGCTTCTTTGGGAGAACGCCTCTTCAAAGCTGGTGTTGGATTACAGCGAAAGACAGTGCTGGCTGCGATCTCAAAGAGAGCAAAACAATGTGCTGTGAATCAGTGAATGTTTTTCCTTAGTGTTTTAACAATACTGATACCCTATGTATGCTGAAATATTGTACCTGAATGCAGATATATGTAGTAATTGATCCATGATCCATGAGTCGGATGATTTCTTTTTAGCACTTAAAAGTGCTGGTGGATCCATAGACCAGCCACGCTTCATAGACACACAGCTGGGCTCTGGAGAGTCTGATGATTTCTTTTTAGTAGTTAAAAGTGGTGGTGGATCCATAGACCAGTCACTTTTCATAGACACACTGCTGGGCTCTGGTGAGTCTGATGATTTATTTTTAGTACTTAAAAGTGGTGGTGGATCCATAGACCAGTCACTTTTCATAGACACACGGCTGGGCTCTGGTGAGACTGATGATTTCTTTTTAGTACTTAAAAGTGGTGGAGGATCCACCACTGTAACATTCGGTGGACCTCTAAAATCACATTCAATTAAAATAAATACATTAACAGACTGCGACAGAAATCCCCTCAATCATTAAATTGACCTCTAGTAAGAACCACTTCAATCTTAAACACTTAATTATTTACTTAGGGCACAAATAGGCACACAAAAATGTCACTAAATCACATACTTACTGTATACCCTTACGAAAAAGAAGTTTATTCAAGTGTGCTATTAGTATACTTATTTTAAACTAAAAAATAAGAAAGTATACTTTCAGTCTACTTTTTATATACTTCTCAGAAATATACTTTATGTACTTCTCAGAAATATACTTCAAATTCCACTCAAGTATACTTGACTTATACTGACAGAAAAGTGTAAGTATATTTGGCCTATACTTGTTGATCGAGATATACTTAAAAGGATAATTAAGTATTCTTGGCTTGTACTTGTGTTTACTATTTTGATTGAGTAGCTTATTAAATATTTTTTTTAAGAAACATAATATTACACACCGTCTTATAAACTAGCCTAACATGTTCAGCTTTATATAGTAACAAACTTTCGGCTGGAAGAGCTTATAGAGCAAATAAAATAAGCATGGAAAATAAGTTTATTCAAGTGTTCTATTAGTATACTTTTCAACTAAAAAGAAGAAAGCATACTTTCAGTCTACATTTTATATACTTCTCAAAAATATACTTAATTACACTTAAGTGTACTTGGCCTATACTGAGAGAAAAGCCCAAGTATATTTGGCCTATACTTGTACTCAATCTTTTGATCGAGATATACTTAAAAGTTTAATTATTCAAAGTATACTTGGCTTGTAGTTGTGTTAACTCTTTTGATCGAGTAGCCTATTAAATATACTTTTTTTACATCATTTTTCATATACAGTCTTATGAAACTTTGTTTGAAAATATTGATTAAAATACTGATATAAAACAGATATGTGTCTAATTCTGCGTATCTGAATTTTTGTGTAGGCTAGTCCACTGGTGTACATAGGAATTTACTTTAATTCAACTTTTCCCCACCATTGACTGAATTTTCCAGCTACCCATGTTTTCACTGGTATACGTTAGGAAGCGCTATGACACATCTTCTAGTACAGAATCTCCGGATCAAAATACAGGAGAAGAAGCAGCTGAAACAAATGATAGAAGATTGCTCACTCAAATGTAAAATAATGTGATCATCAAACAGCTTGTAAATCAAAACTGCTTAATGTTTCCAAATGAAATGAAGCATAGGCCTAACCCATGAAGGAAAAATTACTGAAGCTGTGGGGGTGTCGGACTCGATTTACTCCATCTGTGTTTGATCATCGTTCTGAATCTGATCAAGGCGTAACTTAGTCTTTGACAAAAATGTGATTTTCTCAACTATTTTGTTTAAAATGTTGCCTTTCTTTATGAAACTTACCGACATTCAAGTGTTGATAAAAAAGGATGCATGAAGCTAATAAAATGTTTTTAAAATTAGAGTTAAAGGTATTTTTCAAGTATAGAAAATAACATTTGAACATAGTAGTATAGGCCTACTGCAACTGCAAAAATTGTATATAAATAGTCAACTTTAAGTATAATGTTAAGTTCATTTAAAGAAAACTTGTAGTATAAAACTACTAAACTAGTAGTTTACTGAGAGTACACTAAAAGAAAACTTGCAAGTATACTTGCAGTATAAAACTACTAAACTAGTAGTTTACTGAGAGTACATTAAAAGAAAACTACTAGTTTAGTAAAGTTTAAAGTTTTCTTTAAGTGAACTTAACATCATACTTATAGTTTACCATTTATATATTATTTTTGCTCTTTTAGTGTACTCTCAGTAAACTACTAGTTTAGTAGTTTTATACCACAAGTATACTAGAAAGTTTTCTTTTAGTGTACTTTCAGTAAACTTGTAGTATAAAACTACTAAACTAGTAGTTTACTGAGAGTACATTAAAAGAAAACTACTAGTTTAGTAAAGTTTAAAGTTTTCTTTAAGTGAACTTAACATCATACTTATAGTTTACCATTTATATATTATTTTTGCTCTTTTAGTGTACTCTCAGTAAACTACTAGTTTAGTAGTTTTATACCGCAAGTATACTAGAAAGTTTTCTTTTAGTGTACTTTCAGTAAACTTGTAGTATAAAACTACTAAACTAGTAGTTTACTGAGAGTATACTTCAAAGTTGCTACAAGTATTACAATAGTGAACTACTAGTATACCCATAAGTTCACTTGCAGCGCAAATGAGAAACGTAATTATGAACTAGTTGTGCACTTAAAGTTTACTACTGTTACACTTTATAGTACACTTAAACATATACTTTTATATACTTCAAGTGGGCCAATTTAGTCCCAAGCGGTATTAAAATAGTACACTTACAAGTTTACTACTAGTACATACTGACATTAGTATACTTACTACATAAAGTATACTTAAAAATATACTTGAACATTACTCAAGTATACTTCATAAAATGAACTTGAAGTATACTTTTTTTTCGTAAGGGTAGCACATTAGCAAAACGAATTAATAAACATACACTTCCACTTTCAAGAGACAACATTTAAACATTTATTTTTGTGAAGATATGCTTTCTAATCTATATATTGGGATAGCATACTAAATGAAAAGAATTTTCAGTTGTATGTAAAAAAACATATTGCACATTACAAAAGTTCTGCTATTAGTATATCTGTACCTGTGGCGGTTTCTGTGACGAAAAGACCGCGGCAGAGACATTGCTCTCATCATAGACAAGACCTCAGCTATTTCTGAATCTGATGAACTTGATGTTCGTCTGTGATTAGAATAAAGGAAAAAGAGTGAGGTCATTATACTGGACACCAGTTCACATGATCTCCACCATCAGTCTTAACTGTTCCCATTCAGTCAGTCACGTTCAACGTTACGTTGATACTGACGTATTGGGGTCTCGCCTGGGAGCCCAATCACCTCCAAGTGGTAACAAAACGAGCCAATGAAAATTGGCCAGTGAGATTTACATGCCGAGTCACACCTACCCGGACATACGGGTATAAATAAGACCGGCATTACTCACTTCATTCATATTTTGCTTTGGAGCTGAGCGGTTGGAAGAAGACAATCTCTCATATTTCAGTCACTTCTTCTGTTGAGCAGATTTCTCAAACAAGAGAGCAAAAAGCCATTTTCATTGCTTTTAGGTGTGATCTCCGATCTTTTTTCGCCAGCTCATCGTGGGTTCTCATCTGCCGGTGTAAAGGCACATTTCAGCGGCATTCATGTTCCCTAAAAGAGCAACACGAGCGATCAGCATATTTTTCAAGATGTCTTTTCGACCGTGTGTTTTTGGATGTGGTCGATCCCTGACCTCATCTGACAGCAATGACCGGTGTCTCACATACCGGTCAGACAGCATGCTGAGAGAGAGTTTGTGGATGGTAACGGCGTTGTAGCTTGCGCTGAATCAGATCCAGAGCTGACAGCCATGCTTTCCCGGGCCGCCGCGGGCATTGGGCTTGAGTGGAACCCTCCACCGTGTCCCGAGCGCTCGTGGTTGGATAATTGGTTCCTGGGTGTGGTGCACGGTTCATAGCCTTTCTTCCCGGAGGTGCATGATGAGGTTCAGAAGACGTGGAAGGCACCTTTTACTGCCGAAGCAATTTTTCTATCTCCTCCCCTCTCAGCACCCTTGATGACGGGGCTGCCAAGGGTGACGTGGATGTTCCACAGGTAGAGAGTGCAATTGTGGTGCACTTGTGCCTGCAAAGTGCCGCCATCTGATGGAATTGTCCGCGCCTCTCGTCCAAGGTGAGTAAGACGATGGCAGCTCTGGCTCCGAAGGCTTACCCAGCAGCTGGATAGGCCGCCTCTGCCCTGCATGCCATGGCCATCCTGCAGGTCCATCAGGCAAAAGCTCTCAAAGAGCTGCACGAGGGTAGTTCTGAGCCGGGGTTGTTGCAGGAACTGCGCACGGCGACTGACCTTGCCCTCTGGGCAACGAAAGTCATGGCGCGGGCCCTCAGCCAGACGATGTCCACTCTGGTGGTCCAAGAGCGTCATCTCTGCTTGGACCTGGCTGAGATGGACGCAGACAAAGTTTGCTTTCTCGATGCCCCCATCTCCCAGGCCTCTTCGGCGACACTGTCAAGGACATTTCCCAGCAGTTCTCGGCAGTCCAAAAGCAGACTGAGGCCATAAAACATATCTTGCCCCGGCGTGACACTGCCACCAAGCCACCGCGAGCTGCCCCAGTGCTGGTGCCACTCGCACAGAGCCTGACTAGCGCTTCCCAGCCCGTCCCATTGGCTCAATTTCCATCCCGAGATTAGTTATGCGAACACAGGGACGTGGTGCTCAGCCACTTCACCCATTTGGGTCTTCGGGTCAATTGGGAGAAGAGCAAGCTCTCCCCTATGCATAGCATCTCTTATCTCAGTGTGGAGTGGCACTCGGTCATAATGACAGCACATCTCACCAACGACCGTGCGCAGTCGGTGCTGAACTGCCTGAATATGTTCAGGCTGAAGATAGCAGTTCCACTGAAGCAATTTCAGAGGCTCATGGAGCATATGGCATCCGCAGCCGTGGTCATGCCGCTCGGATTGATGCATATGAGACCGAGTCAGCACTGGCTAAACAGCCGACTCCCGAGAGGGGCATGGCGCGCTCCATGTGGCCATAACACCAAGCTGTTGCCAAACATTCAGCCCGTCGTCGGACCTTACATTTCTACGGGCCGGAGAGCCTCTAGAACTAGCATCCAGGCATGTTGTTGTCACGACAGAT
This sequence comes from Vimba vimba, assembly GCA_022828995.1. NCBI lineage: Eukaryota > Metazoa > Chordata > Actinopteri > Cypriniformes > Leuciscidae > Vimba > Vimba vimba. Next base: position 33,604,207 of record CM040826.1, read on the forward strand.
GGCTCCACCACCAGCTGGGGTGACGTTTGCAACGGGCATGCTGCCTCGGGCTCCTGGACAGGACCTCGACTGCAGTGGCATATCAATTGCTTCAAGTTGCTAGTAGTACTCCTTGCCCTACGCCGGTTTCGACCTTTGCTGCACGGCAAGCATGTTCTGTTCTGGGCGGACAACACACCGACCGTAGCATAAATCAACCATGAAGGTGGTCTTCGCCCCCGTCGCATGTCACAACTCGCCCGCCAACTCCTCCTCAGGAGTCAGCAGCGGCTCAGGTCTGCTCTCTCAGGGACGAGGCACCATATGGCACCTCAGAGTGTCCTGTCCCTGTCCCTTCCATCCCGTCTGGTATGGAGCACTAGCCTCGGGCTTGCATGGGGCGCTGGGTAGGTTACGACTTTGTGAGAGCAGTTTGCTAAGTGGCACACGGCTGTGTAAGGACCACCCATTGGCCCAACGACGGAATCGTCGGTTTAATGCGTGTATGTCTTTTCAGCGCTCCAGTGAAGTTCACTTAATTTATTGGAATTTAGTTTTAGTATTACTTTAGCTCTATGCGTAATCTGACTCCAATTTCAAATGATAATCAAATTTAGATTGTGTTTCTGATTAGAAAATAATCATAAATATTGATTATGAATTAATTTAGATCTTTGATTATTCTGGGCATCTCATAATTTCAAATATTCGTTCATTACGGACCTAGTGTCGCTTTGAGACATCATGTTGCGAATGTGCGCTCACGATCACAAACTAGCCAGTCCTGAAATAGTCAGAGGGTGCAGTGCAAGTATTTTACCCTAAGCAGCCGCTCACTGCAGACCCATAGGTGTAATTTTTTTATAATATTTGCAGCGTACAACATGCTAAGTTAGGAGATAGTCAGAAATCAGAAGGTCTTTCTAAGATGTGCCCCATGCTCCATTCAAAGTGCCTTCAGTTTGATCTATCCTGGACAAAGATTTGCGGAAACACCAGACTACACATTAATCTACTAAAATGAATGATTTCTAAAACTTCAGAATAAATCAAGATGTAACATTTATTTGTCAGGTAAAAATGTATCATGCCAATTACAGAAGTAAATTATTAAAAAGCCAATTCAGAAAAATACATGACATAATTTACTCAAAGATGATTCTAAAAGTAAGCAATGTTTTCCTGACAGAGACACACAGTGATGTGTCAGGGCTTTCCAACAGGAGACACTGAAACATCACTATGGGGGATGCCTGGTAAAGAGTCCCAAAGACTGCTCTGTCACCTCGCCTTAAGTACCAGACCAGAACAAAAGGGGTTATACAAATGTTGTTTAGAGTTGTTTGGGCCAATCCATTTACCCCAGGGGGTAGCACCTGGTTTATTGAGATATCTTAAAGAGATATCAGCCAGAGAGGAGAAACAGGATTCTCCTAAGTTCTCAATCTTTCTCATTAAACCAATGACTGCAATGAAATTAAGACCATTTTACCAATCGCACTGAGACACTTAAAATGCTACCAAACATGAAAAGGAAAAACAACATATTCACAAGATACACCATATGTGTTATATAGACATTCTTAATGAACTTTCAGTGCCTTGAGGAGGGAGGGGGGGAATGAGTTGAAGTCAAACAAGGGGACAAGGAGATAAGTTTGGGCAGGACAAGGTTCTGTGCTCTGTCTTTGCTATCTGCTGTCCAGGGTGCATTTTATGGTTTTATTGCAGGGTGCGTTTTGTTTTAGCAGGAAAATCAGTTCTTACAGCTGTTTTCCAGCATCTACGTCTCCAACACTCATAACACAGTTCACTGGCTGTGGCGCTTTCCATATGGCCCCAATACGTCAGTATCGAAGTAAAGTCAAACGTGACTGACTGAATGGGAACATCTATAGGAAATGAATGTAAATGGACATCACTTCCCCCTGCCACAGCCACCACTGAATGGCCGGGCTCTTGTCTCGGCTCCTCAACAAAGCATGAATGAAGTAAGTAATGCCAGTCCTATGTATTTATACCAGTACGTCCGGGTAGGTGTGACTCGGCATGCAAATCTCACTGGCCAATGTTCATTGGCTCATTTTGTAACCACTTGGAGGTGATTGGGCTCCCAGGTAAGACCCCAATACATCAATATCGATGTAACGTCTCTGTTCCCTGCTTCAGGGAATGGGGGTTACATTAGTAACCTAGACGTTCCCACACATGTACCAAGATTTCACAGTTTTAATACATGTTTGTTCACTTTAGATTTAAAACATACAGACATATGAACATACACATTTACTGTACACATATATCTTTCTCCATTATATAAATGTGGAATAATGGCAAAGGACCACTTGCTACCCATTATGTCTACATTAACATCTTTTTCAATAATTTCATATTCCAGAGTAAATTATTCTGTAAATAGCATACAGTTACCACATAACATTATAACATTTTACAAGTTTTTGTCCCGGAAACACTCAAGCAATTTTTATGCAGTTACTAGGAGAAAAATAATACTATACAACTATGCAATTATACTATAATATAAAACTGACATATCTTTATACAGTACCTGACTTCACTGTGGAATTCTACTGGTGTATCAATATGTACTATTTCAAGTCTTTAATAAGAGTACCTGATTTCTGCATGAATATCATCACTGGATTTTTGAGTGTCATCCATATTGGAGCTTGATAGGCAGATCTCTTCCACTTTCACCAAAACACTGACTCACAAAACTACACCAACAGAGTCACAATATTAATAATTAGTGTTATTTTAAACAATAGGCTGTGTGTATTTTTTTCTTTTTTAAAGTGTTATGTAAATGTGTAAAATTAACAGAGAATATGGTCATCGAAAGCATTTTGTATCAAAGCAATGACAAACTGATCCACAGTTTAGAGCTCAGACTCTGCGGTTGTACTGACAGTCTGAAGAGTTTTGAAAATATCTACTAGTATTGAGAAATACATAACTAATTGTTAAAAAACATGTGGTTGCTGACTGGACTGTACTGCATACAGAAGGGGTTTTCAAAACAATAACTAATTAGTTGTTACTGTGCTACAACGATTATTTTAAATTGTTGCTTAATTAAGATTAATTTAATTTTAAAGATTAATTTAAATAATTTTATTAATTTACTCTTGGGGAGCAACTTACCAAGCAGAAAAAATAACAGTAGCCTATACGAATGAAAAAATAAGTGGTTTAGTGATTACAAATTCAACGTTTCACAGTAGACTGCATTACCTTGGTTACTTAATAACCAATACACTGTACAGTATGTACTAAAAGCAGTCTTCACGAATGCAATTATTATTAAAGCTGCAAGCAGCATTTATCGGGGTTCAAGCAGTTAAGGCCTTTAAGGCCTTTAAGCACACAAGCATCAAAAGACATTAAGTTTTATTTAGCAAGCATTTAACAACTGCCCATCATAGATGAAAAAGTTAATTTACAGCCAATACAGGCAGTTTACCATAGGAAATATATGGTTTTAAAGCGTTTTTTACAGTTATAGCACCTTTTTGCCTGAGTCTTCTTACAGTCTTGCCTGATCTCCACCACTTTTATTAGTAGTACTCAAAGTGTGCCCATATATATGTGTCAAATTTGTTGTAAATATGTAATTTAGATAAGGAGTTTAGACAATTATATTCAGTGGCGTAACGAGCCAACAACGGGCCCTTAATTAGGATTATCAAGGCGGGCCCCTTGATGACGCAATTGATGACGCAATGTCCGTGAGTAGGCTACCATGAATAGGGCAGGATATGATCATACACAGCATGTAAGAGATGAGATGACTAACAAAATAAGGAGTAGCCTAAGCTCACCAAAAAAAAAAACAACAACAAAAAAAACACTGGTGACAGCGCACCATAACACATTGTTAGGCCTAGGCCCAAATACATAAAAAAGATGCTCTCTTACATTATAGCGGGATTTTCCAGGCTTTCCTATGTGCAACTGCAAAGTTGTCGATTAGATCAGGATTGTGCGCACAGCATTCCTAATTGATCCTTCGCAGGGAGTTTGATTGACAGGCGATCTGACTAATCATAATCCGCCATTTTGTCCAACAAAGCAGTCAGGAGAGTTAGTAGATTAACATTGGAGGATTTAAATTTGAAAAACAAAGTGTACTGACGTCTTAGCACTTTAAAACAACATTCCTTTTATGTTCATTCATGTTTATTTTAATGCTATAAATTAACTAGAAGGAAGAGATGATCGGTTCACGAGCAGCTTTAACTGAGCCTCGAGTCTACAGCGATCTGTCAGACACATTAAAGAGTCACAAAACGGTAGCCTATTTATTGTTTAATTGTCTCTAAAAAATGACTACATTTGAAAGGTGAGACTTTGTTTCATATCAAAAGTACTTGTCTGTCAGCGCGCAGTCTTTTTTCTGATCCGCAATGTATTTTTCACTGCGTGAGAACTTGGTGTGGTGTGAGAGTGGCGTCGCTTGTCAGACATAGCAACAGTAACTAAAGTGGGCGGGTCTTTGCGAACGGTCATTGACAGTATGGACGGGGATTCGCCAGTCCCAATTCAAAACAAATTTCATCACAATCCATCATTGTTCGTTTCAAACATTTTGGCGTTAATGTTTAGCTATTTACCTATGTTTTCAAATTTCCTTTGCTTTTTTGTTGTTGTCTCGATCGGACTAACGGCTTTGAAGATAACCACAATTTTTTAAAGCTCTAAATGACACTTACAAAAACCATAAGGCGAAACCTGGCATGTTTGGTATTGTTGGACTCGGCATGGATTCAGGAGTCTTAGGAGGTCACTCCTGTGAAAAAACACTGGCTTGAAACTTCTAAGGCTCCTTCAAGGCATTGTGCCAATGACGTATACTGAGATTTTTGAGATACACCAATGTTCTCATAGACTACCATGGCACCCTGGACAAAGACACTGCGTGCCAATTTTCAGTAGACTAACGGTTGGGTGCGCTTATAGCTATTTTCATGATTTTTTTCACTGTTATAGCGCCACCAAGTGGCCAATTGTCACGATTTTTTCATGTCAACTCAGATTGAGCTTATGAACGTGTCCCAAGTTTAGCGAAAATATCTCTTTCCGCTCACAAGTTATAACCATTTTATAGCGCCACCAAGTGGCCAATTGTCATGATTTTTTTTTCACGTGACCTCAGAATGAGCTCATGAACATGTGTCGTAAGTTTTGTGAAAATATCTCTTTCCGTTTACAATTTATAACCGTTTTAGTAAAAGTGGCCCTGGTGCCATCAAATATTTTGGTTCCCCTTATCGACCGTTAATTGAAATTTTTAATTTTTTGGATGATTATTGATTGTCAGACTCCAGAGAATTCTCTTGCACTGGTTTGGTTCCGATCGGGCCAAAAACCTAGGAGAAGTTCGCAAAAATAGGTTTTTCAAAAAAATGCAATTTACTCGAAATTGGCGCCTGAAGGGCGAGCAAATCCGAGGCATGCATCTGGTCCGCCTCGAGCCAAGGAATTCAACGATATAAGACACTTGAGCCTAGGCCTAACGGTTGATGAGTTATGAGCCATTTCGCCATTGCGCTGCGCCCCCGTCAGGCCGACCGGGGCGGGCCTTGGTGACACTGTAGGCGGTGTGAGTACTACCAGCCCCCAAAGTTTCAAGTCTCTACGACTTACGGTTTGGTCTGCCCGATCAGTTTTATGTCTGAATGTTGCATCATGGGAAAATTAACAATAACAATAGGGTTTCAGCACTTCGTGCTTGAACCCCTACAAATATTCCTTACTATAACACTTACTTTGGCTTTTTAATATTTACTTATATTTGTAATGGCTTGTTTTGATGTCAGATGAACTGTTCAACATACAGTAGTATTAATGACTCATTATAGCCAGAAGGGGGCGTTGTTGAATTATTTTCAAATAGGTTTGAAAAGTTATCTGGTTTGCAGGGTCTTGTCTGACAGCTGCCAGCGTTCGTGCCAGGTGCCACGGTGAAGGGGACACCAGACATAACAATTACTGTATTATTTCATATACTGTATCTTTACTTCATATTTAATAACACACACTACACACATGTTTTGCAATTCTGACAAAGTGATGCAGTTGTTTTATGCACAAAATGGTCCCTGACAAAAACAAACTTTCACTTTTGTTTAGGCTTGAGGCCAAGTCAGGCAAAACCAGGGTGAGAATGGCTCGATCCCCCCCTGAAGCACATCAAAACAAGATGTTGGGGGGGGGGGGGGGGGGGGGGGGGTCAAAGAAATATTGATATCAAATATTGGAATTCATTTTAAAATGTATTCAAATAAAAAACTGTTCGTTATCAAATATATGCAGTCTTGCCATTTGAAAATGTAATATAGCCATCAGTAGCTACATAAATTGTGATATAATGGTCATTCCTAGGATATCTAAGTCCACTAAAGGAGGGAGAGCATTTTCACATTTAGCTCCTAAACTGTGGAATGGCCTTCCTGATATTGTTCGAGGCTCAGACTCGCTGTCCCAGTTTAAAACTAGATTGAAGACGCATTTCTTTAACCAAGCATTCACATAATATTTACCTTTTATACTACAGGTGAATCAGAATGAATGCATTATTGTTATGAACAGCAGCTACGCTAATTATTTTCCTTCTGCTTTTCTTTTGTTATCTCGGGACGCTAGTCCCGAGGTAAATACAGATTGTCAGCTCCAGTTTGTATCCAGCCTCCCATGGAAACTACAGATGCCCCAACACCCGTGCAGAGACGACTCGAAGCCTGTGAAGAGACGACTCGACGCTGGCGATATGTTTATGCCCTAAATTATTGCATGTTTAACTAACTGTATTTTTCTATGTACATTTCTATGTCTTTTTCTATGTACAATTATGCCCTAAATTAATGCATGTTTAACTAACTATTTTTTTTCTATGTACATTTCTGAAATGCACTTTCTGTAAAGCTGCTTTGAAACAATATGTATTGTGAAAAGCGCTATACAAATAAATTTGAATTGAATTGAATTGAATATAAAATAACCCCAATACAATAACCGAACAGACTAAACCTATAGTTTTAATTATCGTCAATTAAAAAAAAATATATATATGTATATATAATTTACACTCCTACCAACAGGAAGTCGAACTCGTTTAAGTGTGTGTGTGTGTGTGTGTGTTTGTTTTTTTTATTATTATTTTTTATCAGTTTTAATAATAAAATTAAAATTTTCAACATGATGACAATATATTAAAGATGCTTAATTGAGAACGGATATTGGATATCTCCAACGGTGTTGCCATGACGAGGAATTAAAGTAATGTCAAAAAAGGAAACAGGTCTTATTTAAACAGGCAATTATACACCATTCATTTTAAACTGGGCAAATGTAAAAGAACCATATCAAAGTCGTCTCATTTTTTACTGCAGCAGATTGTGCCACCATGAGACCGTGAACCACAACAGCCACATCCATGAGATCATTTAAATTTAGATGACTCTCATGTTGTATGATGTATAGGTCCCTTTGAAATGAGTGGATTGTTATCTTTTGCTGTTCAAATTGTTTTAAATCCAGTATTTATCTTAAGGTCTTTTTATATTATTATTAACCTAATTCTTAAAATAATCATATAAAATCATGTAAGTGCCCTACAAATGAACAGTGATAGAACCATTTGTAGCCTGACAATGCATTTTACAAATGGTGTTCATATAGCCTACCAGATATAAATATAACCTTAAATATAACCTTAGCTTTTTGTATTAAATAATGACATTTGTTACTCACCTTTTCTGATATTACAATGTGACGCAGTTAGCCTACTTTGATGGTGAAACATTTCAAGGCTACTTTCACTTTGCTGGCTTGTAGGCTATAGAGATGTAAACATTGAAGAAACCATTTCAGCGTCCGTCGTTTTTTCTTAGCCTATTGGTAGTTTTGTATATTAAAGCGTCGCATTCATATGCATCGGTGGGGGTTGTCGCACCGGTGGGGGTTGTCGATGAATCCACATTCGACCGTCCAGAGTCCAGACACGTCCGCCATCTTGGAGCGGTCAGCGTGTCGACACAGTAAGAATCAATGATGACACAACATTGCGCAGCTTCTGGTTGAAAAAACCACCGAGATTGAATTCCCCGAGAAATGCCTTTTACTGCATTTTACTAGTGAGAATGTGTTGGTTTGTGTTTTTGTATAAACTCAATATTTAGACTAGCCTAGAAGGTAAATCATCTGCTGAAGTCTATTGCAGATATGTTTAATGAATGAGTTGCTGCATTATGACAAAATTAACTATCCTAAAGATATTTAAATATGCCCCAAATACTTAAGGGCATTTGCCCCAAATTATGCGATTTTGGGAAAAGAAATTTGTATTTTCTGATTCAAATCCATATTTACTTAAATCATACCTATGCAAATTTGAAGTTGAGTCTTGATTTTTCACACACTCATTTTTTGGACTTAAAAATCTTTAAAGAAAGTAATGGTGTGTTACATACCACTATTTTTTAGAAAAGAAACTGGCAGAAATACCATATTAAGAGCAGACAGCTTTCACCCTTTATTGATGACCGATATTATTTCTTTTGGACAGTTTCAGAGGTTGAAAAGAATATGCGACAAGGAAGAAGATTTTGACATCAGGGCCGACGATATGACTCAAAGATTTCAGGAACGAGGGTACAAAAATATTGTGATTAAGCATACAATAAAGTAAGAAACATCAATAGAGATGAGTTATTACAAAAACATAAATCACAAGATTCAGATAATTCGGTTTATTTCGTTACACAGTATAGCACAGAGGCAAATAGAATTAAGTGTTACCCATAAAATGATAACATTAACTTGGATTTTGTGTTTTTTCTTTTCTTTATTCCACTTGTGTAGAACTCACAATGTACACATTTATGTGTGTGTGCAGTCAAACTGTAAATACAAACAATTCACATTTAGTAACCAGTAATGTTTCCACTTCTCCAAATAAGTTTCTACAACATAACATCAGCTTAGACGTTAAACATTAAAGTATATATACTTATAAATCAAAGATATTCCCTACAACGCAAATATCACGTGTGGTAGGCCTATGTAGCTATTAGCATTAAACATTATCACATGTGTGTGATGCACCTGTCAACACACATTACTAAAACAGCATTACAAAACGTATTAGATCTGTTTAACAAATAAATGCAACATATATTGCTTGAATATTTCAATAGGCAATAAACTATAAATATCAAACCAAACATAATAGCCTAAACAAACTAACATTAGGCGTTTAGGCGCTAATCGCATGAGCCCACAGAATCAACGTCCTTAAAGGGGGCAGCACCCTACATTAAGAAAATTATAAAAAGTAATTGGGAAATTGTGATGAGTGACCCTCATCTCAGGGAAGTCATGCCTGAATCTCCTTCCATTGCATTCTGGAAAGCACCTAAAGATAAATTAGTGAGAAATCATCTTCCCTCTAAGAAATCAAATACCTGGTTACGTTCCAGTGCAGGAACTTACAGATGTGGCAACTGCAATCACTGTAACAATATGGTTAAGACTAATATGTTTAAAGATGTAACCTCAGGCCTTGAATTGATCATTTATTAATTGTAATACCTCATTTGTAGTAGGCCCATATAGGTTGGAGTGTCCATGTATTAAAAAATATTAACGTTACTTTGAATTAGGTACATTATTGATTTGTGGTTTTTGAAGTGTATTATAATTACATTTTTGAAATAAATGAAATGAAATAAAAATAAATAAATGTATTGTATTAACATATTTTTTCTTACAAATATGTTATACTATGTATTATTGAATGTATACAATATTTGATTTGTGTATTTTGATTTGGATACTTTATTTCATTGAATATATACAATATTGATTTGTGTATTTTGAATTGTATACTTTATTACTATTTATGATTTTGTTGAATTGTATATCAACATCCATTTTTTATTTTTATAAAAGAAATTATCTCCTACATTATTATTAGATTGTGTTTGATTTAACTTTATATTGTGTGAGACATGTTCTCTATACCTATTCTTTGAACTTTCTCTCTTCAGGTTGCCTTGCTCAGCGCGACCAGGTGATTGTTATGACTAATGCTGCTCAAAATGAACTTGAGATTGTGTTTGTGTTTGTTACTCACACCCTGACGAAGGCTTGTAAGCTGCAGCGCGTAGGTGCGTACTTGTCACCAGTTTTTAAATGATAAAGCCATGATGAAATAAGGCTTTTTTAACTTTTTTCAATAATATTCAAGTGCCTTGGAATATCTTTATTTTTTTAGTTGAATCCCTTACATCCAAAGAGCACAGAGATAAGGAGTTCACACCCCGTGCAGCACCTTTCTTTTATTTTTTGCTTTGATATTTAAGAATGTTCGTTTGTTTTATTGTCTTGCACTACAGCACTAGACTGGATGTTCTCATTATAACCAACAGAAGGCGTTAATGATTTTTTAATGAATTTAATATAATTTGGTGGGAACTGGAAATATTAATATTAAATGTACCAGGATATGAAATAAGATTTATCAGTAAGTAATAATTACACATTAGTTTTACATGCTTTCCCAATTACATTTATTCTCTTATATGTTCTTACCAGAGCAACTTAAAGGAATGGTTGATCCCAAAATGAAACTTCTGTCAACATTTACTCGACCAAAAGAAAATATTTTGAAAAACATTGCTTAAAGAACATTGGACCCCGCTCTCACCACACTGACTTTCAATGTTTGGACAAAAAAACTAAAACCTAACCCTAAAAAAAAAAAAACAGATACCTATTTTGTATAAAAGATACCTTAAAAAACAACACCTTATATCACATACACCTGTTAATGCACCGCACTGAGTATGTCAGATGGCTTGAACTTTCTATTAAAACAACCGTGACTGGACTTTTGTGCATTCTTACCGATGCCCTGTGATGAACCCAATTAAGTCAGAACCAGTCAATACAGTCCAGAAACCTACTTAACACTTACAGTTGCATTCATACATATAACAAAATGACGCCTATATGTCTATTGGACTGTCAGCCGGCAGGTTTAAATAAACCGTTATTGATTCAAAGAGCTGATAAGGTAGCCTAATAATAAAAGTTTTCATCAAAATTGATAGTGTTTAATAACTATGCACACAGTAAAATGTGACCCTGTAAATGTATAGTTTTAAGGTAAAATGGAAAATAAAATGCAATATATGCAGGATATTAAAAATACTGAAGTGAAAAATTATTAGCACCCCCTCTGAACTCTTACCAAAATGATTGGCATACCTGCAAGTCATGTGACCATTAACCGACATCAGAGAACCATTAATTAATTTTATTATTTGTTGCAATGTTGAGAAAACTTCAAAAAAAAGTTAAATGATTTCTGTAAATTCAGTGATCAAATGCTGAGTGGGTCTCAATGATAGGCTCATGACTAGTGGCTAATATAATCTAATCACAAGTACTTAAAGGGTTAGTTCACCCAAAAATGAAAAAATTCTAACAGTAATTACTCACCCTCATGTTGTTCCAACCCCGTAAGACCTTCGTTCATCTTCAGAACACAAATTAAGATATTTTTGATTAAATCTGAGAGCTGGATCACTCCTCCATAGGCTTCTATGACACTATAACTTGCTGGCCCAGAAAAGTTAAGAGATCGTTAATATAGTCCAAGTGACTCCAGTGGCTCAATCTTAAGTTTATAAAGTGACGAGAATACTTTTTGTGCGCAAAAAACAAACAAAAATAATGACTTTATTCCACTTTTCATTTCCTTCTCTCTGGGCCTCGACTCTTTTCACGTAGTGTTTAAGCGCAGCGCGTCTGTGTTGTACGTCACCACGTATCACACACATGACCAGCGTTGCCCAATAGTGAGCCTACGTGGTGACGTGCAACATACGCTTAAACACTACGTGAAAAGACTCGAGGCCAAGAGAATAAAGTCGTTATTTTTGTTTGTTTGTTTTTGCGCACAAAAAGTGTTCTCGTCGCTTTATAAACTTAAGATTGAGCCACTGGAGTCACTTGGACTATATTAACGATGTCTTTAATACATTTTCTGGGCCAGCAAGTTATAATGCCTTAGAAGCCTATGGAGGAGTGATCCAGCTCTCAGATTTAATCAAAAATATCTTAATTTGTGTTCCGAAGATGAACGAAGGTCTTACGGGGTTGGAACAATATGAGGGTGAGTAATTACTGACAGAATTTTCATTTTTGCTCCTGAGCATTTTCATTTTTGCTCCTGGGCATGCTCCTGAGACTCGTTTCAATAGGGCACGCTCTCTGTAGGCATGTTTACATTAACAGATGATTTACCATGAGAACGACTGACATCTCTATCTTTTCAAACAGATTACATAAACAGAGAATTTGTTTTTGTTTTGAAATATATAATTTAATAGCAGAGACTTAAATGTTTATTAAGATATTGCTTATGCCTGTGTGACTATTATTCGCTGAGTTTTGTTTGTTTAGTTTAAAAAAGTTCACGGAGACGGAGAGGCAGAAAGCATACCCTGTTTATTTTCTTTATTTTACAAAAGCACAATGTTTTGTTTCGACTGTAAGTGAACACATAAAAAAGTAAACATTGAACACTCTATTTTGCTGCCATGTGAAAAAATCCAGCAAAACGCGCCGGCACGTTTGCCGACCCCAGAGGCTTAATTTAGCCTAATAGGAAAGAACATAAATTGTGACTAAAAATATGCTCACTCACATCAGACGCCGCTGCAGTGATGGAGTCCCATGCAGGAGGAGCAGCGCATGGCACTGTGCCGCTTAAGGGGCCGATCACACCTGACGCGTTTTTCAGGTTCGAAAACGCGAGGTGCACAGCACTTTACATTACACAGAACGAGCAGTGCGCTGCGTTTTTTATGTTGCTAGGCAACCAATGAAACAGCTGTCCTGTCAGTCAAGGAAACGTCAAATCAGCCTTTTATTACCTTTATTTACTTTCTGTTAACATTGTGGTAGTTACGGTTCGTGAAGTCGTTAAGCTCCTGGTAACCCGCGAGAGCACCACAAGTTTGTCCTCTATCATCGAACTCTCCTGGCGTTCAAGCAACTGTAGCTTTCATCACTTAAACGGAAGACCCGCCTCTCACTTCATTCGTTCTGCGCGCTGTTTATGCGCCTGCTGCGCCTCGCGTTTTTGAAGTTGAAAAAAAAGCAACTCCGAGCGGAAAAACCGCCCGACGTCATCGCGTTTTTTTCCACTGTCCAATCGAATGAAGTGAGAGGCGGGCCTTCCGTTTAAGTGATGAAAGCGACAGTTGCTTGAACGCCATGAAAGTGCGATGATAGAGGATAAACTTGTGGTGCTCTCGCGGGTTACCAGGAGCTTAACGACTTCACGAACCTTAACTACCACAATGTTAACAGAAAGTAAATAAAGGTAATAAAAGTCTGATTTGACGTTTACTTGACTGACAGGACAGCTGTTTCACTGGTTGCCTAGCAACATAAAAAACGCAGCGCACTCGTCCTGTGTAATGTAAAGTACTGTGCACCTCGCGTTTTCGAACCTGAAAAACGCGTCAGGTGTGATCGGCCCCTTACAGTGCCAGCAGTGCTTTTGCAACCAGCAACACTACACCACCACTGTACAAAAATACAGATAAAGCTAATGCTAAAAATCGACGCTAACTTGAAGCTATCCTAACTGATGCAATACTATGCCGCTAACTATCTATGCTTCTAACAATACTACACTAACTGCTGCTTAACTACCTAGGCTACGCAAAATAATCTAAATAACTATATAAATGCTATGCTATCTAGATGCTAATATACGCAATCCTGATTGTATACGCAATATACGCAATTCCAACTCCTGATCGCTACAGTGTTTTTGAGTGAACAAGATGGTTGGGCTGCCAAGGGCGTGGTGAGCTCGTACCTACTTACATCACGCAGTACCACAACATCCAATAGGAAAATTCTACTGCAGTAGCCACTGTTCAACCTGAAGAGGGCAGCAGTTTAGTTTCCCTTTAATTTTTTGAATCTGAGAATGCTCAGTTCACATTTGTCCCCATTTGTAACTATTTTCACGGCTTGACGAATTAGCATATTCATGGTTCCATATGTACTACAGGAAGCAAGGGTGTAGAGTTACATTTCATATATTTAAAAATATATATTTTAAAAGGAAAAAAAAACATTTAAATCTGTCATTTTCATTATCAAAGATAATTTTTAAGGGATAAGATTATTGACTGCAGGGGACTTTAAATCACAAATCAGTGTGATTGCAGTGGCAACTCTGTTTTCAGTCTCTGCTCCTTTTTCACCATCAGCTGATCCCGAGAAAACTGAACTGACTGTCTAAATAGTGAGAATCCTGCAATAAAACACACAGACAGACACATATGAGTATGAGACATTACTGCTGTCACATCACATACTAGTAGACAACAAACCAAAATCTGTTTAAAAATACAAAGTTTGATATTCTTGCGGGCCAGTCTCATCAAAATAAGCAGGATTTAATTCATATTAATGCAATTTATAGGACAAAAACTTCCACTCAGCTAAAGCATAATTTATATACATATGAAGCCTGTTTATTGCTTTGCTCCAAAAAAGATATTGACATGTTATACTTAAGAGGGGCTGTACGTAAAAATGTTCATGTATCTTTTTTTTTTCTTTTTTTTGCCAATGTGTGAACAGCTTGTAGCTAAATGAGAAAGAAAACAAGACCTTCCCTGACTTCCGAGGTTGTCTGTAGAATTATATTTTTATGTGAAGGACTTGGGCCGGTTTTGCCAGTAAAACCCAAAGGAAACGATCATAACAGTGTTATTTTAATGAACCTCATCTGTCGACATGTCAGTGAATCACTTTCAGTCACTGTTTTGGCTGAGGCTTGTTTGCATCTCGTGTGTTCATGAGCAAGAGCACAAGCAATAAGTTGCTGGCTGCAGTTCAATTAACAGCCACCGGTGTAGCTAATAACAAGTGTTTTTGACTTCTACATATAGCCCCCGTTAAAAACATTTATCAGACTCACAGCAGATTGAGTTTTCCCAGTATATACTGTAGAGTAGAGACTCTGACTTGTGGATCTAGATTATTAAGAGACAGATCCAGATCTCGCAGGTGTTCGGGGTTTGATCTCAGAGCTGAAGTCAGAGCAGCACAACCTTTATCTGTGAGACCACAGTTCAACAACCTGCAATGAACAAACACACTGTTTAGCAACAACTTAATTATAAACACTAGTGAATCTCAAGTCAGTAAGATCATTATACTTCAGTTTCTCTAATCTGCAGAGAGGATCCTCCAGTCCAGCAGAGAGAGCAATCACTCCAGAGTCTCCGATTTTATTCTGAGAAAGATCCAGATGTCTCAGGTGTGAGGGGTTTGATCTCAGAGCTGAAGCCAGAGCAGCAAAACCTTCATCTGTGAGACCACAGTTCAACAACCTGCAATGAACAAACACACTGTTTAGCAACAACGTAATTATAAACACTAGTGAATCTCAAGTCAGTCAGATCATTATACTTCAGTTTCTCTAATCTGCAGAGAGGATCCTCCAGTCCAGCAGAGAGAGCAATCACTCCAGAGTCTCCGATTTTATTCTGAGAAAGATCCAGATGTCTCAGGTGTGAGGGGTTTGATCTCAGAGCTGAAGCCAGAGCAGCAAAACCTTCATCTGTGACACCACAGTTCAACAACCTGCAAAGAACACACATTTTTCACTCTGTAAACTACAGACTTAAACTATGTCACAAACTATGTCAAGTACTTCTGTTTTTACAGAACTGTCACAAAGGTACTATGACAGAATATTTGTTAATTTGATGTTTTACAATCAATAGTTTATTACTGGTAAATGTACTACTACTGTTATTAGGTATTTCTTTGGCTCTTTTATGTTCATGTTCATGTTTTTTTTTTTTATTAAAACTAAACCAAAAGTTTAGGGTTTAATGTTTTTAACATAGAAAAGTCTAAGGCTCTGGTTTCAAAATTAGGACATTTAGCTAATGTTACTTTTAACCGTTCCTTAAAAACATTACTTGTGTGACAAAACAATATGGCATTGACAAATCAAACAGCTCAAACATGCATTTTAGTCTGGGTCTGTGAAACTGGGGGTATTATTCTCAACAAGGCTGCATTTATTTGATCAAAAAGAGTCAAATATTGTGTAAAATTATTTTCAAATGTAAATTAACAGTTTGTATTGTATTATATGTTAAGATGTTTCCTGATCAAAGCTGAATTTTCAGCATCATTACTCCAGTCTTCAGTGTCACATGATCCTTCAGAAATCATTCTAATATGCTGATTTGCTCCTCAAGAAAAAAATTATGATTATTATCAATGTTGAAAACAGTTGTGCTGCTTCATATTTTTGTGAAAACTGTGATACATTTCTTCCAGAATTCTTTTATGAATAGAAAGTTCAAAAGAACACCATTAATTTGAAATAGAAATTTGTGACATTATAAATTTCTTTACATTCACTTTTGATCAATTTAATGAACGGTAGTGTAAATTATGACTGTTTTTTAATTAGTATACTCTGTTTACCAAGGAAACAACATCAGTGAAGAGCTTGAGAAGAAATATGAGCAGAGTATTTTTATTGTGCATTATTTCTAATTATTTCTAATTATAATATAATATATTATAATTATAATTATTTCTAACGCTTTGGACAAAGGCGTCTGCTAAATGTAATCAAGATGTCAATGTTTCTCTATGCAAAAGTGCCTTTAGATAGGGATGCACCCTATTACTAATATATTTATCTGAAGATCCTTGTATTTTTTTTTTTTTTTTTTTTACTTAATTAAGTGACAAATTATGCTGTAAATTTTTTTTATTTTGATGCGATTTATTAATGACATTTAATATAAATGAATGTTCTTGATAATGATCTTACCTCAGTTTCTCTAGTACACAGAGAGAATCTTTCAGGACATCAGAAAGGAGCTTTAGTCCCAAATCTCCAATCTTATTTTCAGTGAAATTCAGATGTCTCAGGTGTTCAGGGTTTGATCTCAGAGCTGAAGCCAGAGCAGAACAACCTTCATCTGTGACGCCACAATGGTACAGACTGCCAGAAGAAAAATGAAACTCTTTTAGTAGATTTAACTAATATGTTCTTTTTAAATTATAAATATCTATGTCTGTAAATATCACTGTGCCACTGTGTATGTAAATGTGATTTATTTGGCCATGTTTATGCAAGTCTATTAAAGCAAGTGCTGATATAACAAATAAATACAGTCCATAACATAATATAAAATTATCCAAGTCCTGACTGTGACAAACACTTTGGTGAGTTTTTTTAAATAATTTTATTACGTTTAATTTTTCTCAAATTATCTTCACAGATATATCAAATATCATGATATTAAATCCCATTTTCAATCTTGATTTTTAATTTAATTCATAAGAATTCATTTTTCTTTTTTGTATATGAAATTCATGAAAAACATCAAAGAGAAGATCTTACTTCAGTTTCTGCAGTTTACAATGAGGATCCTTCAGTCCATCAGATAGACGCTTCACACCAGAATCTCGTAGTTTATTCTCAGACAAATCCAAATCTCTCAGGTTTGAGGGGTTTGATCTCAGAGCTGAAGCCAGAGTGACACAACCTTTATCTGTGATATTACAGTCATCCAAACTGTAGAGAGATTGAAAACAATAAATTGAAAACCGTAACAGTAAAAACTGTTGCTGCGAATGCAACGGACGTTCAGTTGACGGATAACCTGTAGCATTGCACAGTGGTTCCAGGGCCTTAATTTTCCTTGTCTATCTAAAATCAAATTATTTTATTTATAAATATCATATGTACTGATTATTTCGTTATATATTTAATATAATTAAGATTTAAATTATTTAGCTAGAGATGCCCTGTCTTTTTCTCTTTTTTTATATCAGTGATTCTGATAAATAATAATAATTTAATTGTACAGAACAACAGTAATATTACAATAGTAATATTCATGGCTGTCTTAAATTCTTTGATTTTAAATGTTAAACCACAGAGGAGTATGGTCTCAAATATCAAAATATGGTATCAAAACTAGAAGGAAGGCTCTGATTATAGGTTGCATCACTATTCACCTCTCAAGTCATTAAACACATGAGTAAGTACTAACAGAAAATCATAGATCCTCCAGCATGAGGGCCAGCACTCTGTCTGTAAAATGTTTTAAAAGATCATCTGTCACTTACAGTGCTGATCTGGATTCCTTAATCACAGGAAGCAGTTTCCGGAGAACTTTATCTGCAAAATTTTTTTTTGCAACAAATTTTTTCAGCTCAAACACATCCATCACTTGCTCTGATGTCAACAACACAAAGACTAAAGCTGACCACTGAGATGAAGAGAGTTTGACTTCAGCCAATGTTCCATATTTCAGAGACTGTTGTATTTCCTCCACTAGTGAATGATCACCAAGTTCATTCAGACAGTGGAACAGATTGATGGATTTCTCTGGAGAGCAAGCGGTCCTGATCTTCTTCTTGATGTACTCAACTGTTTCCTCAATGCTGTCAGATCTACTTCTTGGCAGAGTCATTAATCCTTGTAGGAGAATCTGATGAGACATTACTAATAGACCCAGAAGAAACCGCAGGAAAAGATCCAGATGTCCATTTTTACTCTGTAGAGCCTCATTCACAGCTCTCTGATGAAGCTCAGATAATAATGACACATGTTCTTCTGGTGAATTGAGTTGAAACAAGTCCTTGACTTTAGACCGCAAGCTCTGTTTGGTGATTTGGTCAAACACATTTCTGTTGTTGATTGTACAGGAGAGGTGCACATATAGAGCCGCTAGATGTTCCTGAACGCTCAGATGAACAAAGCAGAAGACTTTCCCCTGATACCAGCCAAACTCCTCTCTGAAGATCTGAGTGCACAATCCTGAGTAAACTGATGCTTCTGTCACATCAATGCCACACTCTCTCAGGTCTTCCTCATAGAAGATCACATTGCCTTTCACAAGCTGCTGAAAAGCCAGTTTCCCCAGTTTGAGGATCATGTCTTCATCTGTCACGTTCTTCTCATAGTCCTTCTCATGTTTGATGCTGGTCTGAAGGATCAGGAAGTGTGTGTACATCTGAGTGAGAGTCTTGGGAATCTCTCCTTTCTCTGCTTCGCTCAACATCTTCTCCAGAACAGCGGCTGAGATCCAGCAGAACACTGGGATGTGGCACATGATGTAGAGGCTCCTTGATGACTTCAGGTGTGTGATGATTGTATTGGCCAGACTCTGATCACTGATTCTCTTCCTGAAGTATTCCTCCTTCTGTGGATCATTGAAGCCTCGTACCTCTGTCACTCGATGGACACACTCAGAGGGGACGAGATCGGCTGCTGCTGGTCTGGAGGTGATCCAGATGAGAGCAGAGGGAAGCAGATTCCCCACAATGAGGTTCGTCAGCAGCACGTCCACTGAGGCTGATTCACTTACATCACACAACCTCACATCGCTCTGAAAATCCAGAGACAGACGACACTCATCCAGACCATCAAAGATGAACAACACTTTATATTTGTCACTGGATATTTCCATTTCTTTAGTTTCAGGGAAAAAGACATGAAGAAGATCTGAAAGACTGAGTGTTTTGTCCTTCATCAAGTTGATCTCTCTGAAAGGAAGTGGAAATATGAGCTGGACGTCCTGGTTCTCTTTCTCTTCAGCCCAGTCCAGGATGAACTTCTGCACAGAGACTGTTTTTCCAATGCCAGCGACTCCCTTTGTCAGCACAGTTCTGATGGGTTTGTCTTGTCCAGGTAAAGGTCTAAAGATGTCATTGCATTTGATCGGTGTGTCCTCTGTTGCTTCTCTCCTGGATTGTGTCTCAATCTGTCTCACCTCATGTTCATTACTGATCTCTCCACTCTCACTCTCTGTGATGTAGAGCTCTGTGTAAATCTCATTCAGGAGTGTTGGGTTTCCCTGCTGTGCTGTTCCCTCATACAGACACTCAAACTTCTTCATCAGACTTGATCTAAATGAGTTGAGGACTTCAGCATGATTAGAGTCATGGCTGTAAAATCAATACAACAGAATATAAGTACAAGAGGTACATGTATAGAGCCATAAAAAGAGAAGGCTATTTTGTTTTCTATATAATATAATATATGTAAAGCAGAATGCCAGCTTCTGTTTATACTGATTTTTCTTATTTGTCAAAATACTGTATTTTACCTGATGCCAGGATAAGTGCTTTCATCAAATTCTTGTGATTTATTCATAGTCTCGTCATATTTTATTTGTTTACAGACGGGTTCTGTTACATCTGGTCTGGGTCGCGGGATTCGCCTTAAAGAGAATGAAGTAAAACAGCAGAATAATCAGATACTTTGAAAGTGAATTGTGCTACTAACTGAATAATTCTGTAAACAGCTTAGTTGCTGTTTTTACACTTAATATTCAACAATATTATTGATTTGCCTGCATTGACACCATTATATGAGAACTGAACTGAGCTGGTTGAGGACATCACTGTTTTCTCCAGAGCAGCCGAATAGATAAATTAACTAAATACATTTTTTATAACAGAAATGAACCATCACTGAACTTACTTAAGCTGGACTATGATGCTATTTTCTTCTAGATCTGCTTTACAGCCACAACAAACTTGTTGCATTATTTTCCTGTTATCTCTGTAAAGCTGCTTTGAATCAATCTGTACTGTAAAACGTGCTATATAAATAAAGGTAACTTTTTATATTAGAAATATATAAAAAGGATAGTTTCAAGTGGTGATAAAATGTTAATACTGTAAACACACATCGATATCCATTTTATATGAATGTACCCAAATGTTATTTAGCTTGGTAGCCATAAACCACTGATACAGTGAGGCTAATGAGATAGATTACTTGATGAAATGAATGCTTATAGTGATTATTATTAATAAACGCAGCTATTTAATTAATATATATATATATATATATATATTATGAATTTTAATTTTTGAAAGGGATCTTCTTCTGGCTGTATGAAGCCAAAAGATCCAGCGTCTGTTGTGCTCAAACATGCAGACAGACACAATAAAACAGCACTCAATGAGCATTAATATATATTAATATTACTGTTTCATAACAGTATAAGACCGGGAGAGACCATGAGCAGTCATGGCAATACCATAAGCAATTGTGTACCTGGGACTCTGCCTTCTGTCTCCAACTTCGAGTGGAGGATCCATAGACCAGTTACTCTTCACGGATACACTGGTGGATTCTGGTGAATCTGATCTCTTTTGCTGAGCCAAACTGTAACAGAACAGAACAGAACATATTTCTATGTTAGATAGTTCAATCTTAAAATAGAGCGTTACTAACAAAAAAAAAAGTTTGATTGTTTTTTTGTTTTGTTTTTTTTACAGTGCATTACCAAATTTTAACATAGAAAAGCTGTAACCAGGGGCCGTATTCACAAAGCATTTTATCTTACCACTAGGAGTACTCCTAAATCGCACTAAAAGATTTTAGCTAGGAGTTTTCTCTTAAAAGTTATTCACAACGCCTTTCAGACCTACTCTTAGTAAAGAAAAATGACAACTCCTAAACTAAGAGTGAGTCTTCGTTGCTATGGATGACGTCATTACTCATGCACGAGCTTGACTGAAGTGACCACCTTGATTGGCTGATGATTGTAACGCGGGAATGATTCCAAACACCTCCCCTACGATGATGAGTGACAGGTGACAGGTCTGAGAATGCGTGCGCTACACAAGTAGTGCGAAGGACGGAAGATGATGAATAACTGAATAAATAGCCTAAATGAATAAAGAGTAAGGCAAAACAAATAGCCTAGTAGCCTAATGAAAAATATGGATTGATGCAATATCTTTGCAACATTATTGAATTAATCTGTCACTATATGCCTCTGCCTACGTTTGCAAAGAGAAGAACATTTTAATTTGATTCACAATGAAACGTTACAATTTTTACATGCAATGAGTAGCCTAGTTTTGGTTGTTGTTGATGGCGTTATTGCATCCCTAGTTATGCCTACAATGCAAAATTGTTCCCTCGCGATTGGAAGCTCCTGTAGCCGCCGCATACGCATTTCAAAACATCGCAACGTGAAATGCCACAAAAAGCGGTTTGTGAATAGGTCTTAGTGAGTTAAGGAGTCCTCTCGACTTCTTTTAAGCTGTCCCAGGCTTAGGTGCTACTTTTAGGGCTAAAATGCTTCGTGAATTACTCTTAGTCAAAAAAATTAGGAGTCCTAAAGTTACGAGTGACACGCCCATTATTTTTAGGAGTTGCTCCTAAATTCGACAGTTAGGAGCTACTTTTAGCCTTAAAATTCTTTGTGAATACGGCCCCTGAACAGTACCATGTAAGAACAGTTAAAAGTACCATCGATTCACCATACACATTTCCTAAAAAAAACAAAAACAAAAAAAAAACATTGCAATATTTGTAGTATATACTGAAATTAAAAGTAACACCTGAGATTGGGCTGTGTGTCTCCACCCTTAAGTTCGAGTGGAGGATCCATAGACCAGTCACTCTTCATGGATAGACTGCTGGATTCTGGTGAATCTGATCTCTTTTGCTGAGCCAAACTGTAACAGAACAGAACAGAACATATTTCTATGTTAGATAGTTCGATCTTAAAATAGAGCGTTACTAACAAAAAAAAAAGTTTGATTGTTTTTTGTTTTTGTTTTTTTACAGTGCATTACCAAATTTTAACATAGAAAAGCTGTAACCTGAACAGTACCATGTAAGAACAGTTAAAAGTACCATCGATTCACCATACACATTTCCTAAAAAAAAAAAAAAAAAAAAAAAAAAAACATTGCAATATTTGTAGTATATACTGAAATTAAAAGTAACACCTGAGATTGGGCTGTGTGTCTCCACCCTTAAGTTCGAGTGGAGGATCCATAGACCAGTCACTCTTCATGGACACACAGCTGGGCTCTGGAGAATCTGATCTCTTCTGCTGGACTGAACTGTAATACAGCAAATAACAGGGCTCGGTGACATCAGCTGAAAAGAGCCAAAGCAACCTTTTCTATTTTGAAGATATCCACTATAGTCTTTCACAATAAAATCAGGAAGAGTGTATTAACAATGTAAAAATGGTTGATATCATGTTGTCTTTATTGAGTGTACCTGCATCCTGGAGAACAATCTCCATCTTTGGATTTTTGTACATGACTCATTCTGTCCTCACGGTTCTGCACTCGAGCATCTGATTAGTCTGATCTCCTCCACTGACTCTGAATGGAAAGGACAGAAGCACTAATTAGTAGTTTCTACCGTTTCCTGTTATGCCTCACTTTAAGGGCAGAAAACTAGTTGCTCCCCCCACAACTAGGTTTTACTTGGTATGATCCAACTGTAGGCCTAGTGTGTGTGAGAAACAGTCACACGCTCATTTACAACGAAACGATTTTTTTTTAAAGAAACAATGATTGGTTTATTCCTAGTTGTGTATATATATATATATATATATATATATATATATATATATATATATATATATATATATATATATATAGTATTCTTAGGCTACTCATTGCGGGGTTTATATTCTATTTAAAAAAATATTATTTTTTTTTTACTTTTAAAGGATTCTTTTTTTTTTTTTATCTCACAAGTTCCGCATTTAATTCGATTAGCATCGAGTTTGGTAAGGAAATAGGATAGGTAGAGTCAGCAACATACAGCAATATATAAAAAAAGAAAAAAAAATAGGAGGCGATTGAGTAATTAATCCCCCAAAATCTAGACCATCAATAAGAGGAAAATCGTAGTTCGTAGATTTACTTAAAGTTAAGAAAAATATTTACCCGCGCTAACATCAAACGATCGCGACATAACGGTTCATCTCGACCAACTGCTGCTTTTGCGATCGATTTTACTGGCACAAGTTTACAAAATTGTACAAATGGTGTTTATCTACCAAATATAAACATAACGCGAGCTTTTGTGTAATACATCACCTTTAATACTCACTTTTTCTAATATGGAACGCTACGTGACGCAGTTATTTTAAAAGAAAACGGCTCCTAAGACTTTTACTTTCACTTTTGCTGGCTTATCGATGTCAACATGGAAGAAACCATTATAGCGTCAGTGGGCTTTTTTCGGTCAACTTGTATTAGTAGTTTTGCATGAGAAAGCGGTAGCCTATTATAGCCTCGCGTGAATACCGGTGGGGGATGAAAAAGTAGGCTATGATATTAGCTAATTTGGTTCCATTATTGGTAAACAGAGCGAATGTACAAGGTGAGGCTTGGCTGATGAATATTAATTACGTAACGTGCCCAGCGTATCTGATTGGCTGAAAGTAAGAGGACAGTTTGCAGTATCCAATCGAATCCCTAGTGAAGGCCTTTCCAAATACCCACACTTGCGGTCTTTGCACTTAACTACTTGTCTACTTGCATGACATTCGGCCCAAGTGTTCAAGTTGGCGTGAAGACTGCAAGTGTGTGTAGAACTTTAGATTACCCGATGGGACACATTTATAGTGTTGCAAAAATGCAAGTGTTTACAGAGCTTTACTTTAATTTTCAATACTTTGCATTTTAACATAAACTTCTAAATGTCTGGTCAGTAGTCCCTATGTAACAGAAGACAATTTAAAATTGTGGTGCTTCAGTGATAAAAAGCAGTTGCAAATGATGTACAAAATACACATAGCCTACTCATCTTTGCACCAATACAATGACACTTTAACAAACTGTTTTACTACCAAATTGCATGTAATATCTAATTAATTTGACTGACAGTGGAATGTTTTCCTTGCTATCTCGTGACTTCGGGGCACCAGATTTCCCGAACTTAATGCATGATGGGATACGCTTAGCCTTAAATAACACTCTGATGCGGTATTCAAGATAATGTGCGTTTAGTGTGCATTCAGGGCACTGCTTTGCCATTTTTTAGACATGGGATAGCCTTGCACACTTACTTCCTGTTGCGTACACGTGCTCTCAAGTGCAAGACTGCACAAAGAGTCTTCACACTACTAGCACTACTGTAAAAAGTATTGTTCACTTACTCACGTACTTAAAAAAAATTAAGTAAACACATTGCCTCAAAATTATTAAGTAGATAAACTTAAAAAAAATAAAGTTATGCAAACTTGACAGTTCCACATATTTTTTTCGATTAAGCATTTACTTAATAATTGTAAGGCAACGGTTTCCTCAATTTGTTTAAGCCAAGTCAACTGATCACTTTTTACAGTAGATTGTTTATTTTATCACATTAACACAATCTAGTAGTTTCACATGAACGTTTAGATGACCACTTGTGACCCTAAAGGCCCGTTCGCATCAAGAACCATAACTAAGATAACTATATTAGCGTCCACATTAGCGGACAATTTAGTTCTGTTTATTATAAGCGCATGCTTGTCTGCTGCTTTAAATGCTCAAGCTCTTTAAAGCAGGATGGATTCTGATTGGCTGTTAATGTTTTTATCCTTCATCAGCTGCAGAAACAATCGTTTTGAAAGTGATTCCAACGATATCGTTTCTCCGTGTCGTTATCGTTATAGATGTGGTGCTGTGGACTCTGCTATTCTTTAATATTGAGAACAATTTTTAGAACTATATCTTTATCGTTCTCTTTATATTTGGTGCCTATTTGGTGTGAATGGCCTATAGAGTTATATATATATATATATATATATTTACATATATATATTAAAACGACATCTTTTTCTCGTAATAACGAGATCTTATGTCGTTAAAACAACATATTTTTCTCGTAATAACGAGTTGTTATGTCGTTAAAACGACATATTTTCTTAGGACATTTCTTATGACTTATAAGGACATGTGTAATCATGTACAAAATATGCCTTTATCCACAGCCCCCAATCAGGCAAAATTAATCAATGAGGCCCTTTTTTTAAAATATATTTTATATAGGCCTATATGTTTTTTTTATATAATATATTATATATAAGATTTATTTTTGTTAATAGGCTATATCTTCATTACCTAGACATATAATTAAACAAAAAGTAGTCAAAACACATCTAACAGAACATAGCCTAAGTTGTTTATTTTTAACAACATTTTGTTCTTATTTTGTTTAATTAACGAAATGTCAATCTTCGTCTTTATAACAGAAGATACAATACAATACAAAAATCTTCAAGATACAGCCTACAATCTTCACATGTATAATGGATTGTCACCTTATAAACAGTCTGTTGTGTGGTGGAATAAGCAATGCTATATAGAAATATAATGGTTAGTATCTTAGTTTAAACTTTATTTTATTATTTTATTAGTTCATTAACTAATTATGCTAACTCAACTAATTTAATGTAAAGAGCTGGATACTAATTACTAATTAAATAATGTCAGATATTAAATGTAGGCTATTGATTAGAGTTGCCATAGACTAAAGATTTTTTTAGACTAGTAGTCGTTCAAGCAATTAGAACTAATCACATGTTTGTATTCAATCCTGAGTGCATTTAGCCTAGTGGTCAGTATCCACTCCACTGACATGAATTGCTTTTTCAGCTTATTGCGACCCGAGTTCAAGTCCCGGTTCGTCAAACTTTCTTGATACTATACTGTCCTATCATAATAAAAGGCAAAAAAATATATTCTTTAAACTGATGCAAGTTCAGCTCCATCCACACACAAAAATAAAATCAGCATTTTTTAAGCCATTACATCAACAACTCTCATAATGGGAGTGGGGGAACGGATTCCGACAGCTGTTTTTTTTGTTGTTTTTTTGCCGTTGGATTCTGTTCCCCCCATATTTCTGACACACTGAGGTTCTAATATTTATCAAATTGATGCTGTTTAAGCTCCATCCACACACAGAATAGAATAAGCATATTTTAACAGATACATCAACATCTCTCATCATTGGGGTGGGGGAACGGATTTCGATAGCTGAACTATTTGCCGTCGGATTCTGTTCCCCCTATGTTTATTACACAATAAGGTTCTAATATTGATCACATTGGAGCTACTAACTGAACCCAACAGCCTACTGATCAGTATACTCAACACTAACATTCATTGCTTTTCAGCTTATTGCGACCCGAGTTCAAGTCCTGCTTCGTCAAACTTTCTTGATACTATACTGTCCTATCATATTAAAAGGAAAAAAAATATATTCTCTAAACTGATGCAAGTTAGCTCCATCCTCACACAAAAATAAAATCAGCATTTTTTAAGCCATTACATCAACAACTCTCATAATGGGAGTGGGGGAATGGGTTCCGTGAGCTGTTTTTTTTTGCTGTCGGATTCTGTTCCCCCCACATTTCTGACACACTGATGTTCTAATATTTATAAAATTGATGCTGTTTAAGCTCTATCCACACACAGAATAAAATTAGCATTTTTTAAGCCATTACATCAACAACTCTCATAATGGGAGTGGGGGAATGGATTCCGACAGCTGGGTTTTTTTTTTTTGCCCTCGGATTCTGTTCCCCCCATATTTCTGACACACTGAGGTTCTAATATTTATCAAATTGATGCTGTTTAAGCTCCATCCACACACAGAATAGAATAAGCATATTTTAAGCAGATACATCAACATCTGTCATCATTGGGGTGGGGGGAACGGATTTCGACAGCTGAACTATTTGCCGTCGGATTCGGTTCCCCCTATGTTTCTTACACAATGAGGTTCTAATATTTATCAAATTGATGCTGTTTAAGCTCCATCCACACACAGAATAGAATAAGCATATTTTAAGCCGATACATCAACATCTCTCATCATTGGGGTGGGGGAACGGATATCGACAGCTGAACTCTTTGCCGTCGGAGTCTGTTCCCCCTATGTTTCTTACACAATGAGGTTCTAATATTTATAACGTTGCAAATAATTACAAAACCCGATAGCCTAGAGGTCAGTACACTCTGCACTAGCATAAGCTGTTTTCAGCTTATTACGACCCGAGTTCAAGTTCCTAATATTCTAATATTTATAACATTGTAGGTAATTACAATGTCCAATAGCCTAGTGGTCTGTACACTCTCCACTGACTTTCATTGCTTTTCAGCTTATTGCGACCTGAGTTCAAGTCCCGGTTCGTCAAACTTTCTTGATACTATACTGTTCTATCATAATAAAAGGCAAAAAAAATATTCTTTAAACTGATGCAAGTTCAGCTCCATCCACACACAAAAATAAAATCAGCATTTTTTAAGCCATTACATCAACAACTCTCATAATGGGAGTGGGGGAACGGATTCCGTGAGCTGTTTTTTTTGCTGTCGGATTCTGTTCCCCCCATAATTCTGACACACTGAGGTTCTAATATTTATCAAATTGATGCTGTTTAAGCTCTATCCACACACAGAATAGAATAAGCATATTTTAAGCCGATACATCAACATCTCTCATCATTGGGGTGGGGGAACGGATTTCGACGGATAGCTGAACTCTTTGCCGTCGGATTCTGTTCCCCCTATGTTTCTTACGCAATGAGCTTCTAATATTTATCACATTGGAGCTAGTTACTGAACCCAACAGCCTAGTGGTCAGTATACTCAGCACTGACGTTCATTGCTTTTCAGCTTATTGCGACCCGATTTCAAGTCCCGGTTCGTCAAACTTTCTTGATACTATACTGTCCTATCTAGGGCTGCACGATATTGGAAAAAAAATACATTGCGATATTTTTTTCCCTACGATATATATAGCGATATTGCGAGCCATCAATCCAGGCTAAAGTCAATAATTACCATTCCATGATATTAATAATTTCACTAATAAGCAAGCTTCATTACAAGTGACAAAGGCCATAATATTTTATTCCAAAATTAGAACATATTTCTGTCAGAATTCGGTGAACGTTCTACGCAATCCAACGTGGTGGCACTCTTAACAGATGTTTGTTGTTCATTAGGCTATAATTCCTCAAAATAAGTTAAAAAAATATATATTATTCTCTCTCTCTCTCTGTTTTCGGTGCTGATGCAGTGACGCGTTCATGTATGCTAAACGGCACCTAAGCTGTCACAAAAAAACAGCTAAAGTAATGATTATGAATATGTAAAATATTACAAAGAGACATTTTAATTGTTTATTAATAAACAAGTGTTTTCTGTAAAGATGAAGTTGACAATACTGACTCGCGATCTTAGTGATCGCGCAGGAGAGAAATGCACTTTTCATACGGATTACATAGTTGTATTTTGTTTTGAATGGTTCTGTTTAAAAGTAGAGATTTCTGTAGATAATAGATATATTTCTTTTTTTTTTTTTTTTTTTTTGGTGTGTGAGGCGAGTAGGCTACCTTATACGCTGAGTTTCGGTTCATGGATGATAGCTTAAGCTCCAGTTCAGGCGTGACGTGTCGTGATTCTGCTATATTTACTTTTTATTTATTAAATCCAGGAAATTGGATAACGAAACACTGATTAAAATTAAGATACAATTAATACAAAACGAAATTCGCTTTAAAGAAAGGCTTTGTGCTTTCTGTTTGAGGTCTCTGTGAAAGTTTTAAAGCAGTCTTTTAGTGCCGCTTTAAGGTCGCGTCCGTAATGGAGAACTGTCACGTAGCCTATATTGTTTTTCCCTCATAAATGCGAACACAAAAAATAGACTTTTTAAAAAAGACAACCATCCACAACTTTATAACACTCCAGCAATGTACCTCTTTTTGGTCAACATCCTCCTTTTTGTCGACGAAATAGTCCCAAATAGCTGATTTTGACTTCTTTTTTTCTTTTCTTTTTTTTGCGGCGGATTCTCTTCGTCGCCCATTTTTAGCTATAGGATTGCCAGTGAATGTTGGCTGTGAGCGGTGAGCTGGTGAGCTGCGGCACAGCGAAATCACTGTGCAGGCACGCGGAACGTGTATGTCACCCCAGCAAAGCCATACAACAAACTCGTGTTTACTGTGTGTTACCCCGGTGCTACCGTTCTCTTAATACACTATGCACTCAAAAAAATAAATCGTTGGTGTAACTTAATATAATTATGACACACATTTCCACGCATTTGAATTATGTTATCTCAGCTTAATCTAGGCAAATAGAACCCATAAGCAAAAATCATTGATTCAACTTATTTACTATGGTTGGACACAGCTTATGCAATTGTTATTTTCATCATACATTAATATTTCATTTATTTTAGTGACTCAGAAGTAAATTGATAGACTACAGCTAGCTATTTGCTAGCAGTAGCACATATCAGCATCTTAAATGCTAAGATTTACATGCTCCTTCAACCAAAGCAGTTAAAAGTAACTGAATCAGTCCACAGCCAAACAAAATGCTCCACACGTCTCCACAATGGTAACCCACTGTAATTTAAATGGTTCTAATAATTCCAATGTAATTGAACATTACACACAATTACACACTATCAAGTCTTCCCCTTTTCTCATTTTCTCAAAAAAAACCCCATAAAATAACACTTAATTTTAACATTTATTCTCTCTTAATTCAACCATATGCAAAGCATGCTGGGAACTAACAAGCACTGCCCAGTTTCAGTTAATGCAACACAAATCATTCATGTAATCCAACACAAACGGATTAAGTAACCTTAAAGGTGCCCTAGAATGTGTTGAAATAATATTTTAATTTTGTCTCTGATATCTACATAGAGGGTATGGCTTATTTAAGGGCATTTAAAATGTCCAGATATGGTTTTACAGGTCCATTTTCAACCCTAGAAATTGGCCCTAGAATGAAATGGTCTGTTTTTACCTTATTTGGAAGGGTCATGAATAGTAATGAGGAGTTCTGCTCTGATTGGCTGTTTCACTGCGGGCTCATAACAGTAGCTCAGACTAGTGACAGCAAACAGGTCCCTGATGTCCAGCGTGACAATGGAGAGATTAGGCATTCAACCGTTCAACCGTACATCAGAGTCCTGCACGGGTCCGATTTTGTAAATCCGCACCCGCCCGTACCCGCAGTGCTTCAAACCGCATCCGACCCGTTTTCCGACAGCAGCACTAATTAAAATCCGCACCCGACCCGCTTAAAATAGAACCGACACCCGACCCGCACCCGAAATAAAATAAGTTTAGCCAATCACATTATAGACACAATTACAAAAATGTTTATTGCCAGGTCATACAGAAGTTATTACACGACAATTAACACAAGGACTTCAGCCGAAGCTGTAAAAAGGCCGGTAGGCTAGGCTACATGAAGAACTGCTTTGTTACCACAGTTATCTGCGTGCTTCCTCGGCGATGAAGTTCCACATTTGCGGCTATCCAACACGAAAATGCATGCAGCAAATAAGCCTTTCACAATATTTCCTTAAGATAACTCCAAATTTCTCCCACACACATGCATCCATCTCGACGACTGCAAGCAGATCTCGCGCGCGCGCGGTTATGATGAATTTTTAAAAGTGAAAGTAGCCTAGGCAGAGAATGTCTAATAAGGCAACGTTAGATCCTGGGAGGGCGCAGTTCCGCCTGGTATTGAACATGATCAGCCATTTGCCCTACGATGCTCGCTTGATTCTTCACCTGCGCAGCGCAGTTCCGTGTAGCACCGTAGCTCTGAAAGGGCTTGGCTTATGCAAATTTTGGAGGCGTACATATTAATGATCCCATCGGTTACGTCACAGTTGGTGTTATGTGGAGATTCGCCCGTTTTTCAGGGGTGTTTTTCAAAAACGAGATTTAAACAAGAAGGAGAAAACAATGGTGTTTGAAACTCACTGTATGTCATGTCCATGTACTAAACTATTGTTATTTAACTATGGCAAGTTAAATTCAATTTCACATTCTAGGGCACCTTTAAATTTTACATATTAAGCAGATTGAACACAATCAAATTAAGTTAGGGCAAAATGGCAGTTGGCGTCGCACTATACTGCCACCCGCTGAATGTAAGAATTTTTTACTTAACATAAATGGTTTGTGTTTAGACAACACGTTAGGATTTTGTACTGTTAAGTTGAGACATAATTACGTGGACCTTAATAGAAAAAAACATTTAAAGTCAACAAACACAATTATTATAAGTAAACTAAATATAAAAATATTACGTAAAGTGCACAACCTTCCTAGTTCATTTTTTTGAGTGTGGGTGCTACCCTTCACATCGCATGTTCCGGCGATGTGACTATCGCTCATTCGCACATCGCGATGTCGATGTTAAAACAGAATATCGTTCAGCCCTAGTCCTATCATAATAAAAGGCAAAAAAATATATTCTTTAAACTGATGCAAGTTCAGCTCCATCCACATACAAAAATAAAATCAGCATTTTTTAAGCCATTACATCAACAACTCTCATAAAGGGAGTGGGGGAATGGATTTCGACAGCTGAACTATTTGCCGTCGGATTCTGTTCCCACTATGTTTCTTACACAATGAGTTTCAAATATTTATCACATTGGAGCTAATTACCGAACCCAACAACCAAGTGGTCAGTATACTCAGCACTGACATAAATCGCTTTTCAGCTTATTGCGACCCGAGTTCAAGTCCCGGTTCGTCAAACTTTCTTGATACTATACTGTCCTATCATAATAAAAGGCAAAAAAATATATTCTCTAAACTGATGCAAGTTAAAGGGATAGTTCGCCCAAAAATGATATTTAAGCCATGATTTACTCACCCTAAAGCCGTTCGAGATGCATACGTCAATCTTTTTTCAGACAAACACATTTTCAGTTATTTTAGAAAATGTCTTAGATCTTTCAGTGGTTATAATGTGAAGCAATGGGGTCCAGCTGATTCAGGTCCGAAAATGTACATGCATCCTTCTCAAAAAAAATCCATCCGGCTCCAGGGGGATAAACGAAGGCCTTCTGAGGGTAATCCGTGCGGAGATGGATGCTGGCGTATGACGTATGATGTAGCGTAGGAAGCGTCGTGACGTAGAACGAACGTTGAGTTTTGTTTTGCTCTGCTCTCTGGCTCCGCTGTCACGTTCGTTCTACGTCACGACGCTTCCTACGCTACGTCATACGTCATACGCCAGCATCCATCTCTGTGAACGCGCACCGACCGCCACCGGAAGCCAGTTATTTTAGTTTATAAAGTTTTAAATATGTATATTTTTACGACAAAACCGCACGGATTACCCTCAGAAGGCCTTCGTTTATCCCCCTGGAGCCGGATGGATTATTTTTGAGAAGGATGCATGCCCATTTTGGGACTTCAACGTTGTGGACCCCATTGCTTCACATTATAACCACTGAAAGATCTAAGACATTTTCTAAAATAACTGAAAATGTGTTCGTCTGAAAAAAGATTGACATATGCATCTCGAACGGCTTGAGGGTGAGTAAATCATGGCTTAAATATCATTATTGGGCGAACTATCCCTTTAAGCTCCATCCTCACACAAAAATAAAATCAGCATTTTTTAAGCCATTACATCAACATCTCTCATCATTGGGGTGGGGGAACAGATTTTGACAGCAGAACTCTTTGCCGTCGGATTCTGTTCCCCCCATATTTCTGACACACTCAGGTTCTAATATTTATTAAATTGATTCTGTGTAAGCTCCATCCACACACAGAATAGAATAAGCATATTTTAAGCCGATACATCAACATCTCTCATCATTAGTTTTTTTTTACGTAGTGTAATAGCGTAGCGCGACTGTGTTGCACGTCACCACGTAGGCTCACTATTGGGCGACTATGGTCATGTGTGATACGTGGTGACGTGAAACACAGACGCGCTACGCTATTACACTACGTAAAAAAAAACTTGAGGTCCAGAGAGAAGGAAATGAAAAGTGGAATAAAGTCGTTATTTTTGTTTGTTTTTGCGCACAAAAAGTATTCTCGTCGCTTTATAAACTTAAGATTGAGCCACTGGAGTCACTTGGACTATATTAACAATGTCTTTAATACATTTTCTGGGCCAGCAAGTTATAGTGTCCATAAGCCTGCAGGAGGAGTGATCCAGCACTCAGATTTCATCAAAAATATCTTAATTTGTGTTCCGAAGATGAACAAAAGTCTTACGGGGTTGGAACAACATGAAGGTGAGTAATTACTGACAGAATTTTCATTTTTGGGTGAACTAACCCTTTAAGCCATTATATCAACAACTCTCATCATTGGGGTGGGGGAACAGATTTCTGACAGCTGTTTTTTTTGCAGTCGGATTCTGTTCCCCCTATGTTTCTTACACAATGAGGTTCTAATATGTATCACATTGCAGCTAATTACAAAACCCAATAGGCTATAGCCTATATTCGAGCGCATGCATAAAACTTGCCGCAAAGCACCGGCAAAAGTAGGCTAATGATAATAAATGTGTCTAAAAAAAATAACAAAGCATTTAAATTGTTTATTAATGAACTCGTCTTTTCTAAATCAGTGTAGGCTGCCTGCAAACATATCTCCATACATCTCCGCTGTAATTTAGCCTATAGATGCGCCTTTCATACGGACAGGATTAGCCTACATAATCAGATGGTACCGTACGTATTTGCTTTCGATTGTATTTTTTCGTTGGTGGACATTTTTTTATAAGCTTTATATAGATAGCTATATTTCTCATGTCTGTGATGCTTGTCTATACACTGTTTATCAGTTCATATTTGAGACGCGCTCAAATTCACAGAGATCATGAAAGCGCGCCCTGTTCGTTTTCTTTTATTTTACAAAAGCACAACGTTTTCTTGTTGTTGTGAGTTTACACAAATAAAAGTAGTTGTGACTGATGTATTATTCTTTTCTGTATGACCAGAAATGATGGAGTATTTTAAGTTGTTTCCACTGTTGATAGGAAAATGCGAGTGATGGCACTGGCTCCTCCATGTCATGTAGTGCACGCACACTCCGCACAAACACTTGGATATGCGCTTAATAATAGCGAACATTTATCTAGGTTAACATTAGAGCGAGCGGCCATGCTAGACGGATAAGTCCTCTTCATGTTTAACAAATCAAATTCTGTTGCATTTTATTGCGCCAGTTTGAAAAGGGCTTTGTTTAAGCTTTAAGATAAATATTGTTTGTGGGCTAATTAATGCCACAATAATTTGTTTATTTTATTGGCTACTTATATTTTTTCATTTTTGTTTTGCATTGAATACCATTTAAAGGATTTGCTGTGCACCGCAATGCCATCCTCCCATAGAAAGACACGTTATTTTCTTTATAATAAAGGGTTTCTATGGGAGGAAAACGCTTAACGTGTAATTAAATGCATTCCGTTCATATTCTGGGCTCATCTGCTTTTATGTAGGATAGTATGGTTTATTAATAAGGTGTGTACAGCATTTGATCTTTATCACTGAAGTAGGCTAGCCTATTAAGCCATTAAGCTTTTTCTTTATTTTAAGGGTTTTCTATGGGAGGAAAATGCTTAGCCTAATGTGCAATTAAACGCAATGTTCGTATTCTGGGCTCATATGCTATTAATTAGGTGTGTACAAAATTTGATCTTTTAACATGAATGTCCATTGGGTGCTGCTAATTCTTCAGCTTTTTAAACGTAGATGTATGATAAAGACATGATTGGCTATCAATTTTATGTGGATAAAGGCATATTTTGTACATGACTACACATGTCCTTATAAGGCCAAGAAAATATGTCGTTGTAACGACATAGCATCTCGTTATTACGAGAAAAAGATGTCGTTTTAACGACATAAGATCTCGTTATTACGAGAAAAGATGTCGTTAAAACGACATAAGATCTCTCACATGGCCTTATGGTTTAATGTCTGGTGCTCAGCATTTTAGATGTGTGTAGGCCTAATAGTAATCTACCCAAAAAGTTAATAACTTAATAAGGAAAGTAATTCATAAAGAATAATGTTTCTGAATTAAAATCAACATTTTAAAAACTTCTTTCTGATTTTGTAATGACACCTAAAAACCTTAATCTCATTAACGACATTTCTGATCTGATTTCTGAACTATCACTATCACTTTATCACAAAAACGATCTGTCTTCTTCAATAGGCCTAATGTATTCATAAAGAACAATACAATCTTAATCTTAACAAAAAACCATTTGTTCTCTAAAATGCCTGACGTGATGTTGATTACAGCATCCTTTTTGATCCATCCATTTTTTAAGTGTTGTTTTATTGTCATGCCAGCAGAGGGAGTTATTGAACTTTCTAATAATTTAACAGAATTTTACAGAATTTGATGGGAACTGGAATATTAATATTAGCTACAAGGATATTAATGCAATATCTGTGCTTAATGATTACACGTTAGTTTTACATTACATGTTATGTTTTTACAGTTACAATATTGTTCTTGGATACTTTCTTACCAGAGCAACTTAAAGGAATAGTTGACACCAAAATTAAAATTCTGTCATCATTACTCACCCTCATGTTGCAAACTTGTGTGCCTTTTCTTTCTTCTGCTGAACACAAAAGAAAATATTTGATATTATTTATTTGTGATTATTTATTTCATATAAATAATGTTTTTAAGAAAAGCATCCACAGACATACACATGCTTTCTGTTGTTTAGAAAGAGTTTAATTCCACAGATATCCAACTGTAAGCATCATTCGGATCTGTAATATAACATTTCATAAAATATGCACAGGTTGACATCACACAATAGCCTTTGTATAC